>CAUYUJ010019146.1:17500-65000 GCA_963575745.1 Prorocentrum cordatum
AGGGTGCCTCCCGAGGCACGGTGCCGGGGGGGGGAGGGACCGTGAGGAACACGAGAGGGGAGGAGCAACAAGGGCAGAGAAGGAGTGCCGACCGAGCCAAGAGAGAGAGAGAGAGAGAGAACGGGATGAGGAAGGAAGAAAATCTGGAGCAGTGTGGGGGGAAGGGGCGGGGGAACGGATTTCCCCACCAGCGAACACTCGTCCGCAAGTCTGCCGAAAATCAAGGGGACGCTGGATGAAGGGCTGAAGCAGCATCAGCATCAGCAACAGGATGATGACGATGATGATGATGATGATGATGAGGAGGAGGAGGAGGAATGAATGAAATAATTCGCCGGCCCAACGGGCCAGGGCGTGCTAAGATCTCCAGTAACTGGTTAACAGTATTAACAGTATTTCTAGTTCGCGCGCGCGGGGCGGCCCCTGGGGGTCCCCCGGCGAAAAGTACCCCGACCAACGCCCGGTCGCCGCCCGACCGCCGCCCGACCGCCGCCCGACCAAGTCTACTCAGAGATGGTTTTCCTTCTGGGTGCGGCCTCTCAGGCTCCCCAGAGCGCGCTCAGAGTGCCCCAAGAGGCCCCCAAGACTGCCCAAGAGGCCCCCGAGACGCCCAAAGAGCGCTCGAAGACGCCGAAGATGACCCCAAGACGGCCCAAAAGGCCCCCAAGACAGCCCAAGAGGCCTCCAAGACGCCCCAAGAGCCTTCCAAGAGGCCTCCGAAGAGAGCCCCAAGAGGCCAAAATCGTTGATTTTCATTGGTTTTTTCGATGTTTTTTGTGTTCTGGCTTTTTCGGCTTCCGGACGCTCCAAGACGGCCCAAGAGGCCCCCAAGACCGCTCCAAGACGGCCCACGAAGCTCCCAAGACGGCGCCGAAACGACCCAAGAGAGCCCTCAAGACGGCCCAAGTGCCGCCCAAGACGGACCAAGAGGCCCCAAGACGGGCCCAAGAGGGACTCAGGAGGGATACCGAGAACTCAAAAATGGAGCCCTCCGTCCCAGAAGGCGCCCAGGAGGTCCCAAAGAGGCCCCAAGAGGCCTCCAAGAGGCCCCAAGATGTCGCCAAGAGGCCCCAGGAGACTCCCAGGAGGCCCAAAAGAAGCCCCAGAAGGCTTCAAACATGTCTCCCAGGCGCCCCCGAACGGCCTCTCAACAGACCCCAAGAGGCCCCCCAAAGAAGCATCTTGACGACGACTCTATTTCGCCCCATCGAGAGACGACCCCCAGGGAACTGCTTCACCATCAAAACTCCCCACGCAACGCGTCCGAACGACACCCGCCCCCAAGAGCGCAACATGGGCAACGAACACACAGACAAAAACCAGCGATGCCATATCACGGGCCGGCGGAATGAGCGAAGCGATTCAATAACTCATGGAATTCTGTCCTGCCCTCTGCTTGACTGTCATGCGACTTAAATCTGATAAACATCGAGAGAGCAAGGGCTCTGAGTCGGGTTGCTTGTGCATCCCCCGTTACCACGACAAGAGCGACCAACGCGCTCCGCCAGAGCGGCACAGGCCGGCCTGCGCGCGCGCTGTTCGAACGCCTTCCCGAGCCCTGGAAGCCCTAGAAGGGCTAAAAACAGAACCGAAGAGCCCCGACAGGGGGCTCATGGCTTTTTGGGGGCTGGAGGTTTACACCTGCGCTGCTACTGTTTCCGTGCTGGTTGCTGTCACCGACTACTTGTTCCTGAATCCCACAATGTCGCCGATCTCCCTGTCCACGGGCCCTCTCGGAGCCGCCCCCGACAAGAGCCCCCCCCCGCCCCCATCGAACGCCAACAACTTGTCGATCTGCCACGAGAGAGCGTGACCCAGCGTCGTGTCCCTGTGGGGCGCCATCGAAGCGACGGCCGCGGGGGCATCGCCGTTCGCCGCCTTCAGCACCGGGCAGCGGAAGTACGGGGCGGACCGACCGATCTTCATCGCCGAGAGGCCTGGCTCCATGATCCCCGCGTTGTAGAAGTCCCCCATCGCGTAGCGGAGCTCGATGTGATCGGGGTAGCCACCTTGGCCGAAATGCCAGCTCGCCACGCGCAGGATGGCCGCCATCGCGACGCGGGCGCGCGGCGGGCCCCGTCCTTTGCAGTTCAAGTCTCCGCCCTCGCGGGCGGTCTTCTTCATCTCCAAGCTTGTCTTGTTGTAGGCCACGCCTGCCGATCGGCTCGCCGCTGCCACTCCTTTCGTCGAATGTGGCATCTCGTAGCGGAGCTAGACCGCGCCCTTCAGGTCCGAGGCCTCGCGCGCGATCATCACGGCGAGCCTAGCGTTGGCGATGCCGAGCTTGTTGCCGCTGCCTGCGCCAGCGGAGCCCGCCTTTCTCGTCGGGCTTCTCCCCCCAGTGCTTCTTGTCTGCCTCCGCGTCGTCGGCCTCCGCGCCCCGCCTAGTCTTGCCACCGCTGAACCACGAGTGTGGCGCCGCGGGCGCCTCCATGGCTGCGCCCTTCCCGCTGCCGTCGCCCATCGTCAAGCGGACGAGGTCGCAAAGGTAAATGCGTGCAGAGGTGTTCTCGAGCCGTCGAACTCACGCGCAGGACAGGCATGCGCGCCGACAGGTGCAATGCCCCGAAGCGCACAGGCCCCACCGCGCAGCGGCGCCCTCGAAACATAGACACCAGAGCGAGCTTAGCAGCGTTAGCACGACAAGCAAATACCTGACGAGAGTGCCCACATACATTGGCAGGAGTAAGTGCGTTGCAGATGTTGCGCAGCCCATGGCTCCCCCCCGCGGCGGCCCATGAGGTTGCGACGCGCACCTAAGCAGGCGTCGCGAAACACGTTTCCGTTTCCCTCCTGGGGGAGCCAGCACTTCCACCGATGGTCAGCGCCCTGAACTCCCACCCCGACCCCTGGCTCGGGCGGCGCAGGCGGGGCATTCTCGGGGCGCGGGATGTCGACGGCGCGCTGCCTCGATCTGCAAGCTGAGGCATTCGCCGAAGCAAAAAAGAAGCAGTCGCTTCATCCATGAGCGACCTGAGATCCCGAGCCAAGGTAGCGAACGCCTCTTCATCCAGGACGCTCGCCATACTGAGGAGGTCTTCTCGCGCCTGATGATTCCAGGGGCGTGCGCGGGGACTGGGGTCACCAGGAGGAAGAAGACCCTCCTGCTCGAGTGGCAGAGCACCGAAGAGGGCCCCGAGGGCCTGGAGGCGGCGGGCGGGCCGCCCGGCCCAGCTCCGGACGAGGCGAACTCGACGCGTCCGAAATTCGGGAGACGGGCGTCCTCGGGTGCCCTGGGGGGGAAGGGGGAGGAGGAGGAGGAGGAGGAGGAGGAGGAGGAGGAGGAGGAGGAGGAGGAGGAGGAGGAGGGGGAGGAGGAGCGAACGACGCGCTGAGGGGGGCGCGAGTCCGCGGGTTAGAGGCGCAGCGGGCCCGCCCCGCCCACGAGGCACCGAGGCAGCCTCAGGACGCGACGAACGGCAGCGACCACGTCCTTGTGGTACTTGAGCTCGTCGTGGATGGCGGGAGTGCCCATCTCTGTGTGCGCCCGCAGGATGTTGTGGGTGCGATAGGCCACGGCCATGCGTGTGATGGTGTGCCTTGGGATGTCGTCGATGCTGTTGCTCTCGTGGAGTCCGAGTCGAGTGGGGACATCACCGGCAGGTTGTCCCCGAGGTTGGGCCAGTAGTGACCACATTCGTGGGCATGTAATGTAGTGGCTGATGTCGTCCGTGTTCTTGAACTGCGAGTCTTTGTCGCAGCCGAACAAGCAGTTCTTCCTGTGGGGATTGATGCGCATGCGGTGCGATGTCGCCCACGCCCCAGACAAGGTCTTGACCACGGGCCAGAAGAGCGAGGCCGTGGAGTTCGCCAAGTGGGGCCGCAGGTCGCGCCAGCTGCGCTCAACACTCGCAGGGAGAGCAGCTCGGCCAAGAAGGAGGAGGAGGAGGAGGACGAGGCGAAATCCGCACAAGCAGCGATCTGTTCGACATTGCGCGCGGGCGATCCCCGCTCCAGTCCGCTGCCTGACCGGCGCAGCCTCCGGCCGCGCGCGCTCTCGCTCAGATAGGGCAAAGGCGCCCCAAGCCACTGGGAAGTGCATTGCGGGCGAAAGCCCACAACAATAAGCGCGTGAGTTCCCATGGGGGCTCCAGTTACCTGACCGAACCCAGCGAACGAAAAGATATCCAGGAAGCGGCGACCTGTCGATCAATGTCGTGGTTTGCGCTCTCCAAGAGCCACGCGGGGGCCCAGGTAACGAACTGGTTCCCGCGCTGGGCTCCCGAAGCCCACTGGCTGTGTTGAGGCCAGCTTAAGATGCGCGCTGCGCCCACCGAAGCACGCGCTAATTTCCTGCTCAGACACGTCACGGCCGAACCCACAGGGCTCCAAGTCTAGAGCTCAAATGCTGAATCTTCGGCGCGATCTGGGGCAGGGTCGAGCCGAAGTCTGCCAAAACAAAGTTACGAACATCATCGGCGTATTTAAAGTAGCTGAAATCGACGTTCGGCTCTGCCCAACTCGCAATCCGCTCGTGACTGCGCCGATCAGAATTCTGCGCGCTGCTGCGCCACTCCGCCACAGGTGGCTGGAAGGTGCCGTTGAAGGCTTGCGCGGTAAGAGGATCTCACATGAGCCCCCCCCTGCCAAGGTTTTACAGCAAGCCCCCCATCCCCACCCCAGCAGGCAAAGCGACCACGGCCTCGCGATATCTGGGGCGGCAAAGACGATAATCATCAGGCGCTACATATTCGCGCGCAGCAGCGTCCATGCGCGGCCTCGGGCCGTTGCCTTCCCAGGAACTGGAAGAATATGAACCGCTCTCTTGCCCATCGGGCCGCTCTCGTGGCTCATGTGGAGGAGGGCTCGAGACTGCAATTCCAGCGCTTGAATGCCAGTGTATATGCGCGCGCCCTCTGCAAGCCAATGCTCAATCAAAACCCAAAAGCCTTCGTGTCTGGGGCCTGCGAGGGAGCTCCAATCAGGATACCTGGCCATGGGCGGCAGTTCAAGAAGCGCGCAATATCCTGGCGCCGTTCGTCTCTTGGGGGGCCGAACGCATATACTTCCGCACCTGGAAGATGTCGTCCTTGGAAAGGGCAGCGACTTCCTCGTTGTCAACGAAAGCGTAGTCACCATCATGTTCCTTCCGCCACCGTTCCCAGTCAAGCATCGCACAGCTCATGCCCCTGCCCGCCCCTTCCATCCTCCAAATAATAAACTGGGCTGGCGGTGAAGAGGTGCGCGCATGCGAGTCTGCCATCACATCGCTCCGGCCCGCGTCTGCAAGTGGCTGCCCGTTGAGCGGCAGACGTAGCGTCGGCGACGCGGCGAGATTTCCAGCGTTCAGTTGATTTCTCCGTCAGCCTGGCCCTCCCCCCCTGTCGCTTGTCTCCTCAACTTACAAGGCCTCGTGAAAATCTCGCGGAGCTGCTGGTCGATCTCCTCGGCGCGCCCTGCAGGGGTGAAGGACTTGGCGCCGCGATGTTCAGCTCTTTCCTTCAGGAACTTGCGACGCCACTGAAAATAAATTTGGCACTCTGGGTCCACGGTCTGCTCCGTAGAAAAATATGCTCGCCCGCCGCGCGCGGCGCCGTCTCCAAAACATCGAAGATCTCGTCTGGGGAGGCGCGGTCTCGCATCCACTGTGGATGCAATTGTTGGAATTCAGCGCAGGGGGCACCCGGGAACTCGAGCCACCCAGAGCCCTTCCGCAATGCGTGCGTAGTTGCCTCCAAATCCCGAGTAATCTGATTCACCTCTTGATGCTGGTTGCCTTTGTTCCAATGCTAAAGTAGAGCTACTGAAAGGTGATCTTTTTGGCGGTGGCCCTTGAATGACCTGCAGTTCGGCTCCGAGACGCCTCGGACAGCCACAGCTGTGGATGAGATGGCGCATTCCGAAAGGACAGCATGCGCAGTCAATCCTGGAGTGCGAAAGATTCCCCAAACAAATTGAAGCCACCGTGGGCCCAGCCGCGTTCGCAGCCCAGAGGTGATGGCATTCCAGAAATCATTCGAATTGCTGACCAGCCCCCTTGTGGAGCCGTTCCATATTCCCTGATCCTACAGCATCAGGACCCATGCCAATGTTTTAATATGCGTAGATCAGGGGAGCACATCGCGCTGGCAGCGTGTCTAGAGTAGTTCTGATCCAGGAAACAACATCGTAGCAGCTCTGAAATAAGCACATCGAGCTTGTCGCACAGTAGGCCGAGGAGGAAAGTGCACGCTCGTGAGGCAGATGCCCATGGCTCCCATCTTTGCCAGTGCAGCTACTCCCGCCCCAGTGCTTGTGGAGGGCCACCGCGTACTTGCATCGCGTGGCGTTCCCTCGCCCGACGCGGCAGCGCAATCGCGCGCCCGCGTGAATTGTTCGAGCGCGACGCCTTGCCACGGGGGGCCTCGATAACTGACCGTCCCGCGACGTAGCGCTCCAGCGTTTTTTCGCGGTTGGTGTCATCCCCAGTCTTGGCGCCCGCGAAGGCGACCACGTCGAAACTCCTCACCTCGTTCCCCCCCCCCCCCCCCCCCCCCCCCCCCCCCCCCCCCCCCCCCCCCCCCCCCCCCCCCCCCCATCATGGAGAAGCCTGCTGAGACAGGGCTGCAGCCGAGAAACCACGGCGCGGGGGAGGCGGCCCCCGCCGCTGATCATGTAGCGAGGGGGAGAGAGCCGAACAACGCACAGCGCGCGGCGTCGGTTTTGCCCGAATCTGCGATCTGAGCTTCGGGGGCGACGAGCAGGAGGAGGAGAAGGGGGAAGCGGAGGAGGGGGGAGAGGAGGAGGAGGGGGAAGGGGAAGGGGAGGAGGAGGAGGACAAAGGGGAGGACGAGGAAGATGCTGTGCCGATGATGATGATGGCGAGGAGGAGGAAGAGCAGGAGGAGGAGGAGGAGGGCCGAGGGAGGAGAAGGAGAGATAAGACTTCTAATCATACAAAATGTAGGCCCTGTTCGAAGCAGGCCGCGCCATCAACTCACCGGTCTCGATCGGGAGGAACAGTGCCAGACTTTGGTGGCAGCCCCCGAGGCAGACGAGACAGCGCGTCGCGCCTTGCGCGCGAAAGGCATAGTCCTCGAGCAGGGTCACCGCGAAATTTTGCGAGGACGCGGGGAGGCGCAGTAGCGCATTGACCGCCGCAGACTGCGCGGAACAAAACTCCGCGAAGGGCCGCGAGACAGCTGGAGGAGCGACACCGATCAGCCGACGGGCGGTCCAGGGGCCCTCCGCACAACGCGGGCGCCTCGGGGGCAGGGCCCGGGTCGCGGTCGCTCCTCCTCTCTCGCGGGCGCAGCAACTGGATCCGCTGCTGAATGCTGCGGCCCGCGTCGCGCAGGCGGCGAAGACGGCCCGCAGCTCGACGATTTCGCCGCGGCTCGCGGAGGCCCCCCCCCCCCCCCCTCGCGCTCGGAAGGAAACAAGACCTCCCGCTGCGCCGTCAAAATCCGCTGCGTCGCAACTGAGTCGGCTCGCAGAGTCCTGCCAACATCCTCGTCGCACAGCCGCCCACGCTGGGCTGCCCAGTGGGCGAAGTGGTCAGCTGCGTGGTTGAGGCGGACTGCTACGTCCGAGAGACGCGCGGACTCGGCCTGGGCGTTGGCGGTGCGGGCCACGGTCCAAATCAGGTTGAGGATTCACCCGCGCTCGGTTAGCGCCATGTTGTTCAGCCCAGAGTCAAGCATGCTGGATCTTCTTTTGGCCTTCAGGCTTTTCTTCGCCCCCATCGCCGCAAGTAGGTAATCGCAGCGCGCGCGCGTCTCCAGAGCTAGCTCGAGCAAGGTGGATGAGCGGGAACAGCTCGGCCCTCGGTGGAGACTGCCGGCCGCTCTGTAAAATCTGGCAGCGAGCTGCGCCGCGCCTGCCGTCAGGCTCCGCGCGCACGAAGGCCCAGCCGCACCTGCGAAGGCGCCAGTCATTCGAGCGTTTCCTTTTTTGCCCGTCGATGCCCCAAACGCCCCCCAGGGATAGGCGCGAAATCAACGCGCCGCCCCCAATCCCAGGCCAGGCCCAGGGGGGGGCGCCCCGGGGAGTCGACGAGAGAGGGGGCCCCCCCGCGCCAGAAGCTAGCTTTCGCACCTTCGCTAACAGCTCGGGGGGCCAAAAACTCAGCGTTCTCGACGACGTGGCCAGGCGTGCCCCGATTGCATTCACGGGGCCAGAAACGGCGGGGCAGACTCTCAGGGAATCTCCCGCAGCGGCGGCGCGAGCCGTCGATGGCAGGGACGTAGCCAGCGGAAAACAAACGGTCCTCTTGCCAGGCCCCAGCAATAATCGCGTTACGCACGGCCCCTGCCGACCCATGCTCTCCGTTCCTCTCTGACTTGGCGAGGTGCCCACGCGCCGCGCCCCCGCGCAGCCCCCGGGAAAGAACGGAGCGCGCTTTGAGGAGGGCGCCCCAAAGCAGGAAAGGGGAATCAGCGGCATCGATCCTCAAAGCTCCCTCCTCGGTGCGCCGCGGCGCCGGTGACACAGCTTGCCGGCCTAAGTCGCGGATCGCCGCGATCGTGGCTGCCATCGGTCCCCTGACTCTCTGCCGTCGATGCTTGGCCCGACCAACCTTGCGTCCTATCTCGCCCCAAACATCCGCGCAACTCCGACGTGAATTATGATCGAGCGCAGCCCCCGCCCAAGCCATGGCAAACAAAATGCAAGCGCCCATGGCGAATCCTGAACTGGGGGCCACCCTTCGCAGACCCCGACAGCCCGAGGGAGGAGGGCGGTGGCGCGGGCCCCAGGAGCCCGCAACCCAGAGCACGCGGTGGCCCAAGCCCGCATGGACCACGCCTGCCCCGGAGAATTGGAGGCCTGGAAATGGGCACCAACGCCAAGACAGGGGGTCGCCTCCACAGGGGGAAGGTGATCCTAGACTTCGGTGTTGGTGGTAATCATTCGGTCACCTTGGAAGCCAGAATATTACCACCATCGCCGAGAGTGGGATCTTCTTCCCTCGGTGAAGGCACACCGCTGACATTGGTGTTGGTGGTGTCAACCTCGAGGCCTGCGAGAGACTGCCCGAGGATCCCATGGTGGCATGTGCAATCTGCTCGCGCGGCCAACGAGCTTCGAGAGAGAGGCGACCTTTTTGACTTTGCCACAGGCAGTCGCCCTACGAGCACGCAGCTCGCCAGCAAGCCGGCGGACGCCTGCAGAAGACATGCCCCCCCGGAATCGAGCCGCATCCTTCCGCGCGATGGGCAGGCGCACGCACTAAAAAACCGCTGCGCGATCTCTGCGCCGAGATCCTTGCGGGTGCACGCCAGAGCACTTTTGTCTACAATCCCAGACCCCTCGAGTAATGAAAAAATCATGACGGGATGCTTTTCCTAATTTTCGGCCTCTGGGGGCCCTCACAAACGACTCAGGGCGCAAAGCCGGTCATGGGGAAAGGGTCCAGACCTCTGGGGGTCGACGCAATGAAAAATCATTACGTCGGGGGTCTGGGATGGTCGCGCCAGCGGTCTCCAGCTGGTGGCACAAGTGGACAGCGGCAGGCACGAGCTTCGATGCGATCTCGTCGCGGGCGCCCTGCTGCGTCTGAGCAATGGCATCTACGTTGCCCTTGATACGCACTGTCAGGAACGAAGCGTGGGCCTGGTCAAGAATGTCACGCAAGTAAATCTTGGTCCACGGCGTGGGTTGGCCACATCCAAGCTAAATGCCACCCCCCGTGGGAATCAGGTCAGACATCGCCCTCTGAACCTCGAGGACCCGCGTAGCTTCGCGCAACGCAACGAGTCAATCTTCGAAGCGAGTCAAGCCAGGCGACAATGATCAACGGTGTCAAAAGGACTCCTCCAAGTCCCAACACGCACCGACATAACAAAGCCCAAGATACCTAGTCAGTTCGTGCCCCAGCTCTCGGAGGAGCGCAGCTTGCAACGCAGAGGAGCCACGCATGGCCGTGTCCCAATGATTCACCTGAGCGAGAGACCAATCCTCAATGCAACTACCTCGAGCCTTACAGTCAACTCGATACAACGTGAGACACTTACACACGGGGCGCTCGCTCTCAGCAGACTTGGGAAACTTCGCTATAATGATGAGCATAATCGGAGCCGGCCACGCCAGCCGACGCTCGCGCGAATTGAGGAGGCGGGTGAATCCAAGCACTGCATCAGGCGGAAGAGAGGCGCACAGACGAGGTGGCTACTCGTCCAGGTCGTCAGCAGTGTCCACACGGAAACGGCGAGCCGCTCTTTTCACGTCCCCGACACCGAGGGGGTCCAAATCTTCCAGGGAGTCCAACGCCGAGGACCTGAAGGCATCCAAAACACCAGGAAGCTGCTATGTCTTATCCTCCGCAGCTCTCCAACACCTGCCCCAATACTCCTCGCGACACCTCATCATATCCTCGGAGAGCTGGTGCACCTCCTTGGGCGCCACAAGGACCTCGAGGTCAGAACATTGGTCGTGCTGGAAGGGTCTTGATGAGCCACTGCTTCATGACAGCCTTCGTCTCTGCACGAGCGGCGCTCCACGCCCTGGAGAAGGTGGCGCTAATCGCATCGGAAAGATCATCGAGAGAGGCCAGTCCGTCACTCCCTGATATGATACCCTGGGGCATGCTAGTCAAGTGAACCCGCCGCCAGTCTAGGTCGCGGAAATCACCTACAACGTGGTGCTCAGCAACTTGGGGAGCAAGGCCAGCCCCTTCAAGGCGCGCGCCGACGTCCAGGATTGCTTCGCCGACGACAGCCTATACTCCCATTGCTTCTGCGATACGCGGGCCCGAAAACACAGCGACGGCCGCCGAAAACTTGCTCCACAGTCACACGCGCGCGCGCGCCGCGACGTCCGACAGTGCCCAACTTGAACGCGGGCAACGCGCTCCTGGAGCCTGCAGGGGGGACCTGGGCCATAACAGAAGCCCCCGAGAGGAACATCATCTCAGTGGCCTTACCCCAGACCGAAGATTGCAGAGAAACCTCAGACGATGCGTGCCCATGCACATGCGGCGGTAGCCTGTCGGACAAGAAGGCGGGCGGTGCGAGGTCGTGCTCGTCAACCGTCGCAAGGAAACTGGGCCGCGGCAAATCTGGCCCAAACCACGGGGGAAATGGCGGTGCACGCTCACGTCGCCATGGCTTCTGCTCAACCACTCTACGCGCCAGCGAGACAGCCAGACAGGCGTGGGTCACAAACTGGGAGGGGTCATGCTTCGATGCTCGCACGTAGTCGGCAATGCTGTGAGAAGCCGCAACATGTTGCATGATCACCTCCCTTGTCTGGGAGGAGGGGGGGGGGGGGCAAGAGGAGCCCATCCAAGAGCAAATCACCCACCGCTCAGCCACTCCTCGGCCCCGACCCTTCGACCGAGGGGGGATTACTACGACAACCTCTTTTCAGAATTCGGGTGCGCGTGCAATCGCTCACGCTGCTACTCCTACTGCTGCTGCTACATCTGCTGCTACTACTACACGCACTGGTAACTGAAAGCCTTGCCATTGCGCACTCAGTCAGCGGCCTCTGGCCTGCGCTGTGGCGGAGGCGGGGGTGGCGCTGCAGACGACACATCCCGCCGTGCAGGGGTCGCCCCACCTCTCGCCCCCGCTACGGGCGCGCGGCTTGATTCGGCCACGCCTGCAAATTCACCAGGACAGGCGGCCTCAGAAAACGAATCGCCCTGCAGGCTCAGCGCAGGATCTCTCGAGTACCTCCCAGTCCCCGTCGACGTTCCAGCAGCCTCCGAGCGCTCAGGTCGCCTCCTGGGGAACTCAAGCCCAGAAGCAACATGCAGACCCCTCACGCCTCCTCTGGGGGCGGCAACGGTGACGGGAGCGGATGCGTTCAGCCCGTAATCAGTACGTGATGAAGCAATCTCCTCCCGCCCACCGTTAGTCATGTCAGCGTCGCAGACATTCTCGGAGCTGGAAGACGATGATGAGGAAGAATACGAGGAAACCTGGTCAGCAAGCCTGCAAGCAATAACCACTCTCTGCAACTCAGATCTCCTGAATTCACGCCGTTGCACACCGCTCAATGGTAACCGCGCCGCCAGTCTCGCTGCCTCAACAAGCTTGAGCGCGCCAACATATCCAGGAGGGTCTTGGAAGGCTTTAGACATCAATCGACAGTGGTGGTACATCGCCATCGGGAATGCTACTTTGCCTCCACGGACCCCCAATATAAAAGCAATATCACCCGGCATGTCATGTCTCAGAACAAGCGTCGCAAAGTGGCGGCAGCGTGCGCAGTTCACCACGTAGTGGGGAATCGTGTCGAAGCAATCGGGGCATCCATAAATGCACCTGGCCTGTCTTTGCACGCGGCGGTTCGTGATCCAGCCTCCTCAATAAGTTCTCAAGACAGTAACCGCCCAACTCGTGGGAACACTCAATATCGCAGCGCGCAGCGCTTCCATATCTTGAAAATGCACTCCGAAAACCTTGGGGACTCGCCGACGAATGAGCTGCTCCAGCTGCGGGGGGAAGACGCTGCGCAGCATGATCTGGTAAAAGACACTTTGCCACTTTGTCTTCGACTGGCGCTGGATATCTTGTCCATCGCGCATCCTTCCATCCTCGGAGAAACGCTTCTCGATGCGAGTTGGCAACGCAGAAGGGCCGAACAACTGGCATGCCCCATCCCTCGCCAGCCGCCCAGACCAGGCGTCGCGCGCCAACGCTCCTCCAGCACGCGGGCGAACATCAGATGATAATCCATGCGCAGCCTGCTCCGGGACAACGGCGAAAGGGTCGCTGCTCCAAAACTCGGGCGCCATCCTCGACGGGCACCCGAGCCCAACGCTGCCCATTCCTCCCAGCACCGCTTTTAAGTCTTTCCAGTCGCTTGCGCCGCGTTGCGCGCGTAGCAACTGCTGCCCGCATGCGAGTCGCTGCTGCCGGCGCGAACATCGAGGTAAACTCTGGCCCGCCCCACGTTGCAAGAGCAAAGCAAGCTCCCATCTTCAACATGGAACTCGGGGAACGAAGAATTCGCACAGGAAGATAACGCTGCGTTTGACGCACTTCCCAGCAAAGAGGAACTAGCTGAGCAACGTTGCCTAGAACGGGAGGAGCTCGATCACCATATAATTTCGCCCCAACTTGGACTGGGGCTCCTTGGCGACTCAACTCGGTAGTTCTGGCAGCATGCTTCGACACTGGCCCCGCCCACTGCAGCCCCACCGTGGCCCCGAGGACCGATCTGAAAGCCAAGATATGTGCATGCACCGACCACATGAAAATCCTTCCACTCAGGATCAGCCGCAACCAGCTGGCGCCTTCAACTCAGAAACATACGGTTCGCAAAAAGGTCCACGGAGGGGCATCGCAAAACATTCCTTGGGCTTGAGCACGAGGTTGGCGAAACGGCTGGCATCGCGAAAACCCCGAGCGAGGCGAGGGCGCCCTTTGTTCTTCAGGGCGACAGCCCCCAAGTCGTCGGCACACGAACGAGTGACTCCAAGAAGTGAAGAGGCTTTCCCACGACACAGCTCGAGATCGAGGAGCAACGCGCTGGCTGCAACAACATGCAATGACCCGCGGAGCGGGCCCTCCTGCAGGACACCTGCGTGACAGACGATCCTCCGAGGTAGCATGGCGACTAGAAGCAAGAGCCCCAAGAACCAAGACTCAGGGGCCAGGGAGCTGAAGATGCCGAAAACACTTGAATAACCAGGATGGGCTAGGGGGCTATAAGTCCATTGAGCTATAGGGCTATAGAGCTATAGGGCTATAGAGCTGTAGAACTATAAGCCACTGGGCAACAGGGCACCCCCGGGCACCCCCGGGCACGCCCGGGCACCCGGGCACCCGGGCCCCCGGGCGCGCGGGCGCCTCCGGGCACCCCCCGGGCACCGGGCACCCCCGGGCCCCCAGGCACCTGGGCGTGCAGCGAAAACCGGCGACAAACCGAACCTAACCATATGAATCCGCTAGGGCCCCTACAGAGGCAAGCTCCGATTGGTGAACTTAAGGCAGACCGACGGGAGCGCCTGGGCAAAGTCGAAGGCCGTGAGAGACGGGGCGCGGCGAGGGGAATCCTGCGAGACAATGCGTGCCCCCAGCGAAGACGTCGAGGCCCACGACATGATTGAGGAAGTTGCGGTGCTTAATGAAACCGTTCTGGGTGTTGGCCCAGACTTGCTGAATCACGGATTGCACGCAACTATTCAGAACCCTGCGGGTGACTTTGTTCGACGTGTTTTTGAGCCCAAGCGGGCGCGCGTCCGCGGCTGCGCGAGAGACCCCGCCAGACTCGGGCTCGCCATTGGGGGCCTTGACAAGCCCGGGAAGGAAAACCGCCTGGGGCGCCGAGAAGGTGGACGGCGTGAGCTGGCCTGAGGCAATCCATCTGAGGACCGCCATGAGAAACTGGGGGCCCGACCCGCTACTCCACGCAGCGTGGCGAAGCCCGTCAGGACCTGGGGCCGCCCACGGTGCCCGCCTCAGAACGCGTTTACTATTTCCCAGTGCAGGGGGGCGGATGCCCGTGAAATCGAGCCTGCTAGAGAACCCCCTAAGATTCTGATCACCCCCATGGGGAACCTCGGGGACCTTCGAGCAGACAGGAGCCCAAAATCTAGCCAGTTCAGCCGCTAATGCCTCCTCAGCTCCTCCATCCTCCTGAGGTCCACCATGCTTCACCCCATCACCTCCGCCGCCCTCATCAATGAGCCCCGAGAGGAATTTGCGCCTAGACATGGGGTTCCAGAGCTGGGATCGACTGGCCAGCGAGCGCTTCGTCGCCACAAGACGAGATCGACGACCTGGCGCTCTCTCACGATCTACATCAGCCTCGAGGGAACGCTTTCGCTGCGCAGCTTCCTGTCGCTGAAGATGGGCGTGCAAACCACGAAACTTACTGGGGTCTGAAAACTGGGGCACACCGTTGACGAAGCACGTAGCACTCTGCGTCCAAGGGTGATGATACCGAAAGACCCGCAACAGCCTCTCATCACCTCTCCAGATGGCACGGGCAAGAGATCTTGACGCCATAGCACGAGAGTGCAGCGAGAATGGCGAAACCCTTAGAATCGCGTCTCTGACTGTGGCACCAGCGCGTTGGCGAATTTTCGCAGCAGCCTCCAACGCCCTCGAGGGCATCCTCGAGCATCTTGTCAATCTTCACCACCACCTCAAGCTCTCTCACCACCTGCTCATGCATCCTATCCTCGTAGACAAATTGTGGTAGTGGTCGAGCTCTAGTCGAAGACGCAACCAAACAAGGGTCCCACGTTACCGAGATATGTACATGATCCGATAATCCCTGCTTGGCGAACTCTTCCTCTTCACCTCCTACCGCGCAGTGTTGGTGCGTTTGGCGCCAGACCCATGGAGGCGACAATCAATGTTGCCAGCAGACTGGGCGTCATCGTGCCAGTGCGTCGGCTGCCCGAGGGCAAGCTCTGTCATGCTGCGGAAGATTTCCCCCCAGATCCCGCCACCGGCCTTGCCTGCGCGACATGAAGAGGCGCGCGCGCGAGCCGAGCCAGCTTGGCGAAGAGCAGCATCTGAGCTCCTCACCTCATCTGTAACTGACCTGCTGAACGCAGTAGCGCGCTCGCCCATTGCATCTGAGATATTGAAATCACCAACTCAGGTCACCGAGCAGACCCTCGGAGAAGACTTAACCTCCTCGAGCTGCAGCGCGAAAGTATCATGCACTCTACCAATAGTACTGCAATCCAGACGGCGGTTATGGACATTCCAGCGGTATAGAAAAGCACCGCGAAGAGAACATATAATTCTTAAAAACATGACCCGTCCAGGTGCCAACGCGACAGGGTCTGAAACATCAAGACTCTCATGCCATGGGACAAGCGCAAGAAGTCCATCCGCACCCATACGTCCACCATGGGATTGACAAGGACGATGGGACATTCTCATCCGTCGAATGAGTTCGAGTACAGCATTTTCATCGCCATGAATTGTCTGCACCGCCACAATAGAATCCATGTGCGCTAGCCTTCCCAGCAGAGCTGTCCGCTTCGAGACAAGCTTCGGCTCAAAGTGAATCAGTGACGACGCATTGCCGTCCAACCCGCGTATCTGACCGTAGTAGAACCAAGGAAGCTGCTATCCCACGCCATTAAGCATCTCGCACCATGAACGTCTTCCTTGCACGGTCCGTGACAGCCCCATGCGGTAACCCCAAATCTTCCAGCGCAGCTTGATCCCATTCCACCTTTGGAACCCTCGTCGCAGCATTCGGTGTGATCTTCGCCAGCGGCTCCCACTTCGATAGCAACTGGCCGCCCTCGCGATCGATGAACGTCCTGATGCCCATGCCACTAACTGAGGTAAAGAGCGGGGACGAGGGCGAAACGACCACAATGGAGAAGTCGCGCCACCTGCCATTCGCGAGCCTGAGAGCACTCTGGGCCTGTCTTCCCCTTGATTCTCTTGTCGCAGGAAGAGGGCCCGAGAAGGAAATGGTGAACTGCTTCCCGATACCACCGCCAAGGATCTCGACCTCCTGCCCAATAGTGCAACTAGCAGCCCGTATGCCCGTGAAATCGAGCCTGCTAGAGAACCCCCTACGATTCTGATCACCTCCATGGGGAAACTCTGGGACCTTCGAGCAGACAGGAGCCCAACATCTAGCCAGTTCAGCCGCTAATGCCTCCTCAGCTCCTCCATCCTCCTGAGGTCCACCATGCTTCACCCCATCACCTCCGCCGCCCTCATCAATGAGCCCCGAGAGGAATTTCCCCCTAGACATGGGGTTCCAGAGCTGGGATCGACTGGCCAGCGAGCGCTTCGTCGCCACAAGACGAGATCGACGACCTGGCGCTCTCTCACGATCTACATCAGCCTCGAGGGAACGCTTTCGCTGCGCGGCTTCCTGTCGCTGAAGATGGGCGCGCAAACCACGAAACTTACCGGGGTCCGAAAACTGGGGCACACCGTTGACGAAGCACGTTGCACTCTGCGTCCAAGGGTGATGATACCGAAAGACCCGCAACAGACTCTCATCACCTCTCCAGATGGCACGGGCAAGAGATCTCGACGCCATAGCACGAGAGTGCAGCGAGAATGGCAAAACCCTTAGAATCGCTTCTCTGACTGTGGCACCAGCGCGTGGGCGAAGTTTCGCAGCAGCCTCCAGCGCCCTCGGGGCATATTCGAGCATCTTTTCAATCTTCACCACCACCTCCAGCTCTCTCACCACCTGCTCATGCATCCTATCCTCGTAGATAAATTTTGGTAGTGGTCGAGCTCTAGTCGAAGATGCAACCCAACAAGGGTCCCACGTTACCGAGATAGGTACATGATCCGATAATCCCTGCTTGGCGGACTCTTCCACTTCACCTCCGACCGCGCAGTGCTGGTGCGTTTGGCGCCAGACCCATGGTGGCGAGCCCGTAAAGCAACGATCAACGTTGCCAACAGACTGGGCGTCATCGTGCCAGTGCGTCGGCTGCTCGAGGGCAAACTCTGTCATGCTGCGGAAGATGTTCCCCCAGATCCCGTCACCGGCCTTGCCTGCGCGACATGAAGAGGCACGCGCGCGAGCCGAGCCAGCTTGGCGAAGAGCAGCATCTGAGCTCCTCACCTCATCTGTAACTGACCTGCTGAACGCAGTAGCGCGCTCGCCCATTGCATCTGGGATATAGAAACCACCAACTCAGGTCGCCGAGCAGAGCCTAGGAGACGACTTAACCTCCTCGAGCTGCAGCGCGAGAGTATCATGCACTCTACCAGTAGTACTGCAATCCAGACCGCGGTTATGGACATTCCAGCGGTATAGAAAAGCACCGCGAAGAGAACCTATAAGTGTTAAAAACATGACCCGTCCAGGTGCCAACGCGACAGGGTCTGAAACATCAAGACGCTCATGCCATGGGACAAGCGTAAGAAGTCCATCAGCACCCATACGTCCACTATGGGATTGACAAGGACGATGGGACATTCTCATCCGTCGAATGAGTTCGAGCACAGCATCTTCATCGCCATGAATTTTCTGCACCGCCACAATAGAATCCATGTGCGCTGGCCTTCCCAGCAGAGCTGTCCGCTTCGAGACCAGCTTCGGCTTAAAGTGAATCAGTGACGACGCATTGCCTTCCAACTCGAGTATCTGACCGTAGTAGAACCAAGGAAGCTGTTACCCACGCCATTAAGCATCTCGCACCACGAACGTCTTCCTTGCACGGTCCATGACAACCCCATGCGGTAATCCCAAATCTCCCAGCGCAGCTTGGTTCCATTCCACCTTTGGAACCCTCGTCGCAGCATTCGGTGTAATCTTCGCCAGCGGTTCCCACTTCGATAGCAACTGACCGCCCTCGCGATCGATGAACGTCCTGATGCCCATGCCACTAACTGAGATAAAGAGCGGGAACGAGGGCGAAACGACCACAATGGAGAAGTCGCGCCACCTGCCACTCGCGAGCCTGAGAGCACTCTGGGCCTGTCTCCTCCTTGATTCTCTTGTCGCAGGAAGAGGGCCCGAGAAGGAAATGATGAACTGCTTCCCGATACCACCGCCAAGGATCTCGACTTCCTGCCCAATAGTGTAATTAGCAGCCTGGAGCCATTCAGACAGCACCTCAAGAACCTTCGCTTTCGGGACCTGGTCGGGCGAGCGCGCGATGAGAATCGAGTAACCGACCGCTCTGTCCCAATCGTTGCTCGCCACTGGTGCCTCCTTGGGGCGAGTCATGGCCAGGTCCAGCTCCTTCTCCAGGTGCGCCAACCTTGCCTCCAGCGATTGAGCGTGACCTTCAACCCCAGCAATCCTCGCAGCCTGGTCGCTGATCTGCTTCTGGGGGCGCTTGAAGGAGTCCTCCCACTTCTTCTCCAGCTTCTCAAATTATGGTCCAACCGCTTCTCCCAACGCTGCTGGGAGCTCTCTGGCGAGCGTCTCGATCGCCATTGTGGAGAACTCTTCGAGCGCCTGCGCTTTGATATTCGCCATCTGCGCTCCTAGCGCCCCTGTAGCCCATGGATCTTGAGCGGGAGGGGTCGGTGGCAGTGGCGTTCCTGTGGAACCTCCGCCTTGCAAGCGCTCCTGCGACGGGAAGGTGGGCGCCACCTCCAGCTCCTGCAGCATCTCGTCCGTGGCCACAGAAACGGTACCGTTGCCGAGGGAGCTGCCAGCTGCATACGAACAGGCGCCGTGACCTGCATCTCGCTGCCGCCATTTTCCAGCATCACCATTCCTCCGAGCAGAGGTGGGAGTAGCAGCCACAGCATCCGATGCAGAAGAGCGGTGAGACCTGCGAGGGGACCAAGATTCGGATCGATCCCGTCGTTTCTCCTTCTTCTTCTCCTTTCCGTCTTTCTTGTCCTTCTTCTCCTTGCAAAGGGTGCCAATCTCATGACGAGCAGGTCCCATGCCGCGCGCACGGTGCTACACACTGGTGCAGCACTCCACACCGCAGGCGAATACGGCGGAGAGACGAAGACTAGCCGCGGACTAGCGGTATCCACGTCGGTCCCAGGGGAAACTAGCATCTTGAGCCAAGATGGCAACGGAGGATGAGGAGAAGAAAAAGGAGGAGGATGAGGCTGACGAGGAGGAGGACGAGAGAGGACGAGGAGGAGGAGGAGGAGGAGGAAGAACAAGAAACTCAATAATCACGATACTAAGAAGAGCAATAAAAGTAATGAAAATATGATGCTGCAACTAGTATTATTAACCATGAACAAAAATAATGCGAATAAAAGTAATAATACAAACAAGAATAATCATAAGTCGCCGAAAGATAATACAATGATACTAATAATAATAAGACCGAAACCTGAAAACCCACATGCGTGCGACATGGAAAAAAGGGAGAAACGACGGGCGGAAAACCATGCAGACCTGCTTCGGCATAAAAACAGACGGATCCTCACGGAGCCGGGTCATTTGCGGCGGAACTTGACGCCAGCCAGGACAAACTATTCGCCCTGATTAGTTCTTCATACGATCCTGGAGCCCCGGGAGGGCCCCTGAAATACATCTCAGGGCCGACTTGCTTCGCAGGCAACTCGGCTCAATTTGGGCGGGCCAGTTGGAGCCGGCAGACCATTGACTGAGACTCTTCCGATCACCGCAGCTCATGGGGAGGAGAAAAAAGTTAACCATACCTGATCAAGGAGGAAGGGGCGATATGGACTTTGTTGGAAGTTTTCCTCAAACGAACTCCCAACCCCAACCCAGGGGACGACCCATTCTGGTGACACCCTCCCGTCGTGATGGCGGCCGCGAAGGTGGTGGTGTCTCGTCGTAGGGTAGACGTGGTGGTGTCCCGGCCTCCCAGTCTCCAAAGTTCCATGCCGATGGCCATTGCAAGAAATTGCTCGAGGATTGCCTACGAGATCGGCGGTGGGGCCGTCGCCCATCCCAGAACTCCGACGTCGCCGTTTTTCGCAACGTGGGCCCTGGAGGTCTGGTCCCCATCCCTGGGACCAGATTTTCTCCCCGAGCCGTTTCTTGAAAGTCCTGGGGCCCGCTGACTGTCCCAGTGAACCTCTGACGGCGAGAGGAGGCGGGGGATTACCACTGCTCGCCGGACCTCTCTTGGGGTGTGCTCTGACCTGGACACCGGGGCGAATCCAGCGGCGGCGAGAGCCTCCCGGGGGCAGCGGCATCGATACTTTTCCACATCTGCATCGAGTAGGACGCTGCCGCGCACCGCGGTCGCATGGCGGGAAAAGGACGAGCGCGCCCGCGCCTAGGCTCATCAGCGTCACCTTCACCCGCGACGGCCACTTCGGCGGCACGCCGCACCTTTCGGGGGACGTCGACGACGACGGCGAGGAGGGAGGAGAGAGGAGGGAGGAGGGAGGAGGATGGAAGAGGGAGGCGGAGGGAGGAGGGAGGAAGAGGAAGGAGGAGGTGGAAGGAGGAGGAGGAGGAGGAAGAGGACAAGAATAATTGTTTTCCACGATGGCGGCCGTCACCAGCCCCGACCCCCCCCCCCCAAGTGACGTCACGTCCCGCGCCGGCGGCGTCCGGGAATGCCTTGGAAGGACCGAAGCCACGTAAGAGCAGCATGTAGGTGGCGATCTGCAATCTGCACCACAGCGCCTCTGCACACCGCAGTGATCGCGTGCACCACAGCGCGCGTGTACACCACAGCGTCTGCGTACACCGCAACAGCCGTGTGCAACGCAGCGCCTGTGGACACCACGGTGCCTGCGTGCACCACAGCGCTTGTGTACACCACAGCGACTGCGTACACCGCAGCAGCCGTTTGCAACACAGCGCCTGTGTACACCACAATGCCTGCGTGCACCGCAACGCCTTTTCTTTGTTCGCCTGCGCGGCGGGCAAGCGGGGAGGCTCCAGGAGTCAGCCCCCCCCGTCTGTGTGGTGCCTCTCGCCCCCTCGGGCGGCACGACCTCCGCTCGGTGAAAGACCGAAGGCACGGCACCACGGCGAAGCTAGGTGGCCTGCGTTGAGGCCACCGAGCTCGAGAGGCCAGCCACCTCTCCAGCTGCAGCGTCAGGGAGGCGCGCACCGCTGGTCGGGTGCACACCTCGGCGAATTCTATCGCCTCTGAGGCGGCGGATGCGACCTGCATCACCCTCGTCTGGGGTGCATAGGCTTGAGAGCGCCTTGAAGGAGCCAAGGCGCTCGCGCGCGTACGCATTGCACCGATTGCACACGACGTAACCGTGGCACCGCTGCAGCACATGCCCGAGCTCGTCGCGCGCAGTGGCAGGAGCGGAGGGCACAGCGGGAGCCGCACCCTCGGCAGGTACATCGGCGGGTGCCAAGAGCGCGCGGGCTCCGCCGGGCTCGGCACGCACAGGAGGAGACCGCGACCTGTCGCCGCTGCCTCCGACGGCGCCAGCGCGAGAAGAGCTCGCCCTGCGCTCCCTCCACGCAGCCAGGAGGAGGTCAGCGGCACTCGAAGGCTGGCTCTCGGCGGCGGCGGGCCTCTCACTGGAGCCCGCGTCCGGCCCACGAGGCCTGCGAGGCGCTCGGCGGGCGGGGCCGCTCGCGGCGGCGGCGCGGCTGGTGTCGCCGCCGTCGCCCTCGGCGCTGCCACCAACTCCGTGCCCTCCAGCAGCGGCAGCCGTGATGGCGGCGGCCGCCAATGCGACTCCCGCAGCGGCGCTGGAAGCGGGGGCCCGCTTGGCCCCTGAGGCCACCGCCTTGGGCTTGCAGGGGGCCCTGAAGAGCTCCTGCTTGGACCTCTCCGTGCGCGCCGTCTTGAAGCACGCCTGGCAGTGCCACGAGCCGTCGGCCTGCGTCGCGAAGACGTGGCACGTGAGGCTGAGGCCGACGCGGTTGCCGAGGTCGCGTTGCACGAAGCCCTGGGCGCTGTCGTCCCTGGCGGCGCCCGCTGGCGTGCCGGCCTTGGCCAACCAGCGCGCGACCCCGCCCACCATGACGGCAGCCTGCTTGCACCTCAACCTCGTCGCGAAAGGGGGCCCAAGCGCCGCGGCGATGCCACCTGCCACGTGGTCCGCCTCGGAGTTGCCGCGCCTCTGCTTGCGCGTGATGGCGCCCTCCCGAACTTGGCGATGGGTCGCATGGCCAGGCGCCTTGACCACCGTGAGGCCGTGGTCCGAGAGGCCGCCGAAGTCGTCGAGGGCCGCCCACACCAGCCGCCACAGGTGCCCCCACGCGGAGGACGCGAGGGTGGTGCGCTCGGCACCACGGAGGTTGACGCCGTCCACCACGTAGCTAGCGTCGCAGTGCAGGACGATGGGCGGGATGGAATGCCGCAGCACGATGAGCACCGACAGCAGCTCCGAGCCATCGATGCTCTGCCACGGGCCGACGAGCGGCGACCCGAGCGCCTTGGTCCTGCTGCCAGGACCTGGGTCGGTGCTGTCGCTGACGGGCGGCAGCTCGACCACCGCCGCCGCGCCTTGGGCGCCCCGCCCGCCAGCAAGTGCGGCGCCGTGCAGGGCGCCGTCGCAGTGCAGAGGCTGGCCGCAGAAGGGCTCGCCTGGCTCGCCGCAGCACCAACGCAGATGGTCCAGGAAGCCGCCTGCTGGGGGCCGCCACTGCAGCCAAGGGATCGGGAAGAGCAGCCTCTCGACGAGGAGCCTGATCACCTGGTTGTCGCGCTGCGCCATCAGGAGCGCCATCTCCCGCGGCAGGTCGCCTCCATCAGGTAGACGAGTGACTGGCACTCCAGATGCCTGTGCCGGAGGTCGCCCCGCTGCCCTGGGCAGAGCTCGCAGAAGTCCGAGGAGGCATACCTCGGGTTGTTGCCGAACTTCCTGACGTTGGTCCACTGGCCGTTCACGATGCACGACCTCAGGTAGCCGCGCTCCTCGTTGGTGGCGGTGGGCCAGCTCTTGCCAGCCTTCGAGGAGGGCCGTCCTCGATCGACCCACTTCCGCAGCTGCCCGAAGTTGATGCCGACGGCCAGCCGCGGGGCGTCGTGCTCGCTCAGCTGGCGGGCCTGCCAATCCTCGCAGCTGCGCCGAAGAAGCTTCTTGGTCAGCCACGGGCTGGTGTCGCCGATGCAGTGAACGTCGCCCGCGTCGGAGGTCCACTTGTCCAGCTGCTCGCACTGCCAGCCGACGCGCCGCAGGGAGAGGACGGCTGCGGAGATGGGCCCGCGGGCCTGACTCCACTGGCCGACATGGCGGACAGCAGCCGCAAAGGCCGTCTCCAGCGCCTTCCTGGGCAGCCACTGCTCCCAGACGGCGCGGTGCAGCGTGCTGATGGTGTCGAGCGTGGCCTTGACGACGGGGTCGTAGTCGGCTCCGACGAGGGCCAAGACCGCGGTGGCGCTCTTGCCCGCAGGCCGCAGCTCAACGGCCTTCACGGCCATGGTTCTGGCCTGCTGGAGCTCAGCGTCGCTCAAGCCCGTGCAGCAGACCCCGTAGGCGTAGCTGGCCTCCAGCCCCTGCTTCGCCACCCGGGCTGCGATCCTGCGGCGGCGCGCGGGGCCGAGGAGGCGACGAAGCCTCGGCACATGCCGCGAGGCCTGCTGGGGCCGCCCTTTGCGCACGCTCCTGGACATCTTGGCGCCGACGACGAAGTCCGCGCCCAGGTTGCGAGCTCCGCGAGCCGCGCGCGCCTTGGTAGACGCGGCCAGCCTGCTCTCGAGGTCCTTGGCCAGCTGCGGCGAGTCGGCGAGGAGCACCGACTTCTTGGTAGCCACGAAGATGTCCACCTTGCGCAGCTCCTTGACCACGCTGGTGACGCTGGCCACGATGGAGTCGGCCACCCGCTTGCCGCCTCCGACTCGCTGGAAGACGAGGTCGTCGACGACGACCGACGGCGCGATGCTCGGCGACGCGCGGACCGCGCGGTCGAGCGGCGTGAGCAGGACCAGCTTCATGAACGTGGTGGCCCACATGTCGCCCGCCAGGACCGTCTGGTTCGCCTCGATGAGGTCCGAGACGGCTCCGCGGAGCTCGAGGGCCCGCGGAGCCCGATAAAGAGAAATCTGGAGCTTGACGACCCAGAGAGGGAAGTCGTGCTCGGCCGCCGAGTTGATGAGGTGCTGGTGCCCGATCTGCTCGAACGCCTTCCAGAGGTCGAGCACCGCGGCGGCAGAGTGCCAGTCCAGGTCGGGCTGCTCGTCGCGCTTGGCCTTCAGCCACTCGCTCCATACAAGCTGCTGCCACACAGCTCGCTCGCAGGACTTGCCTGCCGTGGCCCACCAGAAGGCCCGCGGGTGGGCGGCCTCCCAATCACGGGCGAGGCCGCGGCGGAGGCGCCCGTGCACGCGCACGAGAGCCGCGAGGAGGGCGATCGGCCTGACGCCGCCCTCCCGCTTGGCGATGAAGACCAGCTTGGCGATGAAGCTGGGCCAGCAGCACTCGAGCTCGACCCGCTCCAGGAGGGCCGCGATGGCCTCCACGCCGTCGTCGCCGAGGGCGTCGAAGTGGCGCGGGTTGAAGGTGTCGGAGGACGTGCCCGTGGTCTGCGAGAAGGACGCGGAGACCTTGCGCAACTCCGCGACGGTGGGGCGCGGCGGCCTGGCGCCGAGGCCTCCATCTGGCCAAACCAGATCTGCCGTCGTGCTGCCGATGTTCCAGTAGCGCGACCACCCCTCGACGAGGAGCTGCACCGCCTGCATCTGGTCCGCAGGCGTCAGGACAGGGTTGCCCTCTGCCCCGCTGCCGCCGTCGGCGCAGGTGGGGCTAGGATACCGCTGCATGGGCTCCTTGGTGAAGGCGTGCAGCGCGCCGCCTCCAAGCATGGCCTGCTGCTCGATCCAGTCGCCGAACTTGGACTTGGCCCGCCTGATCGCGATGGCGCGGAGTGCGGCGCACGGCAAGTAGTCGAAGGCGCTGCACCGGAGGGCCAGCGCGTTGCCGAGACGGCTCTGCTGCTGGCCTCCATCGGCGTGCTGGACGTAGCGGTACCAGGCGCGCCGCAGACGGTTGATCTGCTGCCGACCACGCCCATGGGCACCGATGACGTCCAGGGAGGAGGCGTTATTGGCGACCATGGCCCACTGCTTGATCCAGCACGTCTGGATGTCCAGCCTGGGGTAACGCGGCATCTTGGGCACGCTGGCGCGGACCCAGCGGAGCACGGGAGGGGCCGCTCGCCCCCTGTACTGGTCACCGTGCTCGCTGGGGCCGCAGCGGTCGATCAGCTCGTCCTCAGCGACACTGATGACGGCTTGCCACGCGTCGTCGACGGTGGGGGCGTGCGGCACGGCTTGCTGCACGGCGGCCCAGGCTGGGCCGAAGTCCTGGGAGCAGCACCCAGGCGTCAGCGGCCGCGGGAAGGGCTTGGGCGACTGCATCACCTGCACCCAAGGCTGCACCTGGCCTGTGCTCACCTCGAGCAAAACGGGTCGGTGAGGGCCGAAGTCCCAGTCCTGGAGGGTCGTGGCCTTGGCCGCCGCGAAGCAGGAGGAGACCACGAAGTAGTCCAGCACGCGCTCGGCGGGCCTGCATGTGCCGCTCGCAGGAGCGACGATGTGGCCGCCCAGCTACGCGAGCCAAGGGGCCTGGGCGAGCTCGACGGGCTCCATGTTGAAGTCGCCGCAGATGATGAACGGCAGGCCGACCACCAGGACCGCTCTCCGCACGGCCTCCAGCATGGCCAGGTTGGCGGCCGACAGGCCCTCGCCCGTCTGCAGGTACACGTTGACCCACGAGATCCCACCACGCATGAAGCCGCCGCGATGCAGGATGGCGGCGCGGCCAGGGATGAGCTCGCCGCTGCGGAGGCCGTCGACGAGGAAGTGCGCAGCCCCATGCCGCCTGGGGGCCAGGCAATGCAAGCCGCCGTGGCCAGGCGTGCCGCCCTCCGCGTCGGTGGCGGCGCACGCGAGGGCATGCCAGCCCAGGCGGTCGAAGGTCGGCTGCGCGCGGCGTGGAGAGGTGAGTCTCCTGGACGGCGACGAAGTCGCAGTGGACGAGCTCGTCCTTGCCCACGAGATCCATGAAAGTGGAGTGGGCGTTCGGGTTGATGGCGAGCCCGCGCCAGGTCGAGCCTCTGGCGGCTGCACCAACAGCCCTGCAACTACCCCTTGGGTCCGTCGACCCGCAGCTTCTTGTCGACGTGCTCGCGGAGGCAGATGAGGGTGGTGGCCAGACGCTTGCGCTCAGCGTCGTCAGTGCACACCATGTACAGGCCACCAGGATCCGACTCGCGAGCGAAGGACTGCAGGGTGACCATGCCGTCGGGCGGGGTCGGCGCCTCCACGGTGACGTCCATGGGGCCTGCGCCCTCGGAGCCGCTTGCCCCGCCCGCTGGGGCCGCTGGAGCTGCCGCCGCCGCTGCTGCCGCAGGCGGAGGCGGCGGAGCCGCCGCCTTGACCAGCTCGATGACCTCCGCGAGCAGGTCCTGCGTCGACTTCTCGGCGACGTCGACGGCGGAGAGCTTCTCCAAGAGGCTGGCGGCGGGCACAGCCTCTGGCACGACGAAGACCTTGGCCGCTGCAGCCCTGGCCTCCTCGCGCTCGGCCTCGATGGCCTTGCACTTGCGCTGCGCCTCCTCAAGCGCCAGCATCGCCTTGGCCGCGACTGCCGCCAAGCGCTGCACGGTCTTGGCGGCCTCGACCGCCTTCTGGTCGACGCGCTTGAAGTGCTGGGTGGCCTCGTGCGCGGCGAAGGCCCCGCAAGCGCCAGGCCCGCCAGCGGTGACGGCGCGGCGCGCGTCGACCTTGGCGACCGTGGCCTTCGCGAGCACCTTGCGGTACTCCGCCCAGGCCTCGCCGCTGAGCACCGCAGCCCGCTCGATGCCCTTCTCGTCCAGCTTGGGCCAGTGGACGGCCTCCTGGGTGGGCTGCTGGCCGTTGGCACCCTTGGGCCCCTTGCGCAGCCAAGGCGGGGCGCCGCCGCCGCCTTGCCCACGCCCGCCGCCACCTTGGCTTTTGTTGCCACGCCCGCCGCCGCCGCCCTGGCCCTGCCGGCGCCGCGGCTTGTTGCGCCCGCAGAACGCACACGCCTGCAGCTTGAAGGGATTGCAGCCGCCGCACCCGCACTGCCAATAGGAGGACATCGCTGGCCAGATGTCTTCAAGGACTGCAAGGTGCGAGAAAGCAATCTCTTCTGCTCGGCAGCGCGCAGCTCGACCGAGGAGCGAAAGCAAACAGGGTATGTCCGCGGACTAGCGGTCTCCACGTCGCCTCGCGGGAGACGTGGCATTTTGAGCCAAAATGGCTACGGAGCACCGCAACGCCTGTGCACACCACAACGCGTGTGTACACCACCACAGCATCCGCCTGCAACACAGCACTGGTGTCCACTACAATGCCTGCGTGCACAGGACAGGTAGAAGGAACACGTATGTGAGGATCTGCTGCGGACAGCAAGACGCCACGCAACGGGAGCGCTGAGAATAGAATGCGAGTTTTTTCCCTTCTCGCGGGTGGACGTGGGAGGACTCGGGGGGACGTGGGACAAGATCGGGGGACTCTGGAGGACGTGGGTGGATGTGAGAAGTGGAAGGAAGTGGGGGGAGGTGAGAGGACTTGGGAGGACGTGGAAGGAGGTTGAAACATTTGGACGAATTTGTCGGATGTGGGAGGTCGTGGGAGGAGGTGGGAGGTGGGGGGAGGTGGGATGATGTGAAAGTAGCTGGGAGGACGTGGGGGCACATGGGAGGAGGTGGGGGGGGATGTTCCTCGAAAGGCAGAAAGCCTCGAACCTCGAGACTCGAGATTCGAAGATCGAACCTCGACGTGAACCGAAAGACAGAATACAAGATCGAGCGTCCTAGGACGTCTCGTCCCGCTTGCGGGAATCGCGTGACTCATGCATGCACGGAAGAAAACATGCATCGGTGAACACCACATCGAATCTTCAACACACCCCTCAAACCTCAATCATACTGCTACACGGGTGTGCGCACGTATGACAAACACTCATCCCGAAATGACTCCGGAAACCTGCCGCGCGCATTGTGCAATTTACGATCCAAGCTGGTGTTGAAACGATCACAAAAAATATATATTGAATAAACCGACGCCCTGTGGGCGCATACTGGGCGCACATGGGAAGAGCTCGGATGATGCGGGAAGGCTCGTAGATTCCAGACGCGCTCCTTCTTCAAATACTAAATACCGTAAAACAAGTTGTTCTGTGGAATCCACAAGCGCTCCACTTTGTCATAAGGATTCCATCAACATTCTATATGCAACAATCGTGTTCTGTTGCACACGGTTGCTGTGGTGCACACATGCGCCGTGGTGTACACAAGCGCTGTGGTGCACACAGGCACTGTCGTGTACACTGGTGCTGTGTTGCACGCGGCTGATGTGGTGTACGCATGCGCTGTCGTGTACACAAGCGTTGTGGTACACGGAGGCACCGTGGTGCACACTGGCGCTGTGTTGCAAAGGCAGCTGTCGTGTGCGCTGTGGTGCCAGGCGCTGTGGTGTACACAGGTGCTGTGGTGCAGATCGCCACCTACATACTGCTACCCGTCCCTGGTCATTCCTAGGCATTCCCAAGCGCCGCCGGCGCGAAACGCGACGTCACTGGCCCTTTTGCCCCCCCCACTCCCAGGTGACGGCCGTCATCGCCCCGGAATAACAATACAGGCTCAAGGAGGGATGATGGGGAGGAGGAGGAGGAGGAGGAGGAGGAGGAGGAGGAGGAGGAGGAGGAGGAGGAGGAGGAGGAGGAGGAGGAGGAGGAGGAGGAGGGGGAGGAGGAGGAGGAGGAGGAGGAAAAGGAGGTGGAAAAGGAGGAGGAGGAGGGGGAGGAGGAAGGTTGGGAGGGTCGTGTCGAGGATAGGGGGCCAGAGCAGAAGGGGGAGGGTGAAAGAGGCGGGGCGACGGATGAGGGGGAGGGGACTGGGAGAACGAGGAGGCAAGAACGGCCACCACCGACCCGGACATCTGGATCGAAGCGGACTGTGCGGCGCACCGGGCTGCTCAGGACCGGCGTTTCGCCCTGAGCGTTTTTTGTCAATTTCCGGGGGGCCTGGCGAAGGCATCCGAAGGCTAAAGACTGCCCAACCCCGTCGTGACCTCTCCGCGACGAGAGGAAGAGGAAGTCTTGTGAAAGTTCTGTATATCCGGGGTTGTCTGGAGCTTCGCCTTGGGATGAAATCCGTTTGCGCCTGCTGCTGCTGCTGCTGCTGCTGCGCTGCTCTCTCTCTCTCTCTCTCTCTCTTTCTCTCTCTCTCTCTCTCTTGTTTTTTTGTTTTTCTCTCTCTCTCTCTCTCTTCCTCTCTTTCTCTTTCTTCTGCTACCCTGTCTCATCGCACGCTGGCCCTGGCCCTTCTCCCGCTATCCCCTGCCGCTTTGGCTTTGATGGCTGGGCGGGAGGGCGAACATTCACCTCGGCGAGAGTTCGTGACACAACGAAGTGCAAAATCAAGAAAACCGACCCTGTGACTTACGCTGGCCGCATGGAGCTGGAATGATCCACGGTTGCGAGCTTTCATATCGAGTGGCCATTCGCTCCATGCTGGCGCTCACTATACATCACAAGCAAGACTCTTCACCACCGGCGACGCCTACATTCGGACACCATGACAAGTGCACGACGGAAGGAAGAGCCATTGCTCGTTGACAAGGAGGGCGCGGCTCACTACAACGGGGGCCCAGCTTACGGCGAGGAGTACGACGAGAGAGCTCTCTTCGGCTACCACGCGTCGGACAAGAAGACTCATAAACTCGATGCGATCAAACAGAAGGACTGCCTATATCAACGAACGTGGAGCTTCACCAGAAAGAAGACGGATATTGCGACCGACGAGCTCCTGACACTGGCAGGCGACCCGTGTGCTGCAGCCAAGCAGGTGGTCACGACAGTACGGACAACGTGCGAGCGAATAACACAACGACGAAAACAGCGAGCCTTCGACGAGTCCTTCTTCAAAGGTGTACGGGCGCGCTCAGAGTCGGTTCAGGCCTCCATTGCCCGTCGTGGAGCTGAGTGCGAACAACTACGGTCGCTGTCAACAAAGACGACGGCATTAGAAGACCTGCGCGCCTGCTTTTGTCTCATGCTAAGAGCACCAGCGTGACGGAGCACCCAAAAATCTTGGACAATGCGGAAACGAATGCACCTGGAACGAAGTAGATTCAGCGATGCAGATACAATTTGACAGCGCTCACCGAGAGGGCCCGCGATTGAGGCAGATGCGGCCCCTGACTACCAGGTCAAAGCTTACGCGACAATCGACGAAGACGGCGCGCTCCCGTGAGCTGACGAGGACGAACCCACAACGACGGAGTCTGCGAGGCCCTTGCTGCCGACCTGGCAAATTCGAGCGCGCCCTGGAGGATCTCGACGTGGGCGAAAAAAAACGCAGGAAGCGGAAACCTCGGCGACGGAGACGCAGACGCTCGGCTGGAAGTCTTGGGGACGCTGGGCGAAACACAACTACAAGCGGGCGGGGGAGAAGCTGGCCCAGAGCAAACCGAATCGCGGCTGGAAGACGAACACTAGCCAGAGAGGCTTCATAAAGATGGACAGACAAGGAGCCGACAATAACCTGAAGAAGATCAGGGCCCGCACAGAGTGCAGCGGATGTAGGGTGGTAGGCTGCCGGAACGGTGACCGAGAGGGCGAAATGTCACGCCAAAGTGGAGGAGGCCGACCGAGCGGCGGCGGTGCTGCTCCTTCTGCACGTGAACCAGGCTGACTCTGGCCTCGGTCCACACGATCCAGAGCTAGAAGGCGCACCGGCCTGCCAGGATGTTGTAGCACGGCTGCAGAATCTGGATTTTGTACCTGAGGATGCGAGAAGAGAGCTGACGAAAATGATGATGATGTTCACCCCAATCAGCTTGAGAACCACCCGCTGGAGGATCCCAGATTGCACGAAACCGCCCATTGAGTAGTAAGGCTGCCCGCTCGCTGTCAGGCACCATATTTGGCAAAGTGTGCGGGTGGATTATTGTCCGGGCCCGCTGCTCTTGCGTGTTCTTGCACTCCCGCAGGAGGTGTCGAGTGGTGGCCGGGACGCCACACTCCTTACAATCATGAGGTACATCAGAATGTATATGATGAAGGCGATCCGGGCTAGGCTCAGCCCCGACCACGCACCGCCATGCCCATGTGCGTTGCAACTTGGACTGCTTGTTTACGAAGGCCCGGAGGGTCTTGACATCCAGGCTCGGCAAGTCCACTGGCTCCTTGCGAACCGCGGTGGTGCTGGCGTCCCTCATCATGAAGCTGCGCCACGCCTCGCGGACGTAGTGCTCCAGCTTGCCCTTGGATAGTCCGATGGGGAACGGTGCCCCTGCGAAGGTCGGCTCGCACGGGTCGTTGGTGGCGCAGTGCCCAAGCGGCGGCGGGCCAGGCAAGGGCGACCTGGAGGGCTTCCGCGAGGAGCTGGGCTCGCAAGGGGAGCAGCCATCAAAATGCTGCCAACCAGCATCTCCATGAACCTGGCGGCCATCGCATTCGCGAGTGACCAGCTGGGTGCTGGAGGACATCCTGAACGACACGGAGGTACTACATCCATAGGCTCAGCCTGTGGTTCGCGACGCCGCTGCTGAATCCGAGGCCGAAGTCAAGCCATCAAATCAAAGGGCTCAGCCTATGACTCACATCGCCATTGCAGGATCCGACGTGTCGCATCGACCAAGACAATGTCGCGTTGACCAAGATCGAGAGCCCCGCGGAGAGTACAGGAGGATATGCTGCTCAGAGCAGATCCATCCCATACGAATATGCAGCACTGGGCACGGCCTGCCAGAAACGGTGTTTCAAACAGCTCTTGCACAACCAGACGTTGCACGGCTCTTGTCACGATGTGGCACTTGCGATGGTCAACTGGGCGGATAAACGTGGACAGTCTCGTAATGTGCTGCAGAAAGTTGGCAGAGAACAAGGAAACGCACGAATGCGGGCCATGCTCTTTTTTTGCCTTGCATCCATCACTTGAACAAACACGCAGCGAATTACCGCCTGGCGCTGCTATTCGGGCACACTTTGATGAAACAACGTATGTGCTCACACTGGCCAGCTTAATTAACCAACAGACTTGCGGCGTCGACCTTGACGATGGGTAATTTCGCAGGGCCCGCGGGCGCGGGCCGGGGCCATGTCTGGGCGACGCGGCCGACAGCCACCTCGAGGTATGGAAGCCTAACAAACAGAACGCCGCCGAACGTGGCATCGAAGTCTTGTCAACGCCAGCGGGCCCGGACGAATTCAGTCGAGCCTATGGAAACACGCTTGCGGACAGGAAGGCGGCGCCACTTATCCGCGCGATCCAGCGCCCCCCTGTGCAAACAGAGGGGCCGATTTCCACATGTCACTTTTCATGTGCGGTCCGCGCGCCCCGCGGCGCCCGCGCGCGAGCGCGCGCGGCCTGGGCGCCCAGCGCGCCCTCGCCAGCTGCGTGGCCTGAGCGAGAAACACTGGCGGGCGCGCTGTCCCAGGGCGCGCCGAGCTGGACTGATTGATGGGCGAGGCCCCTGCCGCAGCGCGCAACGGGAAGAGGAATCGGAGACGGGTCGACCACTCCTGGCTGGACGAGGGCGACTCCGCCCCTCGCTCGGCTGAAGCGCCACGCGCGCGTGTTGCAAGATGGCCGGCGACAACGCCCTGCCGACTGGTAGGATCATCACCGCCAGGGCATCTGTTCCCGCGTGCGCGCCAAGCAGCGCAAGGAGCCGACCAGGGGGGCCCCCGTCCCAAGGCAGAGCGGGCAGGAGTTCGCGGACAGACAGGAGCACGGACAGCGAGCAATCGCGAATGCAAAGCGGGTGCCGCACCGCGCTGGCACGCGCGCCGCGCCTCGGGCACGCGGCGACGCGCGACGGTGCAAGGCAGCGCCCAGCCCCTCCGACAGGCCAACGGCCCGCAAGACGAAACGTCGCCCAGCACCGAAGCGCGCGCCAGAAGGGCGGCGAGCCGCGCCAGCTGAGCCACGCAGGGCGAAACTTCGCGGACTGCCCAGGCAGCCAGTGGAATGGCAAGCCCAGCGCGAGAAAGGGTTCCGCCGCTGCTCGTGCATGCGATTCGCCTTCCTGGGCCTGCAAGGCTGGCTGCGCCACGTCGAGGCGGCGGCGGCGGCGCCGTGCTCGTGCCCAACCGAACAGCGGCGCGCGCAGGAGCTGCTCTTCCGCAAAAAACAGCTCGCTGCAGCAAGGGGGCCTCCTCGTCGCCAGCCGCCCCGGTCAACCTCCTGAGCGAAGCTCGGCCAGCCGCGCAGGTGAGAGGCCCCGCCAGGCTGGGCACCCGGGCACCTGTGTGGCCCGACGGAAGAACGCCCAGCCGCGCCAGACCGATCGCTGCCGCCTTGAAGCCTGTCGCAGCGAGGCGACGCTTCCAGCCGCGAATGGCCGCGGCAAGCGCGGCGAGGCAGCGGGCCACGCTCTCTCAAGACGTCGCGCCGAAGAGATGTCTGCCCCCAATATGTTGCACCGCGCCGAGCGCAGAAGCCGCGCCGGAGGCCGCAACCAAGAGGGGGTCGCTGTGCAGAGCGGCCGGCTCTCTCCGCGTCAACTCGTGGTCGACCGCCACAGGCGGCGAACGGCCCGCCGTCTCGGCGGCGCGCAGACGCTCCAGAAGCCGGCAGCGACTGGGCGCCGCAACGCGTGCTGGGCGCGGGGCGAAAGACTGCTCGGCGTCCGGCGGCGCGCCGAGCAGCGCGCGCGACCCCGCAATCGCGCAACCGGGCGAGGCCATGAGCGCGGCTTTGGAGCTTCTCCACCGGCGAGGTCGCCGTTTTTCCTATGCCGTGATTCGCTGCTGCCCTGCCTCGGCGGCAATGCCGCCCAAAGGCGCGCCCAGGCGAATCTGCCATCGCCGTGCGCGCCGCGCCCAAACTGAAACACAGCGCCGCGAGGTCGTCAATGCGCTGCAATGGCGGGGCGGCGCGGCCCCGAAGTCGTTCCAGCACCGCGGCGCGGTTTGCGAGGTGGGGTGGGCGCCTTCAAAGAGGTCTGCCCGCGCAACCTTTCAGAGTGACTTCCCAAAAAGTCGCGCCCTCGGCGCCCGCCCTGAGAAAGGCCCGGGCCGCCGGGCCCACCCGCGGGGTGGGTGGCGGCCAGGCCACTTCGACAAGGGGCGGTCGCAGGGTCTGCGCCAGGCGACGAGGGCGGGCGGCAAAAGACGGGGGCGCAGTGCAGCCCCCCCCCCCCCCCCCCGAAAAAAGCGCCCACCTCTAGCGACGCTCGCGCGCGGCTGGCCTTCAACAAGGAACAAAAACAAAAAACAATCAAAAACTCACGGAGAAACGTCGCTCCTGCGCAGTGCCAGAACGTGGACAAGAGACGCTCGAAAACGTGCAATTGCGCCGACTGCGCCCTAATTTGCAAGATATCGCCCATGAGCAACCACGCGATGCAACGCGCTAGTTTTGGTGACGTCGTCAAAAGCCCATTCGAGGCCCCCGAGCGCGAGACAAGCTGCAGCGCCGCCCCTGCCTCGAATTTGCATGAGCGCCACCAAAGCAAGAACGAAATACACGGGAGTGAAAACATCTCCACTGCACCAAGTCCCGTAGCATGCCTCAATCTCCCCCAGATACCAGGCCATCCAAAAACGGCGTCCTGCAGCTTGTGCGCCAGGTATGACATGGAAATCCGCTGGAAGCGCCGGATCCTAAGAGCAGCGCGTGGACCTCCTTTTTGAAAGTGGGGAAGACTACACCGCGTCGACCAAGAGGCGTGGCCGTCAGACCCATGTTTTCCCATTGGGCACTCCGCGCAGAGTGCCGCGTGCGGCGTGCCCAGAAACCGGGCTCTGTGGGGTTGTCGGCGCGTTGAAAAAATCGCCGATCCCGCGCCGGGGCCGGGGCCGGGGCCGCGGCCGCCAGGGCCGTCGGCGCCGCTACAGGTCGAGGTCTCCTGGCCCCTGAGCAGCCGGCACCATCGCGGCTGCGTTTCCCGACGCCCGTGGCTGGCTCGCCGGACCGCGGCCCGTCAGATGAGCTGAGCTGCCGTTCCAGCCAGCCGCCCCGCGCCCGATCGAGGCCCCCCCCGGGGATTCCAGTTCTCGCCTGGGGGCGGCGCCGGAGGCTCGTGCAGTTCTCTCCCCGGCGCACCCCGCGCGCGGCTTGGAAGCTTCCCCGTTCTCCGCCAGCGGAATGGCTCGGCGCGGCGCCTTCGTCGCTGCCGCCGTCGCCGCCGCCGACTGGCGCAGCTTATTCGCCCGTGAATCCCGTTGCGCGCCTTCCGGGGCTTTGCTCTTTCAACGTGAGCATGCAGGGGGCTGCCGGTGGCCGCCCGGGCGCGGGCCCTGCGCCCCCGATTCTGGCCCTGCAATTTCAGCCCGCGCGGCCCGCCTGGCGCCGCCTGCTCCCGCTGTGCCTGCGCCGCCCACGGCGCGCACGACGAGCGGGCCACATGTGCCCCTGGCCAAGGCAGCCCCGACTGGTTCCGCTCTGTTGCCTGCTGCCAGCACTGCGCGTGAGGTACCGTGCCGGTGAGCTGGCAGCCTTGCGGCAAGAGCTCATGCAGTTGCATGCTGCCCATGCGGGCCGGGGAGAGCTGGTCGGCGAGGGGGGCGGGAAGGCGCGGTTCAACCTCGCCTCCCGCTTAAACCGCGCCTCCCGCGTCGCGCAAACCGACCGGCCTCCAGAGCTTGCCCAGCATGCGGCGCGCGCCGCGTTGCTCCAGGAGCGCGTTTATGCATGCGAAGCGAAACGCGTCCGCGCATGTGAAGCAGTTGCTGCAGCTGTAGGGGCCGTCTGTGGGCCTTTGCCGCCGCCCCCGCCCGCCGCGTCGGCGCCTCCGCGCGCGCTTCCCCGGGCCGCGGCGCCGCTACTCATGTCGCCAGTGGCCGCGCTCCAGCATGCGTCGTCGCAGCCCTCTGCAGATCCCCTGCGCACTTCGGCAGAGCCCGCGAGGCCCGCGCGCGCGCCGGCCAGCGTGGCGCTTGATCCGCGCCAGTTCGCCGCTCTCGGGAACGAGGCTGAGCTCCTCTGCGAGGCGGTCTCGGTCTCCAGTTGGCTGCGCAAGCTGCGGGAGTTTTTCGGGCCGAAGCAGGGCGACGGCCGAATGCGGCTCGCTGTCTTTTCTGCTTTGTGCCGTCGCTCGGAGGTCGACCTCCGCAGCGCCGTCGCGGCTGCGGGGGCGGCGGTCTTGACTGGCGCGAGCCGTGGCGCGGCGGCGAAACGCATGACTGCAGAGTGCCTTATTCTCAAATCACTGGCGACCCCCCTCCACCTGGCCTCAACATTACGTTCTGCATTTCGCCCAGGCAAGTTGCACCCATCGAGCTGCAGAATAAGAAGACTAGAACCACGCGCGCGCTTCGCGCGCGCTTCGGTTCTAGCTAGGAGGCGAGCTTGAGTCAACGAAAGTCGCAGGGAAGGGGGCAAGGGAAAGAAGGCCAGAGAGCGCTGAAGGATGCAAATACTGGAACCCTCTTGTGATTTTGTGGGGGGCCTCGTCCGGCCGCTCGCTGGGAGTTTGACGTAGCTTCTCGGGAAGCAGGTTCGAAGCATTTTGGGTGCCGATTTGGGGCTTCTCGGGGCCTCCTTTGGGCCTCCTGGTGGTCTCCTGGGGCCTCTTGAGGGGCCTCCTTGGGGCCTCCTGGCGGCCTCTTGGGGCGGAAGGCTCGAGCTTGCGGTTAGTGGTCCCCCTCTGGGCCCCCTCTTGGGCCCGTCTTGGGGCCCCCTTGGGCCATCTTGGGCGCCTCTTGGGCCGTCTTGGGGCCCTCTTGGGCTGTCCTGGGGCCCTCTTGGAAGCTTCTTGGGCCGTCTTGGGGCGGTCTTGGAGGCCTCTTGGGCCGTCTTGGACGCGGTGAAAGCCCAAGATGCGAACATGCGAACAATATACGTTTTCCCAGAGAAGTGGCACGACTTTTGTTTCTTGGGCCTCTCTTGGGGTGCCTCTCGGAACGTCTTGGGCTGATTTTGGAAGCCTTTTGGCGCCTCTGGGCGGCGTTTTGGCGCCTCCTGGGATATGTTGGGCCGGAAGCTCGGAATTCGAGAGTGGCTTTCTCCTTCTGGGACCCCTCTCGAAGTCGTCTTGGGGTTCTCTTGGGCCGTCTTGGGGCCGTCCTGAGCCACTCGTGTGCGCAGCCTTGGAGCGCTCCCGGAGGCCTCCTAGGCCGTCTTGGAGGCCTCTTGGGCCGTCTTGGACGCGGTGAAAGCCCAAGATGCGAACATGCGAACAATATACGTTTTCCCATGGAAATTGCACGACTTTTGTTTCTTGGACCTCTCTTGGGGTGCCTCTCGGAACGTCTTGGGGTGCTTTTGGGAGCCTTTTGGCGGCATTTTGGCGCCTCCTGGAGCCTCTTGGGCCGGAAGCTCGGAATTCGAAGTTGGTTTTCTCCGTCTGGGACCCCTCTCGAACTCGTCTTGGGGCTCTCTTCTGCCGTCTTGGGGCCGTCCTGGGCCGCTCGTGCGCAGCCTTGGAGCGCTCCCGGAGGCCTCGTAGACCGTCTTGGGCGCCTCTTGGGGTGTCTCGGACGCGGTGAAAGCCCAAGAGGCGAACATGCGAAACATATACGTTTTCCCATAGGAATGACACGATTTTTGCTTCTTGGGCCTCTCTTGGGCTGCCTCTCGAAGCGTCTTGGAGGCTTCTGGGACCTTCTTGGTGTCATGACAGGCGTCTTGGAAGGCATCTGGAGCCATCGGAGCGCGTTCCGAAGCCGCCTGCGAACGATCTTGGACGGCGTCCGGCGGCCCGACGAGCCTCCGGGCCCCCCGGGGCCCACATTTGTGGTCGGGGCCCCGGCCCCGGGCCCCCGGACCCGGTGCGCCGATATATATATATATATATATATATATATATATATATATATATATGGGCAAGATCATCACGTGCGCCGCGCGCCTTATTTTCGAGGCGCACATCGAAGAGCTGCCGCTTAGTTTCGGCCACGTCACGGAGATCACGGGCCACGAGGCGAAGGCCGCGGCGCCAGGGCTGCTCTCGGCCCCGGGGGAGCGCCTCAGTGCACGCGAACTGCTGCGCCAGCCCCCGTCGGCGTCGGGCGACGGCGTCTAGTGCGACGCCCGCGCGAACTCCCGCGCGGGGGGCGCTTGCTGCTTGCCGCTTTGCGCCTGCTGTGCGGGCGCTCGCCTCTCACGTCTTGCATCGCACTTCCTTACTCAGCCACCGCCCGCTGCGGCGCGGCGATTCGGCATCGGCCCCCCTAAGAACCTCACCTCACGATTGTCGCCGCTGCCCTCGCCGAGGCGCGGGCGCCCGCCCCCATTTCCCGAGCCTTAAGCCTTAGCCCTCTGCAAGATGGCGGCGCCCCAGAGACCAGACGACGGAGCGCGGGGCATCGCCGCGGGCGACGCCTTTCGCAGACTGGTCACCAGGGCACTAGGTCAGCAAATTCCGCTACCAGTTCGCCCTCACCACATGCGCGGGGACCGACTGCGCCGCCACGCCGCGGAGATCAGTGCTGGACCACGACGAAGAAGCAGTCAGAGTCAGCATCGATGGAACAGGGGCCTTTGACCACGTGTCGCGCTCTGCCTTTTTCCAGGCGCTTCAAGCACGCTCCGAGCTGGTTGGCCTCACCCACTTCGTGAAGATGCGGCGCGGGCACTCCGCCTACGCCTGGCGGGGCGAAGCGGGGACCGCACGCGACGTGCACCAGGGCGAGGGAGTGGAGCAGGGGGGCGAGCTGGCCCAAGCCCTCTTCGCACTCGATCTCCACGGGGCGCTGGAGGGTGCTGCGAGGGGCCTCGAACAAGGGGGCTTCCTTGTAGCTTTCCTTGGCGACGTGCGCATCAAGACCGCGCGGAACAGGGCCAGACCTGCTTTCGACAACGCCTCCGGCGCAATCCACCTCCACGCAAACGTGTACTGCCACCTCGGCAAGTGTCGGGCCTACAGCTGAGGCGGAGGCGCAGCGCCACCAGGAATCGGCCAGCTCGGAAAAGATGTCTGGCGGGGCGACAGAGCGCCACCCCACCGAGGGATCAAAATTCTGGGCGCTCCGCTCTGCCCCCCTGAATTTGTCGCCGACCACCTCGCTGGCGGACTGCGCGCGGAGAAGAAGCTCGTGGACGAGCTGGCGCACTTGCCCGACCTACAATGCGCGCGGCTCCTCCACCTACTCTGCGCTTCCCAGCGGGCCAATTGCCTGTTGCGAACGCTTCCGCCTGGAGAAATTGCCGAGTTCGCGAGAGGCCACGACGCAGACATGTCAACCACCCTGCGCCGCCTCCTCGTGGACCCCGAAATGTCGCAAGAGGAGGAGCGACGGGCACGCGCACTGGCAGCAATGCCAGGGGGGCACGGAGGACTCGGGCTTCAAAGCGCTGCGCGCACGTCCCCGGCGGCCTACTGGGGCGCGTGGGCAGACGCCCTCTGCATCCTCCAACAGCGGCGCCGTGTCGAGGTGGCTGTAACCAGGAACCTCCTCGGCGGCAACCGGCCAGGCCGTCTCGGCGCCGCCGCCGAAGCCGCGCAGGCGCCCGAAAACAATGGCCACCAAAGACCAACCTGGACCGACCTGCTCCACGGGCTCCGCCCCGAACCGCCGCCGCGCTTTGAAGCCGCCGAGCCGGGAATGGCGGCGCGGCTGGCAGTTCCACGCTTATCCCACACGCAACACCTACTACAGGGACAACGCATTCATGCCAATCCCCATCAGGGCGAAACAAGCCACGCTAAGGTCGGCCTCAGGAACAAAAGCTACGCACTGGCTACACACGCGGCCCACCACCGAGGGGCGCACGTTCAAGCCCGCGCTGTTCCAAGCGGCCATGCGCCGGCGCCTCAGGACCCCACTGCCGATCCGACCAGGTCCTACCACACAGGTGCGGGGCCGCCAGCCACCCGGGCTGCCGAGCCCCGCTGGACCTGCTCGGAGACCACCTGGCCACGTGCCCACACACCGGGCCCCTTGCCAGACGCGCGAAGCCGCTCGAACGAGCTCGGGCGAGGGTTGCAAGAGAAACAGGAGGCAAGGCAGTTTCCCAACAACTGCTGCGAGACACCAACGCCGTCGTCGACGACCCACAAGACCGCTGACAGCTAGGTACGATCGCATGCGGCATCTCGCCAAACGGGGCCCCCCCTACCTATGCTGCTATGCTGCGACGCAACAGGGAGCCCCCCCTCCGCAGGGGCGGCTGGCACCGACCGCACTTTCCACGCCGACGGGGCTGCCCTAGGAGTAGCCGAGCAACGCAGACGACGCAGGCACCAACCGGCCGATCCGGCCGCATCATGGCCCTCTCCTGCGAGGTCGGCGGCCGGCGGGGGCGAGACTCTCTCCAGCTGGTCCGCGCGCGTGCCAAGCCAAAAACGCAAGCCGCACCAGCTCTCCTCCGCCGTTCGGCGGAGCTCGCGTGGACCAACCGCTGGCGGGGGCTCTTGAGCGTCGCGGCCCAAGACGCGCGCATGGCCACCCTGACGGGCGAAGGCTTCCTGGCACTAGGGGGAGCTGCCAGGGAGGACGAACCAGACCTGGCAGATAGCCGGCTGCCAGCGCGTCCCTGACGCTCGGCGCCCAGGCCAGCGCGGCCGCATGGGGGCGCTCCGACGAGCGCAGGGAGCACCCCCAACCCGAGCGCTACAAGCGCTACGAGCAGCACCACCCAGAGCACCGCGACGGCGACTGCCAACACCACAAGCAGGGCTATCGCCACAACGGGACCACAACCCCGACCAGCAGCAGCGCCAACACCACCACGAAGGCGACAAGCACCACCAGAGAAGCCACAACCACGACCGCGACGAGCAGCCCCACCACCACGACAGCAACAAGCAGCACCACGACTGTGACCAGCGGCGCGGCCAAGCCTGCGAGCCGCGCCACTACTAACAGCAGCGCCGACAACACGGCTGCGACCAGCAGCACCACCACGACCGCGGCCAGCAGCCACACCACGACCGCGACCAACAACGGCACCACCATGACAGCGGCCAGAAGGGCCACGACTACGACAAGCATAACCGCAACCACAACCACGAGCACGACCACCAGCTCCACCACCGCGACAGCGACCAGCAGCACCACGACGGCGACCAACAGCAATCTGGCGACTGCGACCTGCATCGCCGCCAGCAGCACCACCACGACGATTGCAACCAGCAACGCCACCACCACCACCACCACCACCACCACCACCACCACCACCACCACCACCACCACCACAGCAACCAGCAACGCCGCCACGACTGCGACCAACTGCACCACCACACCCCGGCGCCGCGACGGCGACCAGCAGGACCGCCACCACCAGCAACGCCAAGAAGGCGACCAGCAGGGGGGCGAGGAGGAGGAAGAGGAGGAAAAGGGGAGGAGGGAAAAGGAGGAGGAGGCGGCGGGCGAGAAGAACAAAAAGGAGGGGAGAGGGCGAGGAAGAGAAGGAAGAGGAAACAGTCGAGGCGGCGAAGGAGGCGGCCGAAGAGGACGGCGGCACCGCCACCAACAGCAGCACCGACAACACGACTTCGACCAGCAGCACCACAACGACTGAGACCAGCAGTTGCGCCACAACTGCGACCAGCAGCACTGCCACCACGACTGCGACCAGAAGCGCCACGACTACAAGCAGAACCGCACCCGCGAGCACGACCAACAGCTGCACAACCGCGACTGCGACCAGCAGCAACGCGACGGCGACCAACAGCAATCTCTGGCGACTACCTATATCGCCGCCAGCAGCAACGTCACGACGCCAACAACCAGCAGCACCAGAGGAGGAGGAGGAGGAGGAGGAGGAGGAAGAGGAAGAGGAGGAGGAATAGGAGGAGGAATAGGAGGAGGAGGAGAAGGAGGAGGAGGAGGAGGAGGAGGAGGAGGAAGAGGAGGAGGAGGAGGAGGATGAGGAGGAGGAGAAGGACTCGACTCGACTCGAAAGCACTTGGGGCCGATCCACCAGTCGGGTCACTTCCGCACGCTCGTCCTGCGTGCCATCAATATGGAGGCTGAGGCATCAGTATACAAGGATGAGACCGTGCAACAGCATAAAATATCGCGCCCTGTGCAGCCGAACTTGCCAACCTCTCAGTTCCTTTAAATCGTGACCCTGCTGCGGCGACATAACCGCTGGGCCGCGAGGAACGCTTCGGCGGGGAGAGCCCCCGCAGCGCCCCCGCTGGCACTAGCAGCACTCTCAGGATTGCTTGCCCTTTCCCCCGCCCCCCCCCCCCCCGCTCACGACGACGGCGGCCCCCCCCCCTTCCCCTTCTCCGTCGAGAGTGCCACCAAAAAGTTATGGCTAGCTGGCGCGGCTGGTGCCACCAAGCCTCTCGCGAGCAGCTCTCGATATCGCGCGCTGTCTCTGGACGGCTGCGGCGCACCCACCTGCTGCGACGCTGCAGCCTGGTTGTGATCTGCCTCCCCAGCGGTCACTACGGAGCGGAACCGACTAGCTGCGTTGCCTTCAGATCCGTCAAAGCCGCGCCCAGGAACCAGTTCACCTCCGAGCTGAGCGGGTTCGGCCCCAAAGCGTACTGCAGCCTGACCGTGTCCTCCACCTTCTTCGGTCCTGGCCTGCGCGGCGCCCTCGCCGTGAAGTGACGGACCATGCCCATGTGCTGTATCGACTTCTCCTTCAGGTGCGGATTGAAATGCTCCTCTGCCTTCTGCTGGATCTCCTCTGGCGTCATCAGCAGAAGCGCCCTAGTTGTCATGAAGAACACGGTGATGAACGGTGGCCCTGACGTCGACGAGCCCACATCCTCGCCCTCCGCCTTTCGGTCGCGAAGTGCCTTGGCCACGTCCTCGTAGAACTTGTTGGCGGCCAATCCTGCTCGGCACGACTCCGCGGGACTGGGGTAAGTCGACAGCACCATGGACGAGCACATCACCTGCTCGCGTGCGGTGCCGGTGGAAAGGATGACGACCTTTGTCACGAGGCTGTCGTTGCCCTCGCCCTTGCTCTTGCCCTTCATCTATTTCTGTCTTGTCTGCTCGCCGTCGGGCACCCCGTCGGCCTTCCTCTTCGGCGCCAGTAGGACACCCGCCAACGGTAGGACCGAATCCTCTCCGACCATGCCCGTGTCCACATCGATGAGGAGGGGCATGCAGCAACTGCGAACGAGCATGTAGGAGATATGCACGAAGACAATGGTGTTCTGAGCCACAAACTCTACAGACCAGCACACCTGGAACCACGAGCTCAGTTATCGCCGACGCTTCGTTTCGAAGACGTCGTCCATGAAGTAAGGCCCCCATCCAAATGTTTGCATGCCGTAAGGCGCTCACCAAAGACTTCCTCGCATACTATACATTGATTAGTGAGCGTGAGAGCATGCGAGAGTTACGCTGCTATGCACAATGCGTGATTTGCTAGCCCAGACCTGCAACGAAAAGCGACACCACAGGGGCCTGATACGTCCTCCCAGGGGCACGTGTGCAGACGCTCGATGAGAAGGGCTCCAGCTTCCTCGGCCTCGGGGGGCGCCGAAGGGTCTCCAGGAGGCTGGGGTCCAATGGAGCCTGGGGAGATCTGCACACTGAGGGCAGCCCCTCGGAGGATAGTTATATCGATTCGGCGGAAGCGCGCAGCGAACTCGGGCTCGAACAATCTTTTCACCCGGCCTCGGCAATCGGGCCAAAGGTCTGCTGCCTCGTCAGACGCCCGCGCAAGCTGCTCGATATCTGCCTGGGCTCTCAAAGCCCACGGGTTAGCATCGGTCGGATTGAAGCTTGTTCGCCGAACACATCTTCTCCAAGAAAAGCGCCGAACCACGCAGCTATCAGCTGTCGGTGGGATTCGGGATAGGAGCAAATACCTTGAAACCATTTGAGCCGTCGGACTCTGAGTCGACGCAGAGCGGAACGATTTTCCGGTACTCAAGCACCTGCTGGGACGACAGCGAGCGAACGTGGTGCGCATCTTCCCAACTGGCTTTGCCTCTCATCGCTCTGCGACACAGGCCTGCTACTGCGAGCTCCAACTTGCGAAGTTGGCCTGAGCTTGGAATGAAACATTCGACCGCCGAAACGGCGGAGTTTACTGCATGGCATAACAACACGCAGCGTTTCCATTTGCACGGTATGTTAGGCGCCTGCCAAAAACGTCCTAGTCTAAAATAAGCCGTCTTAGCGGCCTGGATCCGTTTTCCAAGTTCTATCTGAAAAGACTGGGTGGAAGTCAGCCGAGGGCCCAAATATCGCACGCCCCCCCCCCGCAACCGCACTCCATGTTACGCAACATGCTAGCTACTCTACGCTTGGCTGAGGGCGGGACCGGAAAAAAAAAAACTCTTGTTTCTTGGGGTTGCGTTTGAGGCCGGTCTTCGCCAGCTCAGCATCAAGCAGCTCATCATTCTTCTGCGCAGTCCATTTAGCCAGGTCCAGGGAGCAGCGCGGGCCTAGGATCAGCTTGTTTTAAAAGATCGTCGGCGAATTTAGTGAGTCCCAGGTAAACCTTGGGCGGGTGTAAAACATCGCACTGTGCTTCTAAATCTCGCTCCTGGGGATCCTGTCCGCGACGCTTCGAGATCCACCGATCGACAGGATGACGAAACACATGAACGAACGACTCCACGGCGAAAGGGCTCCCTTGAAGCATTCCGCACCCCGTTTTCAGCAAAAGGTCTCCACCTTCCGCTGGGATGCTGGTGCGTGCCTGTCTGCACCTCCGGTGGCAAAACCGCGTCTCCCTCCCCATGGCCATGTCAAGAACGGCCTCATCAACTGCTGGCCACGACGGGGTGCCAAATGCATTGCTTAAATCTTTGAGCGAGTCAATCCAGTGCAAACCTGCCTTATTCAGTCGCCAGGATGTGCAAAGGTTGGCGGCGATCGCATCGCATCTCCCCCCACGGCGCAAAAAATCCCGCGGTCCAACTCCGAGCGTTGGTACGACGGTTCTCTTTTCATCACTTTTTTCAGAAAAGCTTTGCCGAGCGGGTCCAATCCGTGCGCCGCCCGACGCCCAGCAGGGCCAAGCAAAGCGCTCTTCTGGAGAGCAAGCCCCTGGCTGCAGGACCACAGACTCGGGAGAAGGCCAGTCTGTCGGATTAAAATAATAACACGATGTAGCCAGCTTCTAACTACTTCGCCAGACACGTCAGGGAGTTTCGAGCCGAGCCCAGCACATCGACGAGGATCCTCCTCGGGAGGCGCACCAACCCCCAGACACCACAACTCCACAGGCAAGGACCACCTCGGGACCACCTTTCTTCTAGAAGCTGTTTTTGAATACGCTTGAAATGACGCTAGGCCCCCTAAGGCATCTTTATGAGATTGAACGACGCGCTCCTGCCGATACAACGGCGGGGCAGGAGGTCGCCGAAATCGTTCCCTTTCCCGCGCCAGGTCCCCCCGCTCCAGCCTCGACGCCAACATTCCCCCTCCCCCTCCTGTCTTGGACCAGACCTCCAGCCATTCGTCCTTGGTCGGAAGCGCGCCCTGCAGCCGCGAGAAGTCTCGCTTGCCGCTGCCGAAGTGGCCGCCAGCAAGGCGCAAGCTCAAGCGATGAACCTCAGCCAAGTTGCGCCGCCTCAATGCCTCGTAGATCTCCTCGACGAGCGCCTCCTGATTGCGTTCATAGGCCCGCTTGCGCTGCTTGTTGCATATCTGTGCGATGACCTTCAACGCCCTGGTACACTCCTCTAGCTCCGAGAGGTCACATTCATGAAGCTGTACTCGTAGCTCACGCCGCTGAGCCAGTAGCCGAAGACGCTCCTGCTTGTCGGCGTCGACGTGGCCCTTGGCTCCACGTTCGAAGATATCTTTCCCAACCTCTCGCATTGCCGTGTCTAGCGTCTTGAGCAGCTCCTCTGGTGTGTCGTTGGCGCGAGTGTCGAGGTTCAGCTCCGATAGCTTGGGCTCGGCAGCAACCGCAACATCACATCGCTCACGGGTGCCCCGCAGGGCGGCCATGAGCTTGTCTCTGTCCCACTTTACTTCCTCATAATCTGCTCCATCGGGTGCTCGCCAGGCCAAGGCCATCTCGTCATCCATGTCCATGTTGAGTTCAATCCGAGCGTGCACAGGTAGGTGATCTCGGTGCCCAGCTACTGGTATGTGTTGTAACTTGGTGCCCATTCGTCTCAGCGGTCCATGGCGTCGCACTTTGGCTGCTACCGCGAGTGGAACACTGACGTGATCAATCATGCTTTTGTCGCCATGCGCATCGTAGAAAGTGCGTGCAACACTCTGATACGAGGTCGTAAAAAAAAAAAAAAAAAAACAAGCCATGCTCTTCCATAAGCTCACGCAGTCCATGCCCAGCCCCGCAAACATGTCTCTCTTGTGTGGCTCCAATTCCTACCGCCTGTTCTCCTGTGTTCTGCCACTGACCGTCCTGCTTTGAGATACCTGTTCCATCATTCACGTCAGTCATTCTGAACGGGATGGCAGAGTGCGGGGCCTTGCCTATTGATGTGGAAGCCCATCGCGTCTGTTTCTCACAGCACGAGAGATAGGTTGGCCTAGCTTTTCTGTCCGATGGCTTAGGTGGATAACGCAATGTCATCGCGTAGAAGGGTGTGCCTCTGAATCGAAAGTTCACTCCCACGCCCCGCCCCTGCAGCTGAGTCGGTGGCGTGTCAACTCGTCTTATACATTTCTGCGGCCACCGTGGTGGCAGCATGAACGTGCACCCTGCGCTTTTGTTACTCAATCTGCTTTGTTTCTAGCCAGCCACCACTGCAACTCTGTCCACTATTCTTGTGACACGATACGACTCTCCCAGAAATGCTTTGCAGCATGTTCCCTGCAGCCCAATCATCCCGAAATTTCCGGCCTCTGCTGCAATATCCTCCAGCCGCGCTTTCGATCCATAGAGGCAGATAAACGAAATAGTAGCAAGTGTGTATACCAGCCGCTGCTAGCCAGCAGCCACGTAGTAGTGAGAGTAAGTGCCGCGCGTGTAAGTGTGTCACCTCAGGACGCGCGCGCGCACTGGAGAGGGAGCAAAAACGGCGGAGGAGGAGGAGGAGGAGGAGGAGGAGGAGGAGGGCGAAGGCGGAGAGGCCGGAGGAGGAAGAGGACGAGGGGCGGAAGAGAGGCAGCAAGCGAGCCGGGACGGCGCAAGCAAAAGAAGCAGCGCACGAAAGCGCAGGAGGACCAGGAGCACGCCGCAGGAGGCGGAGGGCGGCAGCGCGGGGACGCAGCCGCCCTTCGCCTAGGAGCGGCTCGGGGAGGCACGCCAGCACAGGCCCCGAGTGCAGGGCCAGAACGCCCGTGGCTCTCGGGGCGGCTGGGGAGGCCCAGGAGCGCAGCCGCCGCGCCAGGGCGCCAAAGAGGAGGGGCGCAGGCCCGCGCCCGCCGGGCACCCGCCTGAGGCGACGAGCGGGGGCCCGCGCGGCGCGGAGGCGGGAGGAAGGACAAAAAAAAGGCTCCCGCTGTTGCTCGCTGCCTCGCGCCCCTCGTCCTGCCCCGCTCGTTTCCCTACTTTGTCGTTCCTTTGCGTCGCAGGCGCGCTCGCTCATTCAGCGCATC
>CAUYUJ010019146.1:70000-80000 GCA_963575745.1 Prorocentrum cordatum
CCTCCCTCAAACTAGTGCGGCTGACCTGCCCTGGGCCTCCCCGCGTGGAGGTGCTGCACGAGGGGGTTGGGGAAACACCCTAGCGAAAATCCTTTGCGGCAACGGTCGCCGTGCAACTTTGTCATGGGCCACAGGCTTCCCCTTGAACGCCGCCCTGGTCCACGGCGAGGCCCAGGGCTCCAGGGGGCAGGGTCTGGATTTGGGGGCAGGGGAGAAGTCCAGGGCCCCAGGGCTGAGGTCCGAGGCTGCCGGCCCTCCCCTGCGTCCGCCGGCGGAGCCCCCATGAGGCCACGATTCTCCCGATGGGCGTGCCAAAGTGAGCCCCTTCCTGCAGGCGTCACGGGTGCCCGCTTTGCGGAGCAACGGTAGTCGGGGCATCTGACATTGCGCAAACTATCGCCGCGTGCCCACGCAAGCAAGTCGGACACAGCTGCGTGCGCAATGCTCGTCCATGTTATGATGAGAAACCACGGAAGCAGCTCAATCGCTCGAAATCTCAAACCTCCCTGGCCGAATCGCGATTTGCGGGGGCGGTTTACAATGCAATTGTCGTGGGCGTGGTTTACGGGGTAGTTGGCTCCCCCCTGGTTCCCTAATTGCGCTCCTCCCTCCGTTCCGGTCCTCCGCCTCCCTCCCGCTCCTGCCCTGCCCCCTCCCCAAAGCCTGTATGAATCCCAGGGTGCGGGAGGTAGCGGGCCGTTTAAGGTCAGTCCTGTGCTCCCTCCGTTGCAGCGCGTAGGGGTTAGGAGCCCGGGGTCCCTCCCCCCCTCTCGCTCCGCCCCTCCCTGCCGCTGATGTGGCTGCTGCTGAGGACGCGCTGGCACGCGCCCCCGCCCCCCGGACTTGCGCGCGGACCCCAAGACAAAGGGCGGAGGGCGTGAGCGGACTTGCGCAGAAAACAAAAAAACAAAAAGGAGGACCGCTTAAATAAGGCATGGGCCGAGAGTTAGAAGTAGTCAGAATGTTTTGCCAGCTTTCGCCACGCCAGCTGTATTGACAACAGCGCCAGCAGCAGCGGCAGGACAACGCGCAGCCAGGGTCCTACAGCTCCAAGCGGAGGGCCCGGGAAAGTAGGATGGAGATCTTAGTCCCGAGCCTGCCTGCACTGCCCCGGGATCAAAACGGAAAATCTCCTCGGTGCGATGTGCCTTTGCAGGGTTGCTTCCCTCAGAAGTTTGGGCAGTAAATCCCCAGGGAGGCCAGGCAGGAGTAAGGGACCCTCCGGGTGGCCGACCTCGACCGCACAACAGAGGGCAAGAGCGACGAGCAACAAGAGGTAGCGGCGGACGACCTGCACCCCATGGGGGCAAGGATGTGGTACTTGTTCGTGTCTCCACCAGAACTTCAAGAACGAAAGGTTTAAAGACAAACGCAGGGTGTGCTGCGTGGGCGAAATGCTGCGAGATAGCGAAAGACACATAACGACCGGGACCTTGCCACAAAAGGCATCTGGTGGAGGTCCTGCTGGCGGCACGGGGCGTGCAAAGGGTGCGTCGGCGCAGTGCGCAAGGAAAGCGCGGCCAAATGCGTTCTATTCTTCGCAAACTTCCTGCTCGCAGATGGCTGGGCCCCGCCGCGAGGGATCTGCGAACCAAAGAAGTGGCGAGAGGGGGGGGGCAGGAGACGCGCAGCAACGCGAATACAAAGCGACGGCCAGACTCTAGTCACTAGAGGATGGTTTGGGGGATTGGGGGGCACAACGACGAGATGACCAGCAAGAGGACGGGGTGGTCCCCGTGCGGGGGAGGTGTGGAGAGAGAGAGAGAGAGAGAGAGAGAGAGAGAGAGCGAGAGCGAGAAAGAGAGAGAGAGAAACAAAAAAAAAAAACAAAGATAGAGAAAGAGAGAGAGAGAGAGAGAGCTGTTGACCCGCTGGCCGACCCATATTCGTGCATGATCTGCGTTGCAGTCCGCGCGCGTCGCCGCCCGCTACCGTTTCTTTGTCTTCTGATTATTGCTCCGTCTGGGTCTTTGCGCGGTCGTGCTGTCCCGGTTGTGGACGTTTTCGTGTTCGGCGTTGACATTGGGCGAAAGGGGGGTGGAGTCCTGGCCACAAACCTTTGCTTTATGCGCTTGTTTGCAACAATGCGTTCTATGGAAGAGACTCCGCCTGCTCGAAATAGATGCCAAACACATCCAAGATCTACTCCCGGGGGGGGGGGGCGAGGGCCCACGCCGACCGGCAAAGCAACGCATAACAAAACGCTCACATTGCTGCTCTTCCGGCGGTTGCTTGCGCCGGTCGCTTGGTGCTGCCACCAGAGCGTCCGTCCGCCGACGGGGCGCTGTGCGCATATGTAAACACTGTGCTTCGTGCTTCTGCTGTCGCCTCTCGAGATCCGCCCTCCAGCGCAGGGAAGCGACTGAAGCGGCAGTAGGGGGTGCGTTGAGGGGTCGCGTGTTTTGTCTTGCGTGCATGTTGCGAGTTGCGTCGTGGCGACAGCCCCTTGTTGATGGAAGCTACGTTTCTTGCGCCTCGCTGTAGTCCATGCGCGTGACTGTGCGAACCAATTCCTGCCCTTGTGGATTCCCTCGCGTCCGCCTCGAAATGATGACATCGTGCTTCGCCGTAGTTCTTTGTTTTTTGTTTGTTTGTGCGGTTCGTGCACTTGGCGGCGCGCGTGCGAACTGTCGTGCACCTCGCCCTCTTTCCTTTTGACAACGTCTCCAAGCTCGATTGCCTGTCGCTAAATTTGCCCCAGCACTGCGTCGGCGTCTGGCGAAAGACCAGGGGACTAAAGGGTGCGCCAACACGAGCGGGGGAAGCATGCACACCTAATTAGCCATTGTGGCCTTAAGTGGAATCCCGGATGGGGCAGCATACCGTGCCAGGGGAGCGCAGCCATTGTGCGGAGAAGGCAGGCGGACCTGGCCACGAGGGCCCTAGGTGGGGTCTCCGATGGCGCCACGAGACGTGCGAGGGGTGCGCCGAAAGGGTACGGAGAAGGCCACGCGGACCCAGGAACGGGAGCCCCAGGTGGAGCACCCCTGTGGCGCGAGGGCAAGTGGGAGGGGTGCTCAGACGTGGTGCGCCAGGAGGCATGGGGAACCCAGCCGCTGGAAGGTCCTGGATGGACTCTGAGGCCCGACGCTGCAAGAAAATGGCACCTCGCGCAACATCGCGCCCAGATCCTTGGTTCTTCGAGCCGGATCGATCTGCGAGGGCCCCAGGGCCCGAGCCTGGGCGAAACCGCCCGCTGTGAACAAATGGGCGACAATCAAAACCGGGTCTTACGCGACACGGCGCAGCGACCTTACGCGGCGGCCTGCGCGGGCCGCCAGCGCGGCACGCTACATTGGAGGCAGAGGGCGCTCACGCGCGACCGTGCGCGGGCAGCTTGCGCGCCAGTGTCGGCGCCGACGGCTGCGATGTCTCTTGGCATCGCTCAAATGGGATCGCCCAAGATCTCAGGAGAGCTCCCCATGGGGCCCGCACGGTGCGGAGAAGGCAGGCAGGCAGGGAGACCCGGCCAGCCTGGGGCCTCCGGCGGACCCATTGCAAGTGGGGCCTTCGGGGGACGTGGCGGGGAGCGCCGGGGCAGGGAGGCCACAGAGAGCGGGGGCGAAGCCCTGAGGGAGACGCGGGGCGCTGTCTGTTCTCGGGGGCGTCCAAGAGGGGGATGCGCAAATCAGGGCCGGCGGCGCGTGCGCTGTCCAGGGGGGGGGGCGGGGACGTACTGAGCTAAGAAGAGGCGCCATGAAATCTGGGGAGACTCTATGCCGTCCCCGAACAGCGAGAACTTCAAAAGCCACGGGAGGTCAGAAAAAACGCAGCAGGACGCGATCGAGAAGTCAAGAAACGCGTGCGTGGATGGCTGCCCGGGCGCATCTCAGTGCAGGGCTGGCGCTCGTCTCTCATTGCCTGCGGTGCAAAAATTGTGTGGAGGAGGAGGAGGAGGAGGAGGAGAAGGAGGAGGAGGAGGAGGAGGAGGAGAAGGAGGAGGAGGAGGAGGAGGAGGAGGAGGAGGAGGGAGGAGGAGGAGGAGGAGGGGAAGGAGGAGGAGGAGGAGGAGGAGGAGGAGGAGGAGGAGGAGGAGGAGGAGGAGGAGAGGAGGAGGAGGGAGGAGGAGGAGGAGGAGGAGGACCCAAACAAGAAGGAACGTCAACGGTACGGCGACGGGCAGCCTGCACGGCACGGAGGAGCGGATCCGACACGCCAAAGGCGGCAAAACTCGAATCCGAACCGAGCCGAGCAGGACTTACGAGCCCGTCGAAGACTGCCAAAACTTGGCCTGCAATCGGGCCACAAGCGCATCCATTCGAGGATTCCGAATGAGTGCGGTGGTGACGGAGGAGGAGGAGGAGACGTCAGCCCACCCAGCCGTCCCACCCACCACCCGCCGAATGAGGTCGGACTCGAGAGGGGTCGGCGCCTGGAGGGTCTCCTCGCGTCGACGCGAGTGCGGGTGAAGCCCTGCCTCCAGGCGCCGTCGGTCATACGCCCGCTGGGGCGTCGAGGCGGGGCGACAAGGCTTAAAGAGGGCCCCACTAGACCTCTCCTCCGCATAGGCCCCACATTTACAACAATACACTAGGACCTGATCACGTGCCGTCCAGCACGCTCTCAGGACGTGGCCGCCCACCCCTTCGCACTCACGCAGCTTTACAAGGAGCGGAGGGGGGCCTGGGCACTGATTGAGGGGGCGCTCGTCATGCTCAGGGCACGCCCCAAGGCACCGAGCACAACGCAACTTCCAACTACCCACCCGACACCACTCGTGCCACGACACAACCCGCGTTATGCTCGGCACCTTGATCTTCTTAAAGGATGGGAGAGGAAAAGCAGGCAGGACCGCCGCCGCCACACGGATGGCGGCGCGGAGGCGTTTGACCATAAGCCCATGCAACTCGGAGGAGGCGGGAGGGGCACGGGGGTGGAGGGAGAGGGCATCCTTGGCCAACAGATCGGCCAGCTGGTTGCCACGCGCGATCCTTTCCTCAGCAGGTGGGAGCGCAGAGATGACTTCTTCGGAGCGATGGGCACGGGTATGACTAACGTGCCCAATATGTGTGTGTCCTTGATGCTGGAGCGCGCCACGGCGCAGGCCAGCAAAAACTTGGGAGCCGTTCAGCTGGGCGGGGACAGGCTTTTGAGTCAAACGCACAGCACCCAAACAATCGGAAAACGGCCTGGTGGTCCCTGGGCCCCGCTGAAAGATGGAAAGCATGGCAAGGGCAAGGTGTTCGGCCGACGGAGCCGTCTGCGGTAGGGACTCCCACACCACGCCCTGCATCCTACATCGAACTTCACACTGGTCAGAATCTTCTAGAAAGACCGCGGCATAAGCCGCTCGGTTGAGACGGGTGAATTCAGTTCGAGTCGCACTACCGTCAACACAAACATCACATCCCGCGCTGAGCTCCTGGAAAGCCTCCTGGGACACAGGGTTGCCCTGGGCGTCCTGGAAGACAGGAAACACCTCGGAGGAGGGAGGAGGGAACTCGTCGGGGCGAGGTTGGAACACCAGGAGCCTGGACCACAGGAGATCTCCGGGCTCATCACGCGCATCTGCTACAATCTCTCCCGACGTCGCCTCTTCCCTAGCAGCGGCCACAGCAGGGCAGCACCAGAGACGATGATGAATTGAATCGGGATGGGAGCACAAGGGGCAGAGACCTGTGGATACAAAGCCATGCTGCACAAGGCGGTCCTCGGTCCACATGCCACCAGCAAAGACAGAGGCGACCACATGCTTTTGCAGCGCCGAGAATTTCTTAGAACGGACAGCCTTGACAATCAAATCAGCGGAGACCTCCTGTCCCTGCCCCTGAGGAAGAGTGGCAGCAAAGCTACGGGCATGATGGCGGAGAACACTAGCATGCAACTGCTTGGCAAGCAAGGCAGGAGAGGTGAAAAACAAATCATGCTCTATCTGGTTGTCATCGAAGAAGGTCTTGAAGTTGGTGAACTTCCATCCTAGGCGATGCAAGCACAACATAGCACGGCGAATGGGACCAGCACTCTTGTTCCACTGCGACTGCTGCAAGACTGGAAACTTCAAGGCTACAGCATCCCATGTTTTTTGCAAGAACCTCCACGATAATACCACCCGATCGGGCTGCACAATCGAGTTCCATACTGCCTTGGAATATTGAATGACGGGCGCCACTGCTACCTTCCACGCTGGGTCATCATACAAGAGCATGCGAGCGGGTAGCGAGCCTCCTCGGAACGGGACGAGAGCACGTCGTAACACCAACAACTCTCTATCCGTCATGCCAGTGACAAGGGATCCATACGTAGTGGCAGGGCGCACTCCAGATATATATATCTTGTGAAGTTTCGCTTTGCCCACCGAGAGCCGTCGTCGTAAAGCACGGAGGAAGCCAACACGTCTCTTCATAGCTCGAAACCGTTTCTTCATCCGACACGTAGCACCAGGCGCAGCCCGAGGACGAGCAGGAGCCAGGTCGGCACCGAGCGCAGTGGCAGAGGTCGTAGCAGCCGCTGAGCGAGCACCGATTCGAGCAAGCCGTCGATCGAGCTCCCGAACGACATCATGGGAAGACCCAAAGACCACTGCCTTGTCGTGGGCGAGGCCAACCTGGAGCTCCTCCCTATAGACGGTGACGAGGTCCTGGGCTGCCTCCACGAGGGCTGGTACGAGGTCTTCTCGGGGGCCCGTCATGGAAACACAGTCGTCATCCACGTACACGCCGAGGTCCAAGCGGGGGTGCCGCGCCACGAACCCATCTAGGGCCCCGAGGAGGTAGATCTGCACGAAGGCGTCATTGAACACGTCGCCAGCTGGCAACCCAGACCTAGCAAACTGCACGAGAGGACAGTGATGGGCTCCCAGTCGAACCAGGCGGGGCCCCCTCCAGAAGTTGAACAGGACCTTGACTAGGGGCCGCGGGAGCCCACACGCCAGCGAACGATCACGCAGGAGCTCCAAGTTAAACGACTCATAGAACTTGAGGCCATCCCATAGAAACCCCGCCGTCTCTTGTTCGACAGCCTGGCCACGTTCAGCGCGGACCGCCGCGTGCCACACCGCCTCCTCAGCTCCCCTGCCTTTTCCAAAGGACCAGTACTTGCGGGAAGACGATTCAAAGAAGGGCTCCACAAGAGGGCGGCGTGCCTTTTCCCACACTCGTACAAAGGATGCGACGAGCAAAATTGGGCGGTAGCCGCCTTGCGGCTTCTCAAGCAGTGGAAAGAGGAGCCAGAGGAGTTGGGCAGGAAACAGCCCGAGGCGCTCCGTGCACGTGAAAATAATACTGAGCTGCTCGAGCGCTGTGTCGCTGAGCATCTCGACATGCCGTGGGTGAAAGCCATCTAGGCTTTGGGCCGTGGACTCCGAGAAGGTCCGAGCCGCCGCACGCAACTGCACACACGTGAGGGCCTCCAGAGCCTCGCGATCAGGAATCCACGCCTCAGGAGGCTCAACCTCCGCATGCCAAAAACCACCGAGCTTCACGGTCTCCTCCTGCACTAACTGACACGGCTCAGACGTAAACGACCCAGGGACCGAGGAGGAGACCGTGGGCTCCCACAGCTTCTTGATGCGGGTCAGGCGATGCATACGCCTGGCCGAGCCGCTGAGCGCCGAGATGTGCCACTCCTTCCAGGAGCGGTCTCTGGCTTTGGAGTGCTCAGCCTGAACTTCATCACATTCCGCGGCTAGCTCCTCCGCGAGCGCAGCAGCTGTATCCCACCACTCGCTGTCCCCAGGCAACTGCGGAGACCATTGAGTGAGCAGGAGGCGGACTGACGCAAGCGAACGGTCGAGGCGGGCGCACAAGCCCTCCCCAGCGTGCGGGACTCGCACCGCAAGGAGGTGGCGAGCGCCTTCACCCGAGACCCAATCGACATCATCACGACGCGTGAGAGACAAAAACTCACTGAGCATACCGCACATCCATTGCCAACAGTTAGCCACCAGCGTGCCATCATCGGGCTCCTGTCGGCGATGGACGATCGGCTCCCAGACTGACTGCACGCGAGCTCCTCGCCACCCCGCACGGGTGGTGGGAAGATCGCAAACATCGAGCAGCTCCTGCTCGGCAGCATTGGCAAACAGAGACCACACTTCGTTCATGAGAGCCCAAGCCTCCTGGGAGGAGCCATGCTCAGACAAAAACTGCAGCTTGGGCAGGAGGCGCTCTGACAACGCCCACGAGGGAGGGGGTCGAGCACAGCCGATCGGGAGGTGGGTGGGGATTCGAGTATGACGCCGAAAGACCAACTGACGGACCTGGAGTGCATTCGCACGCAGCTCAAGCAGAACAGGGCGGTGCGGTCTGACATGCCACGCACTGTCCACAGAGATGCTGGCAGAAAGGGTAGACAGAGCATGCCCTACAACGAAGAAGTCAATCGTGGACGTAGACGAACTGGTACGGCAGGTGATCGCGGCGGGCGCCAGGATGACGGCCTTCACCTTCTGCACAAACCCCGTGGCCTCGACGGCGGCAGGTGAGTTGTTCCAATCTGCCGCAATGACCGTGAGCGGAGGCTCAATGATCTTGGCACCAATCGCGCTGAGCATGGACAAATTCTTCTCACGCATGCCGTCGTTGACATGAAAATAAGCACACACGATGTTGAACGAGAAACCAGGCAGGTCGATGGTAACCTGTATAGCACGGTGTGGTACAATAGCCTTGCACGTCGGGTCGGTCCATCGCAAGCCAAACCCGTCACGAACAAACACTCCAACACCAGCCGAGCACCTCTGCGTCTTAGTGTTGAAGTACGACTCACTGATAAGGAATCGCCAGCCCAGGGCGCGCACGGCGGCCAAAGACTGCGGCGCTGTGAGCTCGGATAGGCCAAGCTCCTGGGCGCACACAATGACACTGGTAGTCGTGGTGAGCCGCTCACGTAACGTAGACCACCCAGAGCCATTGAACGTCTCGATGAACTGTGTCGCCATCGATGTCGGCGGCAACTTCTTCCTACAAATCGGGGGTACTGGTAGCCTCATACACGACAAAGGCAGACCACAGACCCTCGGGTGTACTGCACCGCGCTGAGTATCACCCCCGCCGCGGCTTCTTGGTGACGAGGCCGAGGGACTTGAACAACTCTTGGAGCTCCCGTTTGTCACCTGCAAACTTGGTGGTGGAGATGACCTGGGAGATGCCTTCCTCGTCAACGTCAATGTATACATCATCATCTTCGGGGACAGGTACTGATTCACCACAGTCGGTGCCCTCATCCACGGTGGTTGGGCCCGCGGAGGCGGCCTGGGCAGCAGCAGCAGCCCGCGCAGCCTCCTTGAACTTGTCGAAGATGGGAGACTCCACCATGGCCTTGAGGTCAGCGTCAGCCTCCAGCACGGTGGTCGGGAGGTCGGGAAGCACGAAGGAGACAGTCTCACTCCCTTCAGGACGCAGGTCCTTAGGGCAAGACTCACGCAGCTCCTCCTGGAGGGTAGCCACCAGGTCCTTCGCGGCCAGCACCTTGGCCTTGAGCTCGCGGAGATGTTCCTCAGCGGCCTCGACGACCTTGACCTGCGCACTGACATCGGACTCGAGCTTCTGCTGGCGCTTGATCGCATCCTGCAGCTTGTGCCCAAGGGTGGTGTGGCGCGCAAGTTGTGGCTTGGCATCATTCCGAGCCTTACGCGCCGCAGCAAGAGATTGCTCGGCACTGACACGGCTGGGGACGTCTGCGCCCAAGCCAGACTTGGCAAACTGGGCCACGATACCTTCCCAGCGTTGCACCTCAAGCTCGAGAGGATCGGGCGGAGGAGCAGGCTCGGCAGGGGGCACAGCCTTGGACTTCTGGAGGGCGGCGTACTTGCGCTTGAGCTCGGCGAGCTCACGGGCGATATCACCATCCACACTGCCTGGCGGCCCTGCCGCCCACGCACTCCCAGCACGGCGGCGACCACCTGCAGCCCCAGGAGCATGAGACGGCCCACCGGCTTCAATCTGCTTGGCCGCCTTGCGCGCCTTGTCTGCGATGGACTGCGGGGCAGGGCGGCCGCATCGGCACCGAATGCGCGATGCATAGTTGGCGGACGCGCCGCAGGACGGGCAGCCCCAGAAGG
>CAUYUJ010019146.1:82500-160000 GCA_963575745.1 Prorocentrum cordatum
TTGTCGTCGTTCGTCGTCATCGTCCGTCGTCGTCGCCGCCGTCGTCGTCTTCGACCGTCGTCGTCCTCGTCGTCGTCGTCGTCATCATCGTCGTCCTTGTCGTCCTTGTCGTCCTTGTCGTCTGTCGTCGTCGTCGTCGCCGTCGTCGACGACGACGACGACGACGGCAGCATCATTTTTGTTTCCTCTCTCTCTTCTCGCGCGTGGACCTCCACGCGGTCGATGCGCGTCTTTCTTGCATCCTCTCTTTCCCGCCTTGCCCGCAGGTCGAACACAATCGTCAGCGGCCCGGACGTGCGTGACAGCCGCCCACTCAGAGCACGCGCTTTAGCGGGCGGTGGGCCGCGGGCGCACGTGCCGCAGGAGTGTGCGGCGCCAAGGGGCCGGGACTCGCAGCCAGCGTGGAGGAGGACGAGGAGGACGAGGAGGAGGAGGAGGAGGCAGAGGAGAAGGAGGAGGAGGAGGAGGAGAAGGAGGGGGGGAGGAGGAGGAGCTGGAGGAGGAGGAGGAGGAGGAGGAGGAGGAGGAGGAGGAGGCGGAGGAGGAGGAGGAGGAGGAGGAGGAGGAGGAGGGGGGAAGAGGAGGAGGAGGAGGAGGAGGAGGAGGAGGAGGAGAAGGAGGAGGAGGATGGGGGAGGAGGAGGAGGAGGAGGAGGAGGAGGAGAAGGAGGAGGAGGACCAGGAGGAGGAGGAGGAGGAGGAGGAGGAGGAGGAGGAGGAGGAGGCCATAGCCATTTTGGCTCAAGGGGCCTTGCCCTGAACTTCCGACCTCGGCTCGAGAGTTTGAGGCTTGTTTGTCAGTTTGAAAGCCCACGAGCTTCTCGTGGCCCGAGGTTTGCGACCTCGAAATTAATAATTTCCTCGTTCAGCATCCTTTCCCTGCAGACTTCCTGGCTCGCGCGATGGTGGGCTGGGGCTGCAGGCAATGTAACGCATGGAACCGCGGTGCGAAGACCAAGTGCTTCAACTGCGGGGGGGGCAGACCAGACAGTCACGTACCTGGTCCAGGCCGCCTGCTGCCAGTGCAGGGCGACTGGGCCTACGGTGGACGGCGTCGCCCACCACCCTGGCAGCGCCCGCCGCCCAAGGGGCCTCCAGCGGGGCAGCGGCCGCGAAGCAGCCGGAGTTCTGGCTCAGCATGCCCGACGAGCAGTTCCAGACGGGCTCTTGCCGTCCGTCCCAGAGCCAGCGGGACGAGCTGCTCTGCAGGCGGCGCCTGCGCGCAGCGGGCATGCTCGACCCCCACGCCCACGAGGGCTTGCCCCCGGGCGTCGCCGAGGCGCAGCACAAGCTCCTCCAGGCGCAGCAGCGACGTGGCCACTGCCAACGCAGCAGCGCGCGGGGCAGCAGCAGAGGCCATGGACGCCACCGTGGCCATGCAGGAGGCCGTGGCGGAGCTCGACGCCGCGAAGATCGAGGCCCAGGCTCGCGCAGGACGGCCGGCCTCTCGGGCTCCTGAGGTGGTGCCCACCGAGCTCTGGACCCAGCTCGGGAAGCTGTCGGCGCTCGTCGGCAAGCTCCTCCCGCTGGGGGCCACGGGCGAATGAGAAAGCCTAGGCCCGAGCCAAGACCAGAAGGAGCTCCAGGCCACTCTGGATGCGATCAACGGCCTCACGCCGCCTGAGCCTGCAGTTCCAGCAGCGCCGCAGGCAGCGGCGAGCGGCGGGTTGGCTCCTGGGCAGCCTGCTGGGCTGGTGGAACTCCTCCTGGCACTGGCATGGCCGTCGACGCAGGAGGCGAGCCAGCTCGAGACGATGACGCCCAAACCACCAAGCGGGCCCGCGAGCTCATGTCGCAGTGGGCCTTTGGCGAGACCTCGGAGGAAGCCAGGGTGGAGGCCATGCTCGACCTTTTCCGCCAGGAACAGGCAAAGCGGCTGCGGCGCACATGAGGCACGGGTGACTGCGGAGTGCCAGCCCTCGGGATGGGGCGCAGGCCCGGCAGCCGCTTCGGCGCCTGCCCGGAGGATCGCGGACCCCTCGGGGCCTGCGCCCCCCCGACGGGACCCTGGAAGGGGACGTGGCGCCGGAGAGGCTGCGGGTTTTCCCCAGCGAAATGGCGGCGGGCGAGGCCCGTGGCACCGCAGCAGGTGCGACGAGTGGCTCGCCAGAAGCTGCATCTCCACCAGGGCCGACCTCCGGGGAGGGCGACTGGGGTGAAAATTGGCATCGAGCTTCCGCTTCTATTTTGCCAACGCGACGTCCTGGGGTCAGACAGCCTGGGACTACCTCAACCGGGAGGGGGGCTTCGAACAGGCTGATCTTATCATGATCGCGGAGCACCACCTGCGAGGCGCCCAACATGTTCAGGCCATCAAGCGGCTGAAGCGCCCGGGGTGGTCCACGGTCTCTGAGGCGGCAATTGAGACGGCCCGTGGAGGCCACCACGGGGGAGTTTGGGCGATGGTGCGCAAGCACCTCCACCACCTCCCACTCCACCCAGAGGTTAAACGGGCAATCCAAGAACAACGAGAAGGGCAGCGACGTACGCAGTGGACAATCCGGATGGCGGAATACGACGTGGCCTTTGTAGTCCTCTGCCTGGTCACGGGCTTCGGCCTGCAGGGAGAACATATCACCATATTCTCGAAAGTCGCGGGCTACGTTCGTGCACAGAGGAAGCCGTGCATCATAGCAGGAGGAGGAGGAGGAGACGGAGGAGGAGGAGGAGGAGCAGGAGGAGGAGGAGGAAGAGGAGGAGGAGGAGGAGGAGGAGGAGGAGGAGGAGGAGGAGGCAGAGGAGGAGGAGGAGGGGGAGGAGGGGGAGGAGGAGGAGGAGGAGGAGGAGGAGGAGGAGGAGGAGGAGGAGGCGGAGGAACATGGAGACCGATGAGGTTGCGGCCAACGGCATTCAGCCCCAGGAGGCGCTGGCACCATAGATGTCTGCCTTGTGGCGGAGGCCCTCGGCCCGACTTTGGAGCTGAGCTGGGACCCTCGGTCCCCTCGGGCCTCGCCGCGCACGGGTGCCTCGGGAGTGCTTCAGTGTGACAAGCTATTCAGATTTCAGATTCACGCTGTATTACTCCAGCCATCTGCCCATGTGCACGCAGCAGGGCGAGAGATCTTCCGTGGAAGGTCCATCGAGCCAAGGTCCGTGGATTAGCTGCCCGAGGGATGCAGGCTCCCAAGTGGGCACACTTTTCGGCTCCTGCGCGGACCCTCGGCGAACCGTACATGGCCTTTTATCTCGCGTCGGAGTCCTGCCACACCAATCGCGACTCCTCTGTTCATTTTCTGGGCGCCACCACACATCGGAGATGGATGGTCGCTGTTCAGGACGCGCCGCTGGTTGAGACCGAGCCGCAAGGGTGGCTGGCGGAAACCTCCAATCTCTCGGTCTGGTCCGCACTCCACTCCCGGCTCGTTGCATGGTACGGCCTCTGTAGGAAATCTTGGACGCTTGGCTTGGCCCCCATTCGATTTGCTGAGGAGCTTGCCCGCGTCAACCGGCTTCCCCGGGTTTGGGGGGAGAGGCGCAAAGAACGCGTGCTCGAAGACTGCAGCATGTTGGGAGCGCAGGCTGCTGGGGATCGCCTGGCGGCCGCCCTCGAGATGCTCAGTAAGATTCTCCGCTCCCTCGAGGCTTCCCTCTTCGGGCTCTCCGCCAGGGGCTTCAAGGACTGGGCGAGGCAGTCCCTTGGCAAGGGCTGCGGGGCCTTGCATTTTTACACCAACACTTGGGGGCTGGAGGCTCCCGAGCTTGGCTCTGAACGCTCCCCGGAGGGCGAAATCCTCGTTGACCCGAAAGCTGCCTTGGCCTCGAAGCGCGATTTCTGGGGGCACCTTTGGCTCGCGGGGACACAAGAGCCTGGGGCGGCCGGGTGAGAGGACTTCCGTGCCAGAGCCACTTTGGACTCCAGGGGGCGGGATCAGCTCACGGGGGGCCAGCTTTTAGATGCTTTGGAATGTTTTCGGCCAGTCGTAGGTCAGGGGGCTGATTTTCAAATCCCAGGGACTGGTCCAAGCTAACAGTGCAAGCCCATCAGCAACTTTGAATCTGTTACGGGAGGTGAAGCGCACGCTGACCAGGCCCTCGCAGGTTCGCATGATCAGAACCCAACTGATTTCTAAGAGCGTCGAGGCTGACAAACCGATTGCCCTCACGCAGGGTCTCTACCGCGTCTGGGGCCGAGCCCGACGTTGCGATGTAGCGGGGTGGACCTCGGAGCGGGCTCAGTTTGGGGATCGGGCTGTGAGGGACTCGTCTGCTTTAAGGGCGGCCCTTCTGCGCCAGACCAGCTGCGAGGTAGCTTCCGCCATGCGCGTTAGCTGGATCCAGGTCCCCTGGGATCTAGACAAGCTTTATGATCATGTTCGGCTCGACGCAGTGATGGACATAACCAGTCGAGATGACTACCCGCTCATGTCACTTTTCCTTGCCATGGACATGCACCAGGCCCCCTCGGGGGCTCCGCGCCTCAGGAGCGGTTTCAGACATCATCATTATGGTCAGGAGCTTGCTCGCAGTTCGAGGTCCAATCCGAATCTGGGTGGTGCCTCATTCCACTGGGCCCCCCAGCAGCCATCGAAAGTGGCGACAGCTTCGCAGATCGCAGCCCCCCAAAGATGACGAAACCTAATCTGAATCTGGGTGGTGCCTCATTCCGCTGGAGCCCCCAGCAGCCCTCGAAAATGGCGACAATTTCGCAAGGGCCTTCCCCCTCCCCCTCGAGGGGTAGGGGGGGGGTCCTTCCTCCCCACCCCTCCCCCTCGAGGGGGAGGGGTGGGGGGAGGCGGGGTAGGAGGCCTTGCTCACAGAAGCATTTTTTCCCCATATCCTAAGTATGGGGTTCTTGTTATTGGCGGACAGCGCCGGAGGAGAACACAGACGAGAACACACCACTCCTCTCACTCAGACCCACTCAAACTCACTCATCACGCAGACTCACTCATCACTCAGACTCACTCATCACTCAGACTCACTCATCACTCAGACCCACTCATCACTCAGACTCACCCATCACTCAGGCCCACTCATCACTCGGACTCAGTCATGACTCAGACTCATCACTCATCACTCAGACTCATTCAACAGTCAGACTCACTCATCACTCAGACTCACTCATCACTCAGACTCACTCGTACTTGTACTCATACATTCACTACACTCACTCAGGTCCACTCATCGGATGACTCACACACACTGATGTTGAGGATGTGTCAGGCGATTCTGCGGCTTCAGCACTTCTAAGGGGAGCGGCGGGGGGTATTTCCCTCGGCCCCTTTCGCGGATTTTTGTGGGGATGTCTCAGGCGGTTTGGCCATTTTCTCTTCCAACATGCTTCGCTTTCGGAGCAGTTTGCGAGGATGTCTCAGGCGATTCGCTGGTTTCAGCACTCCTAAGGGGAGCGGCGGAAGAGGTATTTCCCTCGGCCCCTTTCGCGGGATTTAGTGGGGATGTCTCAAGCGGTTTGGCCAGTTTCTCTTCCAACATGTTTCGCTTTCGGAGCAGACTTGGAGGATGTCTCAGGCGATTCGCTGGTTTCAGCACTCTAAGGGGAGCGGCGGGGGTGTATTTCCCTCGGCCCCTTTCGCGGGATTTTGTGGGGATGTCTCAGGCGGTTTGGCCATCTTCTCTTCCAGCATGTTTCGTTTTCGGAGCAGATTTGGAGGATGTCTCAGGCGATTCGCTGGTTTCAGTACTCTAAGGGGAGCGGCGGGGGGGTATTTCACTCGGCCCCTTTCGCGGGATTTTGTGGGGATGTCTCAGGTGGCAATTTTCTCTTCCAACATGTTTCGCTTTCGGAGCAGATTTGGAGGACGTTCGCGCCCAGTTTGCGGGGATGTCTCAGGCGGTTTGGCCGTTATGATGCTGGGCATTTGTCGTTTTCGGAGCAGTTTTGGGAGGATGTCTCAGGCGATTTCCTGGTTTCAGCACTCCCAAGGGGGAGGAGGAGGAGGAGGAGGAGGAGGAGGAGGAGGAGGAGGAGGAGGAGGAGGAGGAGGAGGAGGAGGAGGAGGAGGAAGGAGAGGGAGGAGGCGGAGGATGAGGATGAGGATGAGGAGGAGGAGATGGAGGAGGAGGAGGAGGAAGAGGAGGAGAAGGAGGAGGAGGAAGAGGACGAGGAGGAGGAGGAAAACGAAGAACAGGAGGAGGAAGAGGAGGGAGGAGGGAGGAGCAGGAACAGGAGAAGGAGGAGGAGGAAGGAGGAGGAGGAAGAGAAGAGAAGGAGGAAGCGAGGAGGAGGAAGAAGAGGACGAGGAGGAGGAGGAGGACAGCATGAACACGGTAGGAGCAGACGCAGGAAGGGGATGATGATGATGATGATGATGAGGAGGAGGAGGAGGAGGACGTGGGCAACTCGAGTAGCCAGGGCCAGACGATCGAGGTTCGATGTTCCAACGCTTTAGGTTTTACTCCAACGCTTCCGCCTCGCCCTCCTTCGCTCTCCGCTCTCCTTCACTCTTCTGCATTCATACTCACTCATACTCAGACTCAATCACACGCAGGCCCACTCGCCATTAGACTCGCTCATATCCATACTTAAACTTACTCACACTCAGACTCACGCTCAGAACCACTCATACTCAGACTCGCTCCTGCTCAGACTCATCATCCTTCGGTCTGCTCAAGCGCAGACTGGCTCACACTCAGACTGCCTCACAACCATACCCAATCACAGTCGGCTCACTCGCACTCATATTCATGAACACACACTTTTTCTCTCTCACACTCGGACCCACTCAAGCCCAGACCCACTCATGCTCAGACTCATCATGCTACGATCCGCTCAATCACAAATTGGCTCACACTCAGATTCGTCCATACTCAGACCCACCCGCACACAGACGCACTCGCGCTCATTTTTACTCACACGCATACCCATATCAAACCCAGGCTCAATCGCACCCAGATTAACTCACACTCAGAATCAGTCGCTGTCAGATTTGCTATTGGTCGCATTCATGCTTGCAGACTGGGAATGTCTCGAGCGAGCGGCTCGCCCTCGCACGTAGGCGCTCATTGGCAAATATCAAGAGGAAAAACGTACCAAGAGAATGAAATGCACCTCTGGGGAAACCCGCGTGGAGTAATTTTGTTGGGTGGTTGTCGAAGGGGGGCTAGGGTGCTCGGCGGGCCTCGAAGGACCGAGATCTCCAGGGGCACTTGAATATCCTTCTGGCCCCCATTGGGCCTGCAGGACGCCGCCGCGACGCCGCGGCTGACTCCGCTTCGAAATTTTGGCCCAAGACCGCCCTTGGAAACGACGGCTGGGTCAGTGGAATCGAGGTTGAGAGATCGCACGGCAAGCGAACATCAGGAGCTCTCATTACCACAACGGTATCGCACTGCAGGGTGCAACCACGCGTTCTCCAGTAAGGAGACGTTCGAACTGCAGCTGGTTCCCGAGCGAAACGTCTAATCCGCTGGCGGCAAGGTGGCACGTCGCCCCAGAGGTGAGCAAGGGATGAGTACTGATCTAGAGCGATATTTCGGCTCATCTGCTCTCATCATCGTTTGCACCGCCATCCTCACTCTCGAACTCGTTATGATGTCGTCTTGCCACTGAGCTCAAAATCCAGCCAGAGTTTCAACGATTTGTAAACTGAGAGCTCGATTTTTAACGAGTTTGACAACGCTGCGTTTTTGGAAAGAGACTTTTCAAAAACAGCTGTATTTTAAAACTCGTTAAAACTGGGTATGCACTAGTTTAAACAGGGTGTTAAACCGACAAAGTTGCACTGCTCCAAGAATCTCAGACTCAAGAAGCCCCCAGAGATACCTGGGAAGGTCTTAGCGGTGTCACCTCGAGCTTTGCCAGCGCAGCGCTGACCATCTACTGTCGAAACCCTGCCAGCACGCCCCAAAGCATGCCGAACACTCTTCACCACTCGAAGATGCTCAGTAGACATGCGTCGCAGTGGCTGCCCAGTGAATGGCCTGAGCGTGGCCGCGGTTTCACCTCTCTGCGAAGCTTAGGGTTGCGCAGGCTTCCTGGCGGCGTGCATCCTCTTGAGGTTTGCCGTCTCCGTCTGCAATTTGGCGCGCAGGTTCTCGAGTTCGGCTTTTAAAATCAGCTCGCTCCGGATCTGGCTCGGCTTGAAGTTGGATCTGGCGAAGCCCAGGAAGTTGTCCTGGACCATCCGTTCGCTCCAGGACGTCGAGCCCTCCTTGAACCTGTCGACGGCGCCCCTCGCCGTTCGCATTGGCTTGGGGAACGACGCGTTGTTCATGTATTCCCGCTTGGCTTTCGTCACAATGACCGCCCGAATATCGAAGCACTCCTGGCGCGCCAACGCAATGGTCTTCTTCGTCGCCGCCAGCTTCGACACGTCGGCCATCAACGTCTTGAGGGCCGCCTTCTGCTCGGGCGTGAGTGGCTTATTGTCCTTCTTCTTAATGGCTGGTGCAGCCGCAGCTGCGTCGTCAAGGTCGGCTTCGCCGTCTCGTGCGTCAATCGCTTCCTCTGGAGGCGGAGGCGCACCGCTAGGGTCAGCCGCAGCGGAGCTTGCGGGGGGCAGCGGAGCCGCAGCGGGCCTCGCAGCCTCGCGGTCCTTCGGGACTTCCATGTAGCCGAACTCCTGCTTGTCCTTCACCTCCACGATCTCCTCGGTCACCAAGAACTCGGGGCACTTCTTCTGCATGTTCAGGCGCAGCCGCGGCCTGCCGTAACGGGAACTCCCCTTGCTGTGGAGAGCGAAGCAACTCTCCAGGGCGTTCATCGCAACCTGGAACCCCACGAAGTCCATCCCCTCGTCGTTCCAGATCTGGCCGAAAGTACGGTGGACGCCTCTGACCCGTCCGCTCAGTGTCTGAGCGTGCTCGGCGACCCTCTCCCGTTTCATTGCGTTCGCTGTGTCCTCTGCCCGCTGCAGGCGGACTTCCTGATGGGCTGCGCATTGTTTGCCGACGGCCGCGTGGGGCGCAGCGAGCCCTGAGCCCTTCTTCTTGGCGTCGTTCCTGAGCTCGCCGAGCTCGGGCGACATGTCGGTGCCGAGGGGCCCCGAGGAGACGGCCCGCTTCAAGAGCGACTCGCATTCGCTCGGAGGAGGCGCGGCGGGGCCCTCCTGCTCGTCGCCTCGCCATCGTCGAAGGTCTTCGCGATCTGGTCGGAGAGTATCGAACTGATTTCGCGCTTGGCGGCGTTCTGGCCCCAGGCTTTCTGGAAAGGCTTGAGCAGGTCGGAGATCTGCGCGAGGTCCACCGCGCGCTGCTCGGAGCCCTTGCCCTGGGCAGCGTCAGAAGCAGGCGCCGCGCCTGCAGCGACCCCCTCGCCCGCGATCGCGCCTGCGCCTGCAGCCTCCGCGCCTGTGTCTGCAAGCTCCTCGGCGGAGGGCTCCCCGGATGCCCCCGCTGGCTGCGCCGGCGCCGGTTCCGAGGCTGCGTCCGAGGACTTGCGGCAGCGCTTCCCGCGCATCGCTCCGCGCGAAGCCCTGCGAGTGCGCTTCGTGGGCGGCATGCTTGCCGGCGCCGAGAGATGCGCGAAGCCGCGCTGGCAAGCGCCCTGAGGGCGAGCCCACATGGCCACGCGCGCACACATGCACTCACACACACGCACACTCACGCAATACAACGCAATGCAACACAATGCAAAGCCCATGCTGCATCGCCCTGACGTTGTGAGGACGCTGCGTTTCGACGATTCGCGTCGACGATTCCACTCGGGAAATTTGAATTGTCTGACGAATCGTTTAAGGGGGCATGGGCCTGAGGTGCGGTGCGCGGGGGTGCCGTTTAGTGTTATCTGGGCGGTGTTCGTGGCGTGCCTTCTGGGGCGTGCCGGGTTTCTTCGGGGGCGAGTGGTGGGGGCCTCCGGGGGCGTGGCCCGAGGGGCGCCTTGGGCTTTCTGACTGTCTCCTGACCTTTTTTCGGGGGGGGGGGTCGCCGCAGTCTTCTCTGGGGCGCAATCTTTGGGGGGGCCGCTGCGTTCTTTCCTGGGGCGCGCTCGTGGCCATGGGCAGGATGTTTCTGCGTTTTACTTCTTTCGCAACGAAAAACGCGCCATGTTCCAGCGCCGAGAGCGCTGGGGGCCGAGCGCCCTGCTTCTAGCGCGGGGCCACGAGACGCGCGAGTGGCGCGCGTTGTTGTAGCCCAGCGTGTCCACGCGCTATAGCGTGTCCAGCGCGCTGACAAGGTCGAAGCCGAGGGCGCTGATCGCGGGGCCCGCAGCCTGGGGGGGAGGAGGCCGGAGGAGGAGGAGGACGACGACGACGACGAGGAAGGGGGGGGTGGGGGGGGGGCGGGGGGGGGGGGGTGCCGGGAAGAGGAGGAGTGAGGGAGGAGGCACGGAGGAGGAGGAGTACGAGGAAGATGAGGGGGATGAGGGAGAGGAGGAGGAGAGGAGGGGGAGGAGAATGAGGAGGAAGAACATGTTTTGATGCAGATGGTTGATGAAGATGCTGGGGTCGATGATGATGACGATGATGATGATGGCGATGATGATGATGCTGATGATGATGCGGATGGAGGAGGATGAGGAGGAGGAAGAGGAGGAGGAGACAGAAAAAGGAGGAGGAGGAGGAGGAGGAGGGGGAGGGGGGGGGGGAGGAGAAGGGGGGGGGGGGGGGGAGGGAGGGGGGGGGGAGGGGAGGAGAGGAGGAGGGGAGAGGAGGAGGAGGAGGGAGGAGGAGGAGGAGGAGGAGAGGAGGAGGAGGGGGAGGGGGGGGGGGAGAAGAGGGGGAGGCGGACGCAGTGGAGAATGAGGACGAGGAGGAAGGGGGGGGGATAAGCTGAAGGAGCAGGGTTAGGAAGAGGAGACGAACGAGGGAGCAGCAATAGATGCAGCAGCAAGTGGAGCATCGGGCTGGATACGAAGGGCCAGAATGAGGAACAGCATGAGCCTTGTCTGATAGTGATCCAGAGGTTCGCTGCGCGGCGATCCTCGCTCTGATTGCCAGGTGAACGCCCCGAGCTCAGAGAGTGCGTCGGATGTCGTCTCGACCTCGTTGTTCGAATCGCCCCCCCTGGATAAGAGAGCCCTGGGAACCGAAATCGTCGCGGGAAGCCTGAGCGTTCTAAGAGATGGAGGAGGAGGAGGAGGAGGAGGAGGAGGAGGAGGAGGAGGAGGGGGGGGAGGAGGAGGAGGAGGGGGAGGAGGCAGTGGAGGAGGAGGAGGAGGAGGTTGAGGAAGAGGAGGGGGAGGAGGAAGGAGAGGGGAAGGAGGAGAAGGAGGAGGAGGAGGCAGTGGAGAACGAGGGCGAGGAGGAGGGGGGGGAGTGGGGGGGGCGGGGAGGAGGAGAGTGGGGGGGACAAGCCAGGTGCGCGCGCGTCATATCTGACGTCCTACCCCTCCCTCCCGTCCCTTACCATGGCGCTGATTTTCTCTATCCGCGGACGCGTGTCGTAGCGGGCCTGTGGCTCCGCGCGCGCGTGCGTAGTGGGTGGTGGTGCACGTGCGTGCGCGCGTGCGTGTGTGCGTGGTTGTCGTGGTGGTGGTGGTGGTAGTGGTGGTGGTGGTGGTGGTGGTGGTGATGGTGGTGGTGGTGGTGCTGGTGGTGGTGGTGGTGCTGGTAGTGGTGGTGTTGCTACTGGTGCTGGTGCTGGTGGTGGTGGTGGCGGTGGTGGTGGCGGTGGCGGTTGCGGCGGTGCGGCGCGGCGGTGGCGGGCGGATGGGCGCGCGAGAAAAAGGCCCGCGCTGGGGCGAGGGCGCCATCCTGAACGACGGAGGCCAAACACCGATCCGAAAATGAAGCCCGCGCTGCAGCGGGAGCACGATTCGGAACGATTCGGGAGCAGAAATGAAGTCGGCGCCTCAACGAGAGCAGCATTTTGGGAAAAAGTGACGCCGGCGCCTCAGCGAGAGTCGTTTCCCGGGATTTCCCGGGAATCCTGCGTGTAAAAAAACAGTGCGCAGAGGGTGCGCGGCCATCGCCCGGACGCCATCAGGGGGAGAGGGAGAGTATTTTCATATTGAGTAATTGTGGAGGAGGAGGAGGAGGAAGAGGAGGAGGAGGAGGAGGAGGGGGAGGAGGAGGAGGAGGAGGGGGAGGGGGATTCCCCCTCCCCTTCGGCTTATTCAATAAGCCGAAGGAGCAAAGTTAGGAAGAGGAGACGAACAAGGCAGCAGCAATAGAAGCAGCAGCAAGTAGAGCATCGGACTGGATAAGCAGGGCCAGAATGAGGAACGGCAGAAGCCTTGTCTGATAGTGATCCAGAGGTTCGCTGCGCGGCGATCCTCACTCTGATGGCCGGGTGAACGCCCCGAGCTCAGAGAGCGCGTCGGAGATCGCCCTGGCCTCGTTGTTCGAATCGCCCCCCTTGAAAAAAGTCGCGGGAAGCCTCGGCATTCAAAGGGCATGAGCAGGGGGGGGGGGGGAGGGGGGGGGAGGAGGAGAGGAGGAGGGGGGGAAGGAGGAGCAGGACGAGGAGGAGGAGGAGGAGGGAGGAGGAGAGGAGGAAGGAGGAGGAGGAGGAGGAAGGAGGCCGCCTCGCCCTTGGCCTGCTCGGGCTTCGGCTCCTCGGCCTTCTGCCCCTCGGCCTGCTCGGGCTTCGGCTCCGTGGATATGTGCATTTTGGGCATGTGCTCCTCGGCCTTCTGCTCCTCGACGGGCGTCTGCTCCTCGGCCTGCTCGGGCTTCGGCCCCGTGGACTTGCGCTTCTTCTTCTTCTCCTTCTTCTTCTTCTTCTTCTTGGGTATCCGACCCTCAGCCCCCCCGCTCCACGACGGGCTCTGGCCCCTCGGCCGCATCGGGCATCGGCTCCTTGGACTTGCGCTTCTTCTTGGGCTTCCGGTCCTCAGCCTTCTGCTCCGCTGCTGGCTCGGGCTTCTGCTCCTCGGGCGTCTGCCCCTCCGCCTTCTCGGGCTTCGGCTCCGCGGGCTTCTGCTCGGGCCCCTTCTCAACAGAGGTCAAATCGGCTGCGCTCCTCAGCTTCTTGAGCTTCGGCGCATCATGTTCGTTCTCGCTTTTCGCGCTGGGCTTGTCGGGCAGCTCGCCCCGGCTCTCCCGGTCGCCCCAGATCTCCCAGCTCTCCCAGCTCTCCTGGTTCCAGGCCTCGTCGCCCAGCTTGTCGGGCTGGTCGTCCCAGCTCTCCTGGCCCCCCCAACAGTCGCCGCCCCGCCCGTCGCTCTGCGCATTCTCGCCAGCCCCCGCCTTCGATGCACTGGCCGAGCTACCGTTCTTCGCCGTCGTCGGCTTCCCCCCCTGATGGGGCGCTGTCTTCCTCTCCTTCCTTGTCTCGATGCCCTGGCTCTTCATCGCTTGTCTCGTCGCGGCGTAGAGCGCGTTCTTGTTGTCGTCGATCTCCCCATGTGCGATGCGGTCCACGATCGGCGCATCCATCGTTCCCAGCTCGAGGATCTGCCCCTTGCCAGCCGTGCGCGAAGTGGATGACCGAAAGGCCAGCAATATTGGGCCCGCGATGTGCGTCGCCGTCTTCATGTTCGCATGATCCACCCGGCCCGCCGCCCTCTTGCGCAGCGCGCCGCTCTGCTTGGAGTCCAGCTCCAGCTTCGCCCTCATCGGAGTTCAGTGGCCAGCGCGCCCCTGCGCGTCCGCTCGCCATCCCCGAACTTCGCGTGCGTGTAGTCGGTTGGCTTGCTGCCGGCCTCCTTGAACAGCGAGACCCACTCCTGCTGGGAAGCGGGGGGGCGACGTCGGAAGAGCCCGAACGAATCACCTCGGGGTGAGTCATTCGGTCTCATCCAAGCTCCTCCCCCTCCTCCTCCTACTCTTCCTCCTCCTTTTCTCCTCCTCCTCCTTCTCCTCCCCCTCCCCGCCCTCGCCCTCCCCCCCCTCTTCCTCCGCCTCTTCGTCTCCACCTTCGTCCTCCTCGTCTTCCTCCTCGATCTTCATGCCCCTCCCCCCGTTGTCGCCCTCCTCCTCCCTCGTCCTCGCCCTCCTCCTACTCCTCACCATCATCATCATCGTCGGCATCAGCATCGTCGTCATCACCATCGGCACCAACATCGCCATCCTCCTCCTGCCCCCCCCACCCCCCCCTCCCCTCGCCCTGCCTCATGTGGAGATGGGCGGGGGAAGTATCGCGTGTGTTTGCGGTGGGCCCAGTCCTTGCGGCCGCCCTGGTCGGCGCGCCCGCGCCGCGCCATCTCCTTCGCAAGGTCGTGGCCGTAGACGAACGGGCTCTGGGCGCTCTCGTTCACCTTCCGGGCGCTCTCGTTCACCTTCTGGGCGCTCTCGCCCTCGACCTTCTGAGCGCTCTCGTCTTCGACCTTCTGAGCGCTCTCGTCCTCGACCTTCTGGGTGCTCTCGTCCTCGACCTTCTGGGTGCTCTCGTCCTCGACCTTCTGGGCACTCTCGTCCTCGACCTCATGGGTGCTCTCGTCCTTGACTTTCTGGGTGGCCGCGCCCTGGGCCTGGGCGACTCTCGCCCTCGACCTTTGAGGCGATCTCGACCTCGACCTGAACGCTACTTGCAGCTTGCTGCAGCTCCTCGCCTTCTGGCCAGTCATCCTCGCCCTCATCCCAAGCGCTACCGATCTCCTCGTCGATGCCGCTGTGGTCGGGCAGGCGCGCGCTCTCGGGGAAGGCCCGCGTGGCTTGCGCCCAGGCCTCGTCGACCCACTGATTGTCACTGCGGAGGGCTCGCTGAACGTGCGAGCGCATCAGCCGCGGCCTCTGCGCGCGCACTTTCACCCGCCCGCTGCTTGTCGTTGTTGGGATCCAAGGTCGTCGGCCACGGCGTGCGACATTTCTCGAGGACCATCTCCATGGCGCTCTTCGTCTTCAGTTTCTGGCGCGGTAAGTTGGGCTGCAACTTGATGAGATCCCATATGGGCGCGCGGTTCCTCCGCGCGTGTCCCTTGCTCGCGCCGTGCGATGGGTGCGATAGCCGCGCCGCGGACTGAGCGCGCGGGCAGAGGCGGTCGCGCAACTCCTCGGCCGCGCCCGCAAAGCCAAGGTTCGGAGGCGTCGATCTCCACGGCGCCGCGAAGCGCTTGGAAGCCTGCAGGGCGGGGCCGCCGCTGCCGCAACTGGACAGGGCCCAAATCGCTATATGCGGGGGGGGGGGGGGGGCGCGGGGGGAAACAGCGGCGCATCCTGCCCCCTGAAACACTGGGCCAAAGAGACCGACGCATCCGCTGACCCGATGGGGAGGGGGGGGGCAGGCGGGGGGGGGGTGGGGGGGGCCCAACTGCGGCCCAGTTCCCTGTGGGGCACGAATCGTGCGAGTGGCGCGCATTTAACATGTGTCTGTGTGCGTGTGTCTGGGCGCGCGCGCGCGCCTGATTGCTTGCCTGCTTGCGCCTCCTTGCGCCTCCTTGATTGCTTGCTTGCCTGCTTGCCTGCTTGCCTGCCTGCCTGCCTGCCTGCCCGCCTGCCTCCTCCCGTTGCCTTCCTGCTTGCCTGCCTGCTTGTCTGCCTGCCCCTGCCTGCTGCTGTTTCTGCTCCTCCTCCCCCCCCATCCTCGCTTCTCCTCATCCTTCTCCATTTCCTCCTTCCCCTCTTCCTCCTCCTCGCTGCCCCGCCACCTGTTGCCATTTGGCTCGAACACCTCTCCACTTTGGGCTCGAGATGCCTTTTCGCGAAGCGAGGGCCCGTGGGCCCTCGCAACGCTAGGGGTCGCGCGACGCTTGTCGCTGTTCGAGAATATTGCGTCGATTGGGCGGTGGCCACGTCGCTTTCAACAACCATGGTCGCGCAGCGCGCATGCATGTCAATCGCGTTGTTCCGAAGGATTACCGCGTGCATTGCTTTGTCATGTAAAATCGCGAGCGCAGTAAATGCGCTCAGAAGAATATATGAACGAAAAATATAAGCTTACAAATATGGGCCCATTTTAATGCACCTGTTGCGCCCCGGGGTAGCGCCGTCGACGCGCGGCGCGCGTGCGGCCACCCGCTGGCCCAAAGGCGGCGGCGGCAGCCGGCCCCCCGGCAGCGCCGCGGACATGCCCGGCGCCTCCTGGGCCCGCCAGCGCGCGGGCGGGAGGGCGCCGCGGCGGAAGCACATCGCCCAGCTCCATCCCATCGAGGGGCCTCCGAAACATGCCTCCGGCGAGGCGCCGGGAGAGACCCCGGCGTCGCGGCCCGCCTTAGGATCGCATAGACGGACTCGATGCAGATGTCGCTGGCCAGTTTGGCCCGACTCAGGCCGACGCCGCGCGAGGCCGTCGGCGCCGGGAACTGGTGGAAGGCGTCCTGGAGGTCCACCGAGGCCCCCCGCAGCGAAGACGAGCCCGCTGGGGCGCCGCCCCCGCGCCCCCGCGGGCAGGGCCCAGTGGCCGGCGACGCCGCCGCGCTGTCGGCGGCCAGCCGCTAGCGCGGGGCACGTCGGCGGGGGGCGTCGGCGGGGCGACGGCCCAGCGCCGCCCGCAGCGTGTCGGTCTTCTTCCGCGCGAAGAAGACGCCCACCCGTGATCACACCGCCCCCCCCCGCGCGCGACAAGGCCCGCGAGCTGGCTGCGGCTGCGAAGAAGCCGCTGATCGGGGCTGGGTCGGCGACTCGGGGATCTCGTCCGCGGGGAGAGCGACGCGCTCGGGGCGCAGCAGGTACTCGCGAACCTCGACGTCGACCAGCTTTGCGGCGCCCCGTGGCGCGAGCCCTGCGCGGCGGTGAGCCTCGCGCCGTCGTGCGGGGTCGCTTCGAACTCGTCGGGCCTGGCCCCGGCCGCCGAAGCCGGGGCCCCCGGGCAACGCCAGATGGCCTGCTGGCGCGAAGGGGGCGGGTCACTTGGCGGGTGGCGGTCTGGCCTCCGCGGCGGCGGGAGGCCCTTGGCTCGGGGGCTGGCTCGCGCGTTGAGCGAAGCTGCAGTCGCGACGGCCAGCCCCCGCCCATCTCGGCCCAGCGCGTCGAGCCGGTCGGCGACGGCGGCCGACCGCAGGCCCCGGGCGCCAAAGATGCCAGCGCCAGGGGGAAATCACCCCGAGGGCGAGAAGGCGCCATGCGGCACCGCCCCGCGCCCGGCAAGCCAGGCTCGCAGGCGCAGCCGGCGCCCGGGCGGAAGGGCCCCCCCCCCGCCTGGCGTCGCGACTTGCCCCCCCGGGGTGAGCCCTTCTTGCCGGTCCTCGGCGAAGAGCCTCTGCTGCTTCCAGATGAAAGCCTCGGCCTTGCGCTCCGCCGCGATGAACTTCGCGAACTCCCCCGTGGTCGCGGGCGATCCCGCGCCCTGGCGGCCAGCAAGCATCGCCTCGAGACCCCTGGCCCTGAAGTCGGGCGCCTTCTGGTCGCGGTGCGCGCCGCGCTCCAGGAACAGCGCTCGCCTCGAGAGAACCTCGGCGCCCGCCGACTGGAAGCCGTCGACCTGATCGAAGCGCGCCACGCGATGCAAGATCGAGATCAGCGGCCCGTGATGATGAGCCGCGGCGCTCTCCCTCGCGATCGCCGTGGCCCGTGCCCAACGCTCGCGGCGCGCCGAGATGTCCCCCCCGCTCGTCCGAATGTTCGTCTGCAGTTCCACAGCGGCGGAGGGCCCTCTGAATGGCCCGTCCTCGCGGTTGGCAAGAGAGCCCGCGGAGGTCGTCGAGGCCGCGCCCTGAGGACGGCGCTCCTTCATCTCGGCGAGAACGTCGCGGAAATTGACCGAGCGGTGACCGCGAGCGTCGCGCTCGATCGCCAGCGCACGAGGGTCGCGGCCAGCGCGAGAGCGCTTCTCCTCCAAACGCTTGTCGCTTGTCGGGGTCCCCCGCTTGAGCGCGCTCGACCGCCGCCCATCTGTCGTCGTCGATCTGCGCCAAGCCAGCCGAGCCCTTCTGCGTGAACTTCAAGGGCTCCGCCGTGATCGCCACCGCGACCGCCTGGCCAAAGGAGTCCAAGCCTGGATCTGCGACGACCCACTGCGCCTGCGGACCCCGGCAGCAGGGGCCACCCCGCCAAGCAGCGCGGCGACGGCAGTGGCCTGGCGCCGTAGCCCCGTCGGCCCGTCAATGGATCGACGATGTGTACATTGCCGCGCGCCCTGACTAGCACGGGGCACGTTCTGGTGAAGGGGACCACCTGGTGCGCCGCGAAGTCGATCACCTGGACGGCGTGGGTGGGCGTGCGTGGCACAGGCCCAATTCGCACCCTCTGTGAGCTTCGCCATCAGCGCGCGGTGATGCTAACGGAAATTGGGGTCGTCGTCGTAATTCCCCACCACTTGCGGCGCCTCGATGTCCAGGGCGACCTGACGCGCAACCATCACGCCCTATGGCGACGCGGCCTCCAGATGTCGATATCTGAGGCGTCGCCACCCCTGAGGGCGAGGGCACGCCAGAGCCAGAGGGCCACCAGCAGCAGGCCGAAGAGCACGGCCTGGGTCTGGCAGCGCGAAGGTTCCAGCGGGGCACTCTCCGAAGCTGGCGCCGCCTGCAGCAGTTCCAGCAAGTCGGCCGTGCCCCCCCCGCAGCCGACAGGCGCAGGCCGCTGCCAGGGCGACCGCGCCAAACAAGAGGCCGCCGAGGCCCAGCCACGTGCCCGTCCAGCCGCCATCGCAGTTGGGGGACGGGCAGGCCGGCACGACCGGCGTCGGCCAGGATCGCAGGCGCGCGCGCCGGGCAGGCCGGGCAGGTGCAGGGAGGGCACACGTCCTCCTCCCAGGTGCAGTGGCCGACCCGCTCCAGAGGGTCGTGCGCCGGCGGCGCAGGCGCGAAGGAGCCCAGCCACGAGCCCGCGAAGGCGCCCAGCGAAGCAGCGATCGCGGCGAAGGGGCCAACGCGGAACAAACACGCTGATTTCATTCGCCGAGCCAAAGCTTGAGCAAAAATGACGTCTGGGGCGGCTCCAATCGTGGAGCGGTACTGTGACACACATCCAATAAAGTTTTGGCTCTTCGGCGCAAAGGACCCATTCGCCCGAATCTGATCACGTAGCAATCACGAGCCGCGGTTCACCGGGAGATGGGCCTGAGATTTGGCGGCGAGCGATGGGGGGGACATGAGAGGGAGCGGGCATTCTGAGAAGGCTCGGAAGTCCCCAAGCCTTTTGAAAAGTTGTTTGAACCTTCCCCGAAGACTCACAAACCCTCTCAGAAAGCGTGAAGGTTTCTAAAAAGTCCCGCCGCCTTCTGAGAAGGCCTTCCCCTTGTCACGGCCCCCCTTCGCTCGCCGCCGAGAGATAGGGGAGCCAACAGGTTCTGCTGCCGCTGCTGCCCAGCCCTCTCCGAGGGAGCGTTCCGACCAGCATCTCGAGACACGTCCCGAGGCGAATCCGGCCGTGGCGACGAGGGCCTCCCAGGAGGCCCAACAGCGGGGAACGCAATGAGTGAGGGGCAACGACGGGGGGGGGGACCAGCTCAGGGGGGGAGCCATCGACCTGAAGCCGGCGACACGTCGCCGATAGATCGGCGATAAGCCACCGATGCCAACTCCGCACGGTTGTGGGCGGGGTGGTGTCGGCGATGAACGGGGAATGCGGGTCAATGCGCCCCCCCCTGCGCCTGTCCTCCCCTGCCGCTGCCCTTGAGGAGGCCCGTTTAATATCTTCTGCTCGCAATAGCGCCCGTGACGGGCCCCGCCCCTCCCCCCCCCCCCCTCCCCCTGGTCATGTCACGATCCGCGCTGCCGCCGTGTGGGGATCTGACATTCCAAGCATGCCCGGACGGCGCCGGCGCTGGCGCGCGCATCGTGACATGACCGGGCCCCTCCCCCCCTCTCCCCCCGCGAGCCACGCCCGTTACAGTCGGACCTAGGCCAGACGAGCATCCCACAAGAACATGAGACATTCCGTCGGCCAAAACAAACCGAACATCCAAGGGTACCCTCCCCAGAATGCACGGGAGCGTCCAACAAATACGAAGAACAGTACGATACCCTCCCGAACCGACCCCGATCTTATACCTCGGTCCGACTAAATCGCCAGGGGGGTCAAACTCTCTCTCCAGTCGGCGGACAAAGGTGCAGAAAGAGCGCGCCTTCTCGCCCACATTGCAGGGTACGCATGCGCGCGCCTCGCGCCGCTCGCTGGGCAGGATAGACACTGACACTGCGCACCAAGAGCAAGCGGAAGAGGCTGAGATGGGACGTGACAGGACATAGTACACTGCCCTGGAAAACCATTGAAACTGCAACTGTTGATGACTCGTAAATATCCCCAAGTAGCGAAGCAGCGGAAGCTAAGAGTAATACGGGACCACTTCTGGGCTAGTTGACCCGAAAAATCTCGACGGACAAATGTATGACATTTCCGTGGCTGGAAATACGTTGGAACATGTTTGGACAGTAATGTTTGGTGTATTTTTCCGGACAACTCCGATCTTATTCCTGTTCGCCATTTTGATATCAGGTCGATCCGAACTTTTCGAAAAGGGGAACAATGATGGGACGGGAACCCGCCCTGAGACAATGAGTTTAACGCTCGTGTGGCTTGCGGACATAATCTCGAGATTTGAGCAGCTACAGAGCTCTTAGTCACACCAATCGATTCAGCAGCATCGAAAACATGTGTTCTAGAGCTCGAGAGGCCTGATATCGGTCTTCTAACCGAGCTATGATCGAACAACTGTTCGCACTCTGCAGCAGACCTTGCAGCTGACGTTCGGTTTACGGGCTTGGTCTCGAAATCTACAGCCGCTACAGAACTCTCGGCCGCACCTATCGATTCAGCAGCATCGAAGGCATGGTTTAGAGCATCGAGAGTCCTGAGCTCGGTTTCCTACCCGAGCTAAGACTGAACAAATATTCGCACTCAGCACTGCGTTTGTTTGGCATGCGTTCGGTTCACGGACTTGATCTCATATCCAGCTTCACAGCTGCTAGTCAGACCCATCGATTCAGCAACATCGACAACATTGAAAGCCTCGAGGTGGCTTGAGATCGTTCTCCTGCCCGAGCTATGACCGAAACACTGCTCCCTCTCTGCAGCGTGTTTTTGGCACGCGTTCAGTTCACGGACTGGCTCTCGAGATTCAGCCTCTTAGCTGCTCGTCGTACCCACCGATTCAGCAACATCAAACATATTTTTAAAACCTCGGGAATCCGAATACCGGTCTCCTATCCGAGCTGTGACCGAACAGCGATTCGCTCTCTGGAACATGTTGTTGGCGAGCGTTCGGCTTACGGATTTGATCTCGAGATTTAGAGCAGCTGCGTGGCTGTTCGTCACACAAATCGATGCAGCAGCATTCAAAGCATGATTCTAAAGTTCGAGAGGCCTGAGATCGGTCTTCTGCACTCTGCGACAGATGTTTCAGCTGACGTTCGGCTTACGGACTTGATCTCGAATCTTAGAGCAGCTGCAGAGCTCTCGGGCGCACCACTCGATTCAACAGCATCGAAAGCAAAGAGAAGCCGGACATCGGTCTCTTACCGAAGCGATGACCGAAACACTACTCGCGCTCTGCATTTTTGGGGGGAGCACGTTCGGTTTACGGACTCAACCTCGAGATTTATAACAACTACAGAAGTCGCAGTGGCATAAATCGCTTCAGCAGCATCGAAAGCGTTGGTCTGGTGCCTCGATTGGCCTGAGATCAACCACCGACTGGAATTACGACGGGAAAAGTATTCACACTCTGCAGCTTGTTTGGTGGCGCGCATTCGGTTGATTGGCTGATCTCGAAATTTAAAGCACCTACATGACTCTTAATCACACCAATCGTTTCAGCAGCAGCAGAAGCATGGGTCCGCCATGTGGCCGCCACTTCGAAAGTTTGAGGATGGGTATGCCGACAGCGACAAATGCGCGTTCTGCGATAGAAACATAGTCGGCTCCCTTGGCCACCAGGTATATGAATGCGATCCTGTGCTGGACTACCCACGGACGCAAGATCAAGCCATCCCGGATGACGTCCTGGAGCGCAGGTCTGAGCTGCGGGAGAAAGGGGATTTTGAGGCCGGGGTCCAGCACTGGGACGCCCTCGAGGTTCTGTGGGCTCCGGCTTGAGGACATCTCGGTCTCCTACCCGAGCTACGACCTAAAATGGATCAGCACTCTGCAGCATTATTTGTTTTGGCACGCGTTCAGTTTATGGACTTTATTTATCTAGAGGTTTCGAATCGAGCGCGAAACGATCGGCTTCCTTCTCGAGCCACGATTAAAAACGTAATATCACTGCAATCACTTTTGCAATCATCTGTAGAGGCGTCTGTGCTCGATCAGAAGCTCTACGAATTCCCCGGCGGTAGCTTTGGTTGGCGGCTTACCGTCGGCGCCCAGCCTGTTCGTTCTTGCCGCCTGTGTCTTCTTCCATATAGTCTTTGGCCCCTGGGGCTCGGGCCCGTCGGAGACGGACCCGGGAGGAGAAGCCAGCTACCCCCAGGGGAGCTCCCCCGGACGATTCCTCGACACGGCCTGCAGACAGCGCACGATTTCTCCCCCCCCAGGGGTGCATATTTAGCACCCTGCGCCCCCCCCTCGAGGCGCCAGTCCGAGACGAACACACACAGCGCAGACCTGCTGCAGCGGGCCTCTGCAGCAGGAGGCCGTGGCCTGCAGGCGCCCGCCCGCCGGGCAGACGCGCGGCAAGACCTCTCGGAGAGCGCGCGCGCGCCGCCCCCGGTGGGACGAGGCGCGCGCGGCGTGGCGTGCCCGGGCCAGGTTTGGCGGCGCGCGCAGCGGGGGGTGAGGGGAGGGGGGAGGGCTTCTTAGCAGCAGGCCGCTCCTCAGAAGGCGCCGGCCTCACGTCTATAGATGAGGCCCGCGCCTGCTACAAGAAGCGGGGGTGCTTCTGCGAAGCCCTCCCCCCTCCCCTCACCCCCCCTCTGCGCGTGTCTGGGCCAGACGCCGAGGAGACGGGGCAGCAGCACCCCTCGGTCGGCAGGAGTGGGCGGGCACGCGAGGCACGAGCGCACTGGCAGATCGGGCCCCCGCCCGCCGCCAAGGAAAGGAAGGACGGAAGGCAGGGGGAGACCGCTCGACTCTTGGGGTGCAACAGCGCCCAGAGCAGATCGGCATCTGGGAGGCCCGAGAATGCCTATTTTGAAGGGGCCCCAGGGCACACAAATAAATACACACAAATGAAAAGATTCCCAATATTTCCCTATAGTTTCTGGGTTATTGTTTTCCCCCCCCACTTCCCATATTTGCCCATATTTTCTGGAACATCTACGATTAATTGTGTCTGTGTGTTTCTTTCCCTCCTGATATTTTGAGCGAGCGATGAATGACAACACTGGACGCTAGGAGCGGATGGAAGATGCGGAAAAGGAGCAGCAGCAGGATCAGGAGGAGGTGAACGAGGTCGCTGACATCTTTCGCGTGCACCGAGAGCAAGCCCCTCCAGCTCCTTGGGGCGTGAGTGGGTCAGGGCGCTTCCACTTCTAATCCCCCTTCTTCCACTTCGGGGAAGGGTTCATCACCGTTCCCTGTAAATAAACATCCCGTCCCCAGGTGACCAGCAGCCAAACCGGACCAATGAGCCCCCCCACCATCCCGTGTGAAAAACACTACAACATGCACTTTGCCTCCAAATCTGGAGCATGCGCGGGCGCCCCGCGACCACTTTGCGTAGGTTTTTGGTAAGGGCGGCCTGGGTGCTGGCATATTGCTTGCTGCGCGCAGGCCAACCATCCCTGTCAAAGACTATGCAAACATACACTTTGGCTCCAAATCTGGAGCATGCGCAGGGCCCTCTTTTCTCTGAGCTCTCATCTGTTTCACGACTCCTCAAGATGTCAGAATTTGTCCATCAGTGCCAGTGCTTTGCACTCCCTGGAAGAGCCGGCCTTCTCACAGAATGCTCGGCACTTCGCTTTCGAGGGATTCGGCCCCAGGCACCTGGGTTCCCTATTGACTCCCCGTAGCTGGCGTACCTGGCGCGGCTGGAGCACATGGCACAGTTGGCTCACGTGGAGCATGTGCCGCACCACCAAGTGCCAGGTGCACCTGGAACCCGTGGGGCGCGTTGCATGTGCGGCGTTCCTAAGCGATCTGCTGACACTCGGGTGTTACTCATGTGTTGGGAGGGCGGGTGGGAGTGAGCTACACGGCCTGCTATATATGAGGGTAGCTTGACCCCTTCCCCTACCCCCTCCACCTGGACCTGGACGGGGGGGTCGCGGGGAGTGAGAGCGTCCAAAATTGCATCGGCGAGAATGCCAAAATCATTAATTTTATTGAAGGTGTTGGCCGATTTGGGCCTTCTGGGGGGGAACCTAATTAAGCACTCCCCCATCCTTTGATCAGCCGCCTCCAAGATGGCCCCTAGATGACCTCCGAGGCCCCCAAGAGTGCCCCAAGATGGTCCCAAGAGGCGTCCAGGGGGCTGCGAGAGGCCCCCAGGAGGTCCCCAAGAGGCTCCCAAGAGCCCCCCAAGAGGCCCCAGAAGCTCCCCCGATGCATCCAAGACGCTCCAAGAGGGCCCTCCTCCTCCTCCTCCTCCTCCGCCTCCTCCTCCTCCTCTTCCTTATGTCCCTCCTCTTCCATATTCTCTCCTCTCAGTGCCTTGGTTCGCCGCCAAGAAACGAAACCCAAAATCGTTGGATCAGGAGGCGCTCCTCTATCACAATCCCGCGCCGACCACCCCGTGCCAAGAGATCTGTGCCTGAAGCCAAACGGCTGCGGCAGGAGAGCTGGGGGAACCCTGCCAGTGAATGGATGAAGAGGGCTGTGGAATACTCGAACAGCAAAGGAACTATGCGACGCGGGAACCACCCATGCTTGCGCCTCTGGTCTAGCGCTTTCCTTCGTGACCGTCTGGGTGTGAATACGAACGAGTCCGAGTGCGAGTAGGGCTGTCTATGAGAGGGTGAATACAAAAGGGGCCTGGATGTTACTGGGTCTGGGTAAGAGTCACAACGTAGGAGTGGGCCTAGGTCTGAAATGGTCTGAATGGAACCGAGCCTGGATATGAGCTAGCTGGTCTGCATTCGGAAAAGTATGAATGCGTGCGCCTGTCAATGTAACTGAGTATGAACAAGAGTGAGTACGAACGTGATAATGTGTGCTCATGGTTGTGTCAGTGTTGGTAGGCCTGGGTGTGATTAAATACGGGTGCGACTATGTATATATCTCTATATATATATATATGTATATGTGGAAGGGTAACTGCATATGCTTGAGTTCGAATGTGCGTGGATCCAAATGAGACTGGCTGATGATGAATGGCTGAAAACGGGTGGATATGAGCTCGAATGGATATGACAATGAACGCTTCTGAACACCATCGCACCTGAATACGAGTGTCCGGGTATGCATGAGTCCAAGCTTGGGTGCGTTTTCACATGGGAAAATTGTGCCAACGCATCTAGACTAATCGAGCGAAGGACCTAACCATATGCAAGTGTGAGGACCGTAATGCAAGTGGAAACTAAGGGAAGAAGATAGGCAAATGACTTGGGCGTTCGTGCGAAGGGCGGAACGACGTTACTGATGGGGTCGCAAAGGTCAACCGTAGCGGGCTACTTCTGGATGTAGCCCGTTACGTGCGACTTGCGCATCTGTCGGCGCGGCCTTGGGGGAAGCAAGCGGCGGGGCCTTCGGTGGCGCTCCCTATAGGGCCACGAAACGTGTGAGGGGTGCGCCGGAATGAGCGCGGTCACACATGCGAGTCCTGCCACTGGAGCCTTCGGTGGAGCTCCCTATGGGGCCACGACACGTGTGCGGAAATGGGCGCGGTCACGCATGCGAGCCCTGCAACTGGGGCCTTCAGTGGAGCTCCCCCATGGGGCCACGACACATGTGAGGGGTGCTCCGACATGATGTGGAGAAGGCATGCGAACGCAACCACTGGGGCTATCGGTGGAGCTCCCCGTGGGGCCACAAAACGTGTGAGGGGTGCACCGGAATTGTGTGGAGAAGGTTTACGAACACAGCCACTGAGGCCTTCGGTGGAGCTCCCCATGGGGCCACGGAGCGTCTTCGAGGTGCGCCACCACGGTGTGGAGAAGGTATGCGAACGCAGACACTGGGGCCGTCGGTGGAGCTCCCTATGGGGCCACGAAGCGTGCGAGGGGTGCGCCGACATGGTGTGGAAAAGGTATCGAATGCAGACACTGGGGCCGTGGGTGGAGCTCCCCGTGGGGCCACGAAGCGTGTGATGGGTGCGCCGAAGTGGCGTGGAGAAGGTATGCGAACGCAGACACTGGGACCTTCGGGGGAGCTCCCTATGGGACCACGAAACGCATGAGGGGTGTGCCGACATGGTGTGAAGGTTTACCAACGCAGCCATTGGGGCCTTCGGTGGAGCTCCCTATGGGGCCACTAAACGTTTGAGGGGTGTGCCTTCATGGACATGCGGAGGGCAGAGGCAGGGAGAGGGTGGAGGGAGGAGTGGGGCGGGCGGGGTGATGCGTATTCAAATCGAGGCCCAACTCAGGGAAAAAGCGTGGATATGAGTATGGGTGGCCAGGGTACGACGGGGTCTGAATGTGAGTCAGAATGCGGTATGAGCGAATCTCAGCATGAACGACTAAATACGAGTGGGTACGAATCCAACCAGCCCTTTAGGTCGTAAATGGTGTGGGGAATGTCTTCTTCCAACCCCCTTTCTTCCGCTTCGGGGAGGGGTTCATCACTGTTCCCTATTAAGAAACACCCCCTCCCCCAGGCGACCGGCAGCCAACCAGGACCAATGAGGACCCCCCACACCATCCCTGTAAAAAACAATGTGTAGTTCACTTCGGGACAGAATCTTGGGTCATGATCGTGGGGCCGCAACCACTTTGTAATGTTTTTGGGCAGGTGCCCACAGATTGCCCGCTGCGCGCAGGGCCAGCATCCCTGTCAAAAACAATACAATGCACTTCGAGGCAAAATCTGGATCATGCGCGGGCACCCCGCGATCACTGTGCATTGGTTTTGACTGGTACGGCGGGGGTGCTGGCAGATTGCCTGCTGTGTGCAAGCCCACCAGACACTATGATGGCCACCCCGCCGCGATTGCTCACGCGTTTTCGACAAGGGTGGTGGGGGGCGACATGTTTCCCGATGTGCACTGCCACGTGCACAGGCGCACCTGGCACACCCTGCGCGTGCCCCGAACGTGGCGCACTTAGCACGGCTGGAGCATGCGGCACACATGGCGCACGTGGATCATTTGGCGCATCTGGCGCACCAGGCGTGCCTGGCACGCTTGGGCCACAGGGGTGCCTTGCGCAATTGACGCGCGTGGCGCGCCTGGCACGCGTGGCGCACCTCGCTCCAGCGTTGCGCGTATGGGATCTTCTGTGGTTCCCCTTAACTGTCCATCCAAAGACGTCCGCTGAACATCCTGAGGCCTGGGTGCTACTTATGTGTTCGAGACAGCTTGCGGGCAGGGGAGTGTGTCTCGACCCCTCCCCCTACCCACCCTGGGTTTGGAGGGGGCGTTTCGCGAAACGTTGGAGCGTCCAAGATGGCCTCGGCGAGAAAGCCAAAATCACTGATTTCACTAGAAAGTTTTAGCCACAGCTTGGCCTCCTTGGGTGGGGCGGTCCCCCATTCCGCCGGGGGCGGGGGCCCACTCGGGTGCCCCCGGGCCAGGAGGAGGAGGAGGAGGAGGAGGAGGAGGAGGAGGAGGAGGAGGAGGAGGAGGAGGAGGGGGCCTCATTGAGGAGCTCCCCTCCTTGGATCGATCTCCTTCAAGGTGGGCCCGAGATGGCTCCCACGAGGCTCCCAAGGGTGCCCCAAGACGGCCCCCAAGAGGTGCCCGGGAGGCCCCAAGAGGCGCCCAAGATGCACCCAAGAGGCTAGACGCCCCGCAGAGGAACCCAAGACACCTCAAGAGGTATCGGCGATGAGGCCACACTTACTCATGTTACGAAGATGTTCGGCCACAGCTTGGCCTCCTGGGAGAAAGGGGGGCCCTGATCAAGGCGCCCCCCTCCTTTGATCGATCTCCGCCAAGATGGCTCCCGAGGAGCGAGGCCCCCAAGAGACCCCCCAGGGGCCCCGCGAGGCTCCCCAGGGGCACCCAAGACGCCCCAAGAGGCCTCGGCGAGAAAGCCAACATCATTGCTTTTGCTTAGGTTCTGGCCGCATGTTGGCCTCCTGGGGGGAGGGAGGCGCCCCCGAGTAAGGAGCTCCCCTCCTTGGATCGATCTCTCCCAAGATGGTCCCAAGATGGCCTCCGAGGCTCCCAAGGGTGCCCAAGACGGCCCAACGAGGTGCCTACGTAGGAGGCCCCAAGAGCCACCCACGGTGCCCCCAAGATGTCCCCAAGTGGCTCCCAAGAGACCCCCAAGAGGCTCCAAGAGACCCCATAGGCACCCAAGACTCCACAAGAGGCCCCGGGATGTTTTAAAAGATCATCGAAAAAGCTCTCGAATTACATCCGTAGAGACTCCGAGAGGCATCCAAAAGGCCTCTGCCCTTTCTGCTCGCCCCCCCTCCCCCTCCTCCTCTTCCTCCTCCTCCTTGTCCTCCTCCTCATCCTCCTCCTCATCATCCGCTTGCTCCTCCTCCTCCTTCCTCGTCCCTCCTCCCCCATCCCCCTCTCCCTCTCCCTCCCCCTCCCCTTCCCCCTCCTCCTCCTCCTCCTCCTCCTCCTCCTCGCCTCCTCCCGCTCCTTCTCCATCCTCCCCGTCTTGGGGCACGACGTCTTACGTTTCTGGATGGGCTGGAGAGGTTACACGAAGCGTCTAGAATGTGAATCTGTCTTGCCACGAATGAGTCTGACTGACTGTACGTCTTGGCATGAGCGACCGAGATCGTGTGGGTCTGAATGCAGTTGGCGCTGAGTATGAAGTACTGATTCTGCGCGAGTCTGGGAATGAGTGGGTATGAGCGGATCTGAATGTGCGCGACTCTGGCCATGAGCGAAGGACGGCGTCTGGGGCCTCTGATTGATTTTTCGGCCTTCTGGAGGCTCATTTGGCTTCCTGGGACCTCCTGCAACTCGAGCATGCCGCCTGGGTGATGAACGAATTCAATAGGGATGGGCCAAAATGCGACAGTGTGTGCGTGTGTTCAAATAATGTGTCCAACGTCGGAACCAAACACGTTGGAGCTTATCGGCCTAAGGTCGCCAGAGCCACGTCTCTCGACATCACGCGAGTCATAGCAACCAACAGGAATCAAAACGCTGGCTCAAGGTCACAATACCGAGGACGGAAGAAGAATGCATCTGTTCGCCGATATGAGCGCCTTTCCCCCCCTGAGAGGACGGGGGGCCCCTCCCTGTATTTAGTACTGTGGCTGACATTACGGTTGACGGATTGTGAGCGAGTCTGAATGTACACAAGTCTAGATGCGAGGCTGGGTATGAGCGTAGTGGTATGAACGAATCCGGATAAGAATTCGTCAGAAAACGAGTGAATCGGAGCCGTCTGTGTGAGTGTGACCGAGTCTGGCTACAGGTTATGGAATACGAATGAAAAGAGGGGAGGTGCAACAACAAGGAATGAAGGTGAAGGCATAGCGAAAGGGGTGGCACTAATCAAACATAGGCAAGTCTTAGAATGCGGTGGATACTGACAATCCCATAGGGCCTGCGTCTGCAATCCCCCGCGATAACGGCTGTTCCAGCCCCCCCCCTGGTAACATCACGCTTCGCGCTGGCGCTGTCTGGGAACTTCTAAGAATAGCCTAGCACAGCTAGAAGTAGCATGCATGTATGGATCTTCCAGTGATTCCAGGGCATAGCGAAGGGGCTCGCTGAGAGCAGGTACGAGCCGCCAATGCGCGCCACACTTTGCCCGCGGAAGGACCTCTGGGATACACCAGCGCTTGCGCACACTACAACGCCTGCGTGCACCACGGCGTCTGTGAAGACCGCATTGATTGCGTACACCAGTGGGGCAGTGTGAACCACGATATTTGTGTACAGCACAGCTCCTCTATATACATATATATATGTATGTGCCACCATGCCTGTGTACACCATAGTGCTGGAGCACACTGCAACGCCTGTGTACACCACAGGGCCTGCGTGCACGACGGTGCTTGTGCACACCACAGTGCCTGCAAACACCACAATGCGTGTTTACACCCAGTTACTTGTATGCGTCACCTCGCCTGTGTACACAAAAGAGCCTGTGTACACAGCAATGGCTGCGCACACCAGAAAGCCTTTGTACACCAGAGCTGCTGCAACAACGACATGTGTCCACAACAGCGCACGTGTACACCACAGCGCCCGTGAACACCACAGCAGCCGTGCGCACCGCAGCGCAGCGCACGTGTGTACCACAGTGCCCGTGCACACCAAATCGCCCGTGCGCACCACAGCTGCTGCTTGAGCACCATGTGTGTACCACAGAGCTTTTTTTTGTGGGGCACAGCCCCAGAAGGACGGCGGTGACCGACGCCCCCTGCGCGCGCCACGGGCGCACCGAGGCCCGTCGCCGCCGACGACGCGTGGGCCGTCGCTGCGCGGGCGGCGCGCCGGTGGCGCCGCAAAGGGCCAGCGCGGCCAGCGCGGCCGCGGAGCGGGGGCGGCCGCGCTCGGGAGGCCTGGTGCCTCGCCACAGCGCCTGTGTACCTCTTGAGGATCCCGACGGGGCCAAAATGAGGAATCTGGCGCGGAGAGCACGGACATCACTGCGCAAGCGTACCAATTCACACTCGATCAAGCGAGCGACGCTGGAGAGAAGCACGAGGGTCACGTCTCCAGGACAACTCTCTTTCTGCCCCGCAGGCCGCCATTTCGAACGCCGACTGCTCCAGTGGCGAGCCCTGCGGGCTGCGGGAGCGTACGCTGCTCGAGGAACAAACGACTGCACAGGCATGGTTTCTCAAAGGTCCGCGTGGATTTCCTGGAGGAGGATGGAAGGAGGAGGAGGAGGAGGACAAGGAGGAGGACAAGGAGGAGGAGGAGGAGGAGGAGGAAGAGGAGGAGGAGGAGGACGACGAGGATGAGGAGGAGGTGGAGAAGGAGGAGGACGAGGAGGAGGAGGAGGAGATGAGGAGGAGGATGGAGGAGGAGCAGCAGCAGCAGCAGGAGGAGGAGGAGGAGGAGAGGAGAGGAGAGGAGGAGGAGGAGGAGGAGGAGGAGCCGTTAAACCCCCGCCCCTGTCGCGCAGAGCGCGACCAGGGGCGGCGCGTTCCGCCAGGGGCGGCGCCAGAAGCGCCGCCAGGGGGACCCAGTGCCGATCCAGGAAATTCGCGGGGACCTCAGAGAAATTGGGCTTTTGAAGTTGCTGCTTGCTCGAATTGCACAAGCCCGATCTACAATATACAACAGTGCCAGCTTGGGCTGGGAGGCCAACTGCTCCTCCTCCCGCTCCGGCTCTGGCTCAGCGGCCTCTGAGATGATGCTACTCCTCCTGCTGCTCGTGGTTCCCGCTGCTGCTGCTCATCCTCCTTCTCCGCGTCCTCTCCGCGTCCTCTCCGCGTCCTCTCCGCGTCCTCTCCGCGTCCTCTCCTCTCCTCTCCTCTCCTCTCTTCTCCTCTCCTCTCCTCTCCTCTCCTCCTCCTCCTCCTGCTGCTGCTGCTGCTGCTCCTCCTCCACCTCCTCCTCCTCCTCCTCCTCCTCCTCCTCCTCCTCCTCCTCCTCGTCCTCCTCCTTCTCCACCTCCTCCTCATCCTCGTCGTCCTCCTCCTCCTCCTCTTCCTCCTCCTCCTCCTCCTGCGCCTCCTCCTCCTTGTCCTCCTCCTTGTCCTCCTCCTCCTCCTCCTCCTCCCTCCTCCTCCTCTTCCTCCTCCTCCTCCCTCCTCCCACTCCTCCTTTTCCTCCTCCTTTTCCTCCTCCTCCTCCTCTTCCTCCTCCTCCTCCTCCTCCTCCACATATCCTCCTCCTCCTCCTCCTCCTCCTCCTCCTCCTCCTCCTCCTCCTCCTCCTCCTCTCCTCCTCGTGCTCCTCCTCCTCCTCCTCCTCCTCCTCCTCCTCCAACTTCTCCTCCCCCCTCCTCCTCCTCCTCCCCTCCTCCTCCTCCTCCTCCTCCTCCTCCTCTTCTCCTCCTCCTCCTCCTCCTCCTCCTCCTCCTCCACCTCCACCTCCTCCTCCTCCTCCTCCTCCTCCTCCTCCTCCTCCTCCTCCTTGTCCTCCTTGTCCTCCTTGTCCTCCTTGTCCTCCTTGTCCTCCTTGTCCTCCTCCTCCCTCCTCCTCCTCTCCTCCTCCTCCTCCTCCTCCGCCTTTCCTCTGCCTTTCCTCCTCCTCTTGCCCTTCCTTCCGACCTCCTCGCCCTCCACTCATTCCGTTTCTTCTCTTCCCCCTCTCCTCTCCTCCTCCTCCTCCTCTCCTCCTCCCTTTCCTCCTCCTCCCCCTCCTTCCCTCCTCCTCCTCCTCCTCCTCCTCCTCCGCCTCCTCCCCCCCCTCCTCCTCTTCCTCATCCTGCTCCTCCTCATCCTCCTTTCCTCTCCCTTTAGGGTGGCGTTGGGGAGGGCCCATTCTTGCAGACGGATCAGGTTTCCATACGAAATTCTGGGCCTGCTGTTGAGCAGGCTGGGCTGCTTTGATGACGAGTTGTGAGGGCCGCTTTGTGGCCGGCATGTGCGGGGTGGTGTCTCGTGGGCTCGGGGCGGGGAGGACTACCCGTCGGTCGGAAGAAGTGGCTAGAAACATGAAGTCGGAAGGCGTTGGAAACAGATTGGGCTTCCAACCGTCCCCTGACGACGAAGGAGGAAGGAATAGCACTCGATCCTTGAAGCAGGAAGGCGCCTAATATAGATTGGAACATGTTCAGCGACTGGCGTGTACGCGTCTCACATGCTCGCTAGGTTTAAAGAACCACCGTGTGAAAGCGAGGACGGGTTGCCGCTGGAACTCTTCAGTGATTGTGCTGGTTCGGTCGCTTGCGCGACGCTCTCGTCTCCCGCCCTTGACCACGGCAACACCCGCCGACACGAGTGGCAGCTGTGGTGGTCCAAAATTGGCGACACAGCTACAGCAGAGAAATTCAAGCCCATCGAGCGCTCCAGGAGGTGAACTCGCTGGAAGATAGATGGAGAAGGTAAGCGCCTGGCCGACGAGTGGGCAAGTAAGGAGGCTACTCCTTGAGAGTCGAAGAATGGGCAGGAGTTGTTTGTAGAGGGCTGCGAGCGGCGTGTGGTGCATGCTGCGGAGTGGCAGGGCCGCTTGCATAGGTGGCGTGAGCTGAAGGGTTCTGGGACTCGGGCGTTGGGTGGGTGGGACTGCGGAAGTAGTCTTGGACCTCTCGGACCTGAAGTTTTCCAAGCATGGTGTCGTGCAAGCCCCCGTCCATGAAGATGAGCCTGGGGTTCCCATGCTGTTGTGTACCTCGTGTGGCGGGAGTGTGCAGCATTGTCACAGGCCTGGCAAGGGCCTCGCTGGGCCCTGTCTGGGGCCCACGCATGCCGGTCTGGCCACCCAGATGTCAAGGTTGAGACGAGGCCTTCACCTTCATTCGACGGCTACCCCCCCCCGAAGCTCGGCGATCTGTCAGAGCCGTCGTTGGAAGTCCGAGCTTTGTGGGAGGGGAAGCTGTTCCCTTCGGGAATGTTGAAGAAAAGCGCTAACCCTGCGGCGCTTGCTCTGTACGGGTTGGATATCCCCGAGGTTCTTGACTATACATCGAGAGGCGCAGTTGCATGGATTCGTTGACCCTCGTGAAGCGGTTGAATTTTGCCGTGCCGAAAGGCGTCGAGAACGCGAAGATCAGCTGCTGATGTCCAGGAACGGCGAGCCCGAGGAGCCTGATTATTGAATAGTTGGGTCGCTGGACGCGAGAGACGCTGGACTATGGCCCTAACGCCCCAACGCCCTTTCCTTTCCCTTTCCTCCTCCTCCACCCCCCTCTCCTTCCCCCCCTCCTCCCCCTCATCCCATTGCCTTTCCCCTCATCCCCCTCGCCCCCTCTCTTAGAGAAACGAAAAATTGCATAAACGTACTCTTTCGCTGGTCTGCGCGGATTTCTTGGATCCGTGCTGGGCCCCCCTCCCTGGCGCGAGGAGCGCGCCAGAGGCGGCGCCATAGGCGCCGCCAGGGGGGCCCAGCGCGGATCCAAGAAATCCGCGCGGAGCGCCAAAAGTTTATGTTTATAGCCTATAGCGTTTTTGCTTCTTCGAATTCCCTTTCCCCTCGTCCCCCTCCCCCCCGCTCCCTCTCCTCCTCCTGCTCCTCCCTCTGCTCCGTCCTCCACCTCCGGCCGACGCGGCGCAAGGCTCTTACCCTCCGCGCTTTGGCGACGGCGGGGGAGGGCGCACAGAGACAGAAAAAAACGCCGCCAGGCACACTAGCTGGGGGCTACCTGCACTAAGGTGCCCAGGTACACACACAAATAAATACACACGAATCCCAGGATTCCCAACTTTTCCATATATACATATATATATATATATATAGTTTAGGCTTTCGTCTTCCCCCCCACTTCCCATATTTCCCCATATTTTCCTGGGAATCGACGGTTCATTATGTCTGTGCACTTTTTCCAATCCTGATGCACGTCCCTTCACCTCCACTCCACTCGTCTTGCAATCGAGGAAAGCGGCAAAATTTGGCTGCTCTCGGTTTAGGGTGGCCCTTACCGGCCCCTGGGGCCGTGACAGAAACGACCCGGGATGACAAAAGCCAGCCAGGAGAAAGTCGTCCAAACCTCCTGGGGGCCCACGCTGTGAGAAAATCGCGACGTCGGAATTCTGAGACGTCCAGTGAAGGAACTCCGAGTTGTTCGATGAGCGTGGTGGGGTGGATCGCGCTGGGAGGGGGAGTGGGAACGTGGGCGGGGGCTGTTCATCGCAAGGCGTGGAGGGCTGGACTGCGTTGGTGATTGGGTCCACGCGGGGGGCGCTTGCGAAACAACCTGGAACATGCACACGGGAGCCAACAGTGCTTGCCGTGCAACGTCTAGAGGCGTGCCGCCTCTTGAAACTGCGTGGGCCAATCAGCGCCGCGTCGATGGTGTAGAAGCCACGCCTTTGCCGCAACTGACACCTAATTTCTGAGTCCGCCCCCGCGCCGGTGGCTCGCTGTGGTGCGTCAGGCTGCCTGCTTCAGAAGAATAATAATAATCAGAAGAACAACCAAGTGCATAAACATAAAACCATGTTCGGAGGTCGGGTGGATTTGTTGGACAGGCGCTGGACCCCCATCCCTGGTGCGCGGAGCGCGCAAGGGGCGGCGCCTGTGGCGACAGTGCCCTGGCCTTCGGGCTGTCCGAACCGCCTAGCAGCAGCTATCGGTGGAAAGGTGGTCTTCTCCGGTCGATGACAGCTCAAAAGGAAAGCAATGCATCTCGCGATCGGCATAATGCTTCTGATTACAAAAATAAAGATTGAAGCCACTCAACGCAACGTAGACTCTGGGAAACTGGACGAGCACCCGCGAGAAGTCACCTCTCCCTGTGATGGATGTAAAGATGTAACAAACATAAGGTTTGCGTGTGGCCCGTGCTGCATGTCACGAAAAAGATGTCTAGGTATGACCCGTGATGCATGTCACCTAAATGGTGTCTGATTCAGGCGAGTGTTGGATGTCACCTTCCCAGAGGCTGCGAATCCTCAACAAAAACATACAGGTGCGCGCTCCCGAAGCCGCAAACCCTCGTGAATTACTATGGAAGTGCGCTCCCGAGGCCACCCTACAGACGCGCAAAACAAACCATCCAGCGATCAGCCCGAACCAACTGCCAACCGTCAATTTAGTCAGCAAGCCAAATAACAGAATTGCCAACCAATCAACCGGCAAGAACCCCAACAACCTAGTGACTAAGCGTGGCCATGCAATCAATCTGAATGAGGTCTGGCGGCAGGAATCAAAACCCTTCCGATCACATAACAGACGTTCCAAGACGGTTCAAGACGGTTCAAGAGGCCTCCAAGAGAGACCCCAGACGACCCCCGATGGGCCAAAGACGGCCCAGAAGGCCCCCTCAACGGCCCAAGATGGCCCCAAGAGGCTCCCAAGAGAGCCCCCAGACGACCCCAGAGGGCCCAAGACGGCCCAGAAGGCCCCCTCAAACGGCACAAGAGGGCCCCTAAGAGGCTCCCAAGAGGGGAAATTCGAAGAAACATTTCGCGCTCTCCTCCCCGAGGTGCCCTGGAGGCCCCCAAGAGGCCCAAATCAGGCCCAAGGAGGCCCTAAGGCATCTCCAACACCGCCTCCAGGAGGCTTCCGAAGAGCCTTCCTAGAGATCCCCGCAGGTATCCAAGAGCCCTCCCACTTACGACCTAGGCACAGTGGCAGGATGGGCCGAAGTCCACTAAATACTCCGAAGAAGCCTTCAGCCCCCCCAGACAAGGACAGCTGGCATGCGCGCTGCGTTCACGCGCGCCACTTCGCTCAACTCCCAGGGGAGCGGCCGATGATGCGCCGCCGGCGTCCTCGATAGAACAACAAACGTGCAGCCTTCCGGACACGCCGCGCTGCATCACCGAAATTTGCGCTGTTTCCCCAGACGAAACCAATACGGCTCTGCGCGACCATCGCGTTCAATATGGCTCAACGGCTTCGATGGTGCCCGTAGGCGATGCCTCTCACATGAGGCTGAAGCAGAGGGTCGGAGGAGCGCGGAATATCGCCACCGATGCATCGGCGATGTCGGCGCGGAGAATGTCGAGCTCCACATCGAGCCACATAGCCGATGCACCGGCGATCCAGCGCGATCTTCAGACCATATCTGCTCGGACCCCCAAATTGGAGGCCTGGGCGTACGGGGGACACGCAGAACCCTTGTTTTACCAAGCCTGTTCGCTGGAGCTGGGCGGAACCTGCACACCTTTAAGAGCTCCGACGCCGTGTCATGTGGTCCTAACGTGGGACCCAAATGTCTGGACCGTTGTCCTGGGGCTTGTTTTTCATACCCGGTTCCCTGGCATCGGGTCCGCCGTACTCTGGCAGGTTCTCCGACTTGCAAGTGTCTCGAAAATGCAGCCCAATCGATGTGACAGAATGGGGTGGAAGCTTCCGCCTCAGAAACTTCGGGGCCGATTCCCACAAAAAGTACAGCGGAAACGAGGTCGGCAAACGAGGGCGGAAAAAGCGGCATCAAACGGGCTTGAACAGCAGGGCGGAAAAATCCGCTCTTCCTACGACATCGCCCGGGATACGGCGCATGCGAAGTCAGGGCAGACCTTCTCCCCGAGGCCGGTTTTTGTGAGCGTTTTCTTTTTCGGCGTTTCGGCGTTGGGCGGAAGGGGGGGCAGGGAGGGGGTCTGGCTCCGAACCTCTGCTCAGTGCGACTGAGGGCGGCCATCGTGGGGGAGACTCCACCTGCTCGAAGCAGGCGCCCAAAAGACAGCCAAAATCTGCTCGGGGGAGGGGGTGCGAAGGCCCGCGCCGATGGGCAAAACAATGAATAAGACACCGACGACGACTTTTCACGCCTGCTGTTTCTTGTTGACGGTCCCGGGACCCAGCGACCCTCGATACCCGCCCTCCCGCCCTATTCGCTTCGATCGTAGCCCCCTTTGGGAGGTATTTGCCTTACCTGCCACGTGTAGTTGGCGCAGCCCCTAAAACAGGAAGAGGATAGAGACAGGACAAACAATGTAGCGAGGAGGAAGAGAGTGCGTGACCGGAAGGAAAAGGGAAGGGACAAGGTGGAGGGAGAAGACTGGAGCACGACAGAGATAAGGAGCAGGAGAACAGGCGGCAGACCCAGACGGGCGGGTCGGGCGGGCGGACCGTGACGGGCGAGCCCGGACGGCCGTGTCGTGCGGGCGGATCGCTGAAGCGTCAGTCCTGCATGAATCGCGAGGAAGTCTCGAGTGATAGCGCGACTCCTACGTAAATCGTGAGGAAGTCCAAAACAAAATCGTGATTCAGTGTCGAAGGCTCGGCGTCGGAATGAATTGTGTGGAACTTCCCAAAAGGAGCGCGATTCCTACGCAAACTGTTAGGAAGTCCTCCGCGAAAGCGCGATTTTGAGTCAAGCGTGAGGAAGTATCACGCGGGAGCCGTTGAATTCTTATTGCAAAACAGAACTTGTTGATCCCCACCCCCCCTGTGCTTCTTTGTATGTTTTCCATCGAAGTGCCCCTCCACGGAGTGCGCACCCTGTTTGCAACAAGGGGAAATCTTTGGCCTTAGAATGCGCCCCTGGCCCCCGAACTGCCACAACAACGGCTCCCGCCTGACTCTTCCTCGGAATTGACTAAAAAAATCGCGCTCTCGCGCAGGACTCCCCCACAAGTTCGTCAAGAATCGCGCTCTCGCTGGGGAGCGCCACCCGATTGAGTCACACGCCGCGCCCTCGACGCGCGTGAATCATGCACGATTTGATTGGGAATCGCGCCATCGCTCGAAACTTCCTCGCGATCCATGCATGACTGATGCTTCAACGACCCGCCCGCCCGACCCGGCCGTCTGGGCCCGCCCGCCCGCCCCGCCCGTCAGGGTCCGCCCGCCCGCCCCGCCCGTCTGGGTCCGCCGCTTGTTTTCCTGTTCCTGAACCCGCTCCTACTAATCTCTCTCGTGCTCCACTTCTCCATCCCACTTGTCCCTTCCCTCCTCCCTCATCGCCTGTTTTAGGGGCTGCGCCAACTACACGTGGCAGGTCAGGTATGTCTCTAAGGGGGGTACGAGCGCAGACGAAGAGGGCGGGTATCGAAGGTTTGGGATATCCGCTGTTGAGTGGCATGCGAGCAAAGAAGGGCAAACTCTCATAGCATGAACCAACTCACACTTCGAAAAAAAACAATCATTGCTGATCCCCCCTCTCTGGTGTACTTGTAATCGGGGACATCCAAGAGGGGGTCGTTCAAGAGGGGGGGCGCAAATCATGGCCGGCGGCATGTGCGCTGCGGGGGGGCCCGGGACGTATTGAAATAAGAAGAGGCGCCATGAAATCTGAGGAGATTTCTTGGCTCCCGCCATGATATCCACCATCCACCCGCTTCTAGTCATCACCCCCGTCGCTGCCGCCCCCGAACTATTTGTTTTTTCCATTAAGTGCCCCTCCCGGGGCTCGCACCCAGGTTACGCTCGGACCTAAGCCAGAAGAACGTCCCTCAAGAGCACGAGACCCTCCGCCGGCCAAAACGTACAGAACATCCAAGGGTGCCCTCCCCAGGACCCCAAGGCACCCTCCCCGAACCGACCTCGATCTTATACCTCGATCCGGCTGTATGTTGCAACAGGGAAAATCCTGCGCCTCAGATATTTGTGCTGCTGGCCCCCGCGCTACACCGCAACAGCGGCTGCTCCCGCCTCTCGCGTGGGGCCTCCTCCTCCCAATTAAGAATCCAACGCCGCGCCCTCGATGCTCGATAAATCACGCTCTCGCCCTGGACTTCCCCACGATCGTCTCGAGGATCGCGCCATCGCTCGAGCACCTCCTCGGGATTTTATGACGGGGCTTCGTCCCGATTTACTTGAGGATCGCGCCATCGCTCGCGACTTCCTTGCGACTCGTGTGGGTTGGCGCTTCGGCGACCCGCCCGGTCGACCCGGCCGCCTGGGCTCGCCAGCCCGATCCGCCCGTCGGGGTCCGCCCGCCCGCCCCGCCCATCTGGTTCTACTGCTTGTGCTCCTGCTCTCGACCCCCCTCCTGCCGAACTCCCTCGTGCTCCATCCCCCTCCCTCCCTCTTATCCCTTCCCTCCTCTCTCCCTTCCCCTGTGTCAGGGTGGCGTCGACTACACGCGGCAAGTCAGCAACAGACACCTCCAAAGGAGGGTACGATCGAAGACGAGGAGGGTGGGTATTGAGAGTTTCGGACTTACATCTTGACTGTCACGCGAGCAAATGAGAGCAAACTGTCTTAAGATGTGTGCTGTTATTGTTGTTGAAAACCAGGCGCCAACACAGTCTAAGGGACATGACTTCCCCTTGTGCACAAACAGGGTGCAGATCCTGGGAAGAGCACTCCAATTGAAACAGCACAAGATGCATCATGGGGGGATCAACCCTAACTGCTCTTCAGAACGGAAGGCTAAACAACAAACAGGCGAGCAGAATGTGGGCCATGGAATCCCGATTCACCCACGCACCCAAGGATGGTGCAAAAGACCGTCCGGCCCCCCCACACCGATTAGAGGAACGGGGGGACACCCGCGCAGATCGAAGACACATCCGCGCGGGCCTCCGAGCGCCGCCTATGCCTCTGCACTACCTGCTTATGGGATTGATGCTGCCCCGGCACGGCGGCGTGCTTTGCCGCAGGCAGCAGGATATGTAACAGAGACACGCGCGTTCCACGACTCGCAGCGTAGCTGCTCGCAAATGGCCCGGATCTGCCGCGGGCGGCCCACACCAAGGCCCCAGCCCTGGCCCCAACCCCAAGCCCGGCCCCAGTCCCAGCCCCGGCCCCAAGGCCTCTCCCTCCTCCTCCTCCTGCTCCTCCTCCTCACCCTCCTCCTCCTCCTCCTCCTCCTCCTCCTCCTCCTCCTCCTCCTCCTCCCCCTCCTCTTCCTGTACGATCTACCACACCAGGGCATACCTGCGTTTCGTCGGACGTCTGCGAGCAGGCACTCTGCGAGCAGTGGGGAACGCGCTCGGTGACATAACAGGGCTCGCTGCCGCTCACCCCGCGCGCAGCCAGGACGAGGAGAAGGGGCTGGGAAACGAGGAGGAGGAGGAGGAGCGAGGAGCGAGAAGCGAGGAGCGAGGAGCGAGGAGCGAGGAGGAGGAGGAGGAGGAGGAGGAGGAAGAGCGAGGAGGAGGAGCGAGGACGAGCGAGGAGGAGGTGGAGGAAGACGAGGAGGACGAGCGAGAAGGAGGAGGAGGAGGAGGAGGAGGAGATGAAAGAAAAGGAGGAGGGAAGAGGGGAGTACGCGTAGAGCAGACTCGTCCCTCTCATGTATCAGTGTATAACAGGGCTCGCTGCCGCTCACCCTGCGCGCGCAGCCTGCATCAGGCGAGCTCGGACGCGGGCGGCGGCACTAGGCTGGGCCGCAGCTCCTGCAGGGGAGGCAAGGGCGCAGCAACAAGTTACGGGGGAGCGACGACGCTGGAAGAGCAGCAGAGGAAGACGACGAGGCACCGAACCGAACCGACCCGATGGAGGAGGAGGAGGGGGAGGAGGGGGGGGAGGAGGAGGAGGAGGAGGAGGAGGAGGAGGAGGAGGAGGAGGAGGAGGAGGAGGGAGGAGGGAGGAGGAGGAGGAGGAGGCGGGAGGAGGAGGAGGACGAGGGATGAGGGAGGAGGGAGGAGGGAAGAGGAGGAGGAGGAGGACGAGGAAGAGAAGGAGGGGAATGAGGAGACTACACTGAGATCCAAGCGTTGCAACTTTCTCGCTCACACCGAGCGTGCTCGACCCGTGTCCGGCCTGTGGACCATCACGAATCGATCCGCCTCGAGAAATGGCACGGAACGATTGGTCTAGGGATCCGGTCGTGCTTGAAGATGTTGTATTGTTTTCGCAACGTCGGATCCGAGGGAAGGTGCAGGAGGAGGGGGACGCAGAGAGTCCAGAGAGAGAGAGGGGTTCGGATGACGGGGAGGAGGTGGAAGGGGAGGCTGTCTTAGTCCTCCTCCTGTTCCTCGCTCCCCCCGTCCGTCCTCTCCCTCATCCGCCTCCCTCCTCCTCCTCCGCAATTACACGATATGAATACTACTCTCCTCTCTCCCCTGACGACGTCCGGAAGATGTCCGGCCCTCCTCCGCGTACTGATTTTTCAAAGACGGGATTCCTGGGAGGTGGGTTATTGCTTCGGTTTTGTCCCAACTCTTGCTCCCGCTGAAACGCTAGCCTCACTTTCGGGCGTCCGCTCGTTCCGAATCGTGCTTCCGCTGCAGCGCTGGCCTCATTTCCCCACTTCCGCTCGTTCCGAATCGTGCTCCTGCTGCAGCGCTGGCCTCATTCTGTGCTTCCGCTCGCTCCGAATCATGCTCCCGCTGCAGTGCAGGCGTGATTATTTCCAACGCCGTGCCACGGGATGCAATGCAATGCTAGGTGTTCCGCTGTGCGATGCCACGCCCCCGAATCCGCCGACCCCTTGGGGTCACGGCGTGTGATATGCTCCCCCCTCCCCAAACCCCTCCCCCGGGAGCCTGGTCCGGCCGGTTTGGAGGGAGGGGGGGGGCAAAGGTACCGGCCGCACCCTGGGAGCCTCAGGGGGCCCCAAAAAGGGCCAAGAGGGCTCCAAAAGGCCCCCCAGACGGTCCAAGAGGGCTACGAGCTCCAAGACGCCCAAGATTGCCTCCAGACCGTCCCAGAGGGCCCGAACACGCCGCAAGAAGCCACCAGGAGGTGTCCCGAGAGGCCCTCCAGGAACAAAAATCGTCCCATTCCCTAGGGAAGACGTTTAAGTCTAGCACATTTGCCTCTTGGGCGTTCACGAGGCCCTCAACGGCCCAAGAAGCCTTTAAGATCGACCCAGGATAGCCGAAGAGACCCCCAAGAGGGCTCCAAGACGGCTCAAGAGGGCCCCAAGACGGCCCCAGAAGCTTCCACAACGACCCAGGACGGCCCCAGGACGGCCCCAAGAGGAGGCCCAGAGGGGGAACTCGAATGAACATTTCGAGCACTCGGCCACGAAAAAACCTGAGGATGCGCCAATCGGCCCCCAAGAGGCTCCCTCCCACGAGGCCCCCGCGAGGCCCACAAGAGGTTCCTAGAGGCCTCAAAAGGGCTCCCAAGAGGCCTCAAAAGTGCTGCCAGGAGAGCCCAGAGAAGCCCCAAAGCAGAGCCGCGGTCCGCCAAGCGCCCCCGACGAAATACCAAGAAACTGAAACCCCAAGATTCCCCAGAAATCGTTCCGCAAACTCTGTTTTTCACTCTTACTGCCGCCCCAAGGGGTCGGCGGTGCGGCGTCAGCCAATGAATCAAGAAAACGGCCCCGCGAAAAAACAATCGGAAGTGATGAATTACACATTCGGTGTCGATTAGTTGATTTTTGGGGGTCGTCGTCGTTTTTTTGTTGAAGCATCAAGCGGGAGCCCCGTTTCTGCTTGGAGAAGGCGATGTTGAAAGCAGAGCCAGCGGATGCTCTCCATCAGCCCCGCCTTGCGTGGAGCTTTCCGGGGAGCCCAAGGAGCTAGACATGGAACCACGACTCGCGACTCCAGACCGGCCCAGACCTCTCGAAGACTATCCACTCAACCCTCCAAGGAACCCAGCGCCATGCCATGACATGCCGTGCGATGTCGTGTCCTGTGCCGCCGTGCGAGAGCCAGCTGGCAAGAACAGTGCGAGGCCCGTTCTGGTGCAATGCTGCGAGGAAGGAACCAGTCTTCCGCTGCAGGCTCCTTCTCCTCCTCCTCCTCCTCCTCCTCCTCCTCCTCCTCCTCCTCCTCCTCCCTCCTCCTCCCTCCTCCTCCTCCTCCTCCTCCTCCTCCTCCTCCCTCTTCCTCCCTCCTCCTCCTCCTCCTCCTCCTCCTCCTCCTCCTCCTCCTCCTCCTCCTCCTCCTCCTCCCGGGTCGGCCGCTGGCCTCGACCCTGGCAGGATCTGCGCGCCGGCGCTCGGAGGCAGAGCGCGGGACACGAGGCGAGGCCCACTCCACCAGACCCTTCGAGGCCACGCGCGAAGGGCGGCAGCGGCCTGCAGAGCGGCACAGGCCGGCGCTGGAGGACATTCGGGCAATGTTCCGCCTCGTGCTCCCCAGACGGCAGGTCGGGCCGAGTGGAGCCGAGAGCTCCTCGACAGGGCCGGCAGTGAACGGGGGCCCCGCGGAACCAGCTCAAGGGCCCCAGGCAACACTACCGCCCCCGGTGGCCAGCGATGTGCATTCCGCTGGGCTGGGGACACGAACAAGCCAGATCACCGGGACCTCGACTACTTCGCGCTTGCATGTGCCCGAAGCAGTGCAAGTACCAGAGGCCACTCCAGCCGCAGGCGGCAGCAACGCTCCACAGCACACAGCTCAGATCCGACTCAACCTCGGGGCGGAGCTGTGAGCGTGTGCGACCGACCTGAACGTGCTGGAGGCCGTGAGCGACAGGGTCGAGCAGGCTGTGGGCGGCAAGCCCCCCCCCTGGCCAACAAGCCGTCATATCAGAACCTCCTTGTGACAGTCCTTCCACGCACGCGGTTGTTTGCCCTCGCGACGGGTCTCTGGCGGGAACCGCGCCTCGAGGTGCTGCGGTTGTGACGGCCGCTGTGCGGCCAGGGCTGGAGGGGCCGCATCTTCCACCTCTTCTTCGTGGAAGCGAGCTACGAGGCCCTCAGCGCGGTCTGGGACCTGGAGATCGCGCGGGAGGCCTGGCCAGATGAGGTGAAGCCCACGGCGTAGCGGAGAGTCGCGGGGGCTACCATCACAGAACACGTGGGTCGGAGCCGAGTCTGTGTCGGGTCGGCTCGGGCAGTGTGCGGCGTAGTGGAGAATCATGGGGACCACCATCACAGTGCACGTGTCTCGGAGCTGCTGTAGCACCAGGTCACCCGCCTTGCGGTGGACTACCTCACCATGGCCAGTCCGCAGAGTCCCGAGGAAGCCCCCGAGCAGGAGAACACCTCAGGCGCACCGTCGCCACGTGGAGCTGGAGGCCTTAGGACTCGAAGTCCTGAGGAAGCCCCCACGCAGGGGAACGCGAGGTGTTCTTTCTCCGGGAAAAGGGTTACTTCCCCGGGAAAAGGGTTCCTTCTCCGGGTGAACTACCGAATCCTTGCAGATTCCTGGGGATCCTTCGGAAAGGGTCAGTTCTCCGGGTGGGACCCCATCGAGGATCCTCACACTTCTGTCAAAACTGACTCTCGCAAAATGCAGTGAGCCTCGCCACGTGGAGCTGGAGGCGTTAGGACTCGAAGTCTTGAGGAAGCCCCCACGCAGGGGAACACCGCGGGCTCAGTGTCGCCCCGTGGAGCTGGAGCCTCGAGTGACAGTCTCGCCGCGCGCCCTGGGGCGCGCGCGAGCAGGCTGGGCGACATCGTCGCCAACGGGGGCCGCGCGCGCGGCGGGGCGCCCGCCGACCTCCGGACACGGGAGGACAGCAGCCGCCGCCGCCCCGCCGCGCTGCTCTGGGCATCGCTCGGACGTCCATCCCCTGTGTTTTTTGTTTCGGTTCTGCGCGTGCGTTTTCGCCCAAGGATCAAGGATGCTCCTCGATGGTCTTCGCCGAAGGAAACTAGGGCTCCCAACTTCGCGCTTCGCGCTGCGCGAAGCGCGAAGCGCGAATAACTTCGCGCTCTCGCGCCGCCCCCCAAAGGGAGAATAGGAGGACGAGGAGGAGGGGGGAGGAGGAACGAGGACCGCGAAGCGCGAAGCGCGAATAACTTCGCGCCCTCCTGGGAGCCCTTGCCCCTGCCGCCGCGGGGCCCGGCGCCGCAGCGGGGCGAGGCCCGCGGCGGCCACGGACGGCCACGCCCGCCGAGGCGGAGCAGCGGCTCGGCTGCCCGGCGCCGGGCTGTCGGATGCGGCGGGGCGGCGGAGCCCAGGCACGGCGCGGAGAGGAGAGGGCTGTAACCCCAGACCTCCTCGAGTCATGGAAAAATCACGAAGGGAGGTTTTCGCTATTTTCGGCCTCTGAGGGCCCTTACCGGGCCTCGGGACCGTCAAAAAACGACTCGGGATGAAAAACCGGTCCCAGGGAATGGGTCTGGACATGTGGGGGTCGCGTCATGAAAAAATCATGACGTCGGGGGTCTGGGACTCGCGGATGGTTCACTGCACCGAGTAGATGAGCGAGGTCCGCGCCACCGAGCCCTTCCGCGCCCTCTGCGCGGGCATGACGCCGGTCGGCGCCATGCGCGTGCGGCGCCAGCGCGCGCGGGAGCTGCGCGAGGAAGCAAGGCGACGAGGACGCCCTGCCCGCGAAACCGCCAAGCTGCAGCCGCAATGGTCCCCCCCCCCGCCCCCGCCGCCCGCGCGAGGTCCAAGAGACGCTCGCTCGGGGATACTCTGGATGGCACAATATTCGTCCCCGCCCCCCCCTTGTGTTCGAGGGGAGGGGGGAATAAACGCGTGCTGTCGGGGGGGATGGGGGGGGATGCCGGTTTCTGAAGCTCAAGCTCCTGGGCCAGGTGTGGGGGGGAGAACTTTGGACGCGCGTCGAGGGGCGGCGGGGTGGAGACGGGGACGCTCCGTCGGAAGGTCAGCCGACCCCCCTCGATCATTATGTCATCGGGAATCAGGGTCCGGGGCTTCGAGGTCCGAGGCTTGCTTTCTGGGCACCTTTGCTTCACCTGGGACGCCCTCCTGGCCGCGGCTGGATCCGCCTCGAAGCTCTGGCCAGAACGCACCCTGGGAGATGTCCAGGGCAGGGGAGCCCAGAATCGGGTCGACAAGTCGGATCGGCGATCGACATGAATCGGATCGGCGGAAATCGGCAGCCGAGTCGGGAAATGTAGAATCGGCGAAAATCGGCAGGCTAGTAGGCCTCCATGGAGAAATCAGAGCCCAGATCGGAATCCCAACTCGAATCGAATCGGGATCGGAAGCCACCTAAATCGAATCGAATCGGAGGAATCGAAATGAGCCCTGCCAGGGGGCCCATTTTTGACCCCTGGCCAGTGCCATGACAGGGGGGGGCGCAGATCCTGGAGGCTGTGATTTTCGCCAGGTCGGTGCGTGGCGGCGGGCACCGCGTCCGCGGTCTCAGACGAAGGGGCCCTTGGGCATACAAATCAACAGGCACAAATCCCAAGATTTCCCTTTATGTTCTTATACTTTCTTGATGTTCGTCTCCCCCCACTTCACATATTGTCATGTACTTTCCGGGGCATCGGCGATTCATTGTGCCTGTGTGTTTTTCCCAACCATCCTGTGGTGTTGGGCCCTCGTTTTGAAGAGACAGCGCCCCGCGTTCCCACTCCTCCTCCTCCTCCCCTCCTCCTCCCCCTCCTCCCTCTTACCATCCGCATTCATTGACATCGTCTGCGTCATCATCGATATCATCATCGCCATCGTCATGATCCACATCATCATGAACATCGCCATCACCATCATCAGCGCCGCGCCCCTCACACGGCTTGTGGCCTCACAAGGAGCTCCACCGAATGCCCCAATGGCAAGGTCCGCATGCGGGGACAGCCACCCGGTTTGGCACAACACTCACACGGTTCGTGGCCCTGTAGGGAGCTCCACCGAAGGCCCCAGTGGCAGGGTCTACATGGCGGCGCCACCCTATTTTGGCGCACACCTTCACCCACACCTTCACCCGTTTCGTGGCCCCATAGGGGACTCCTCCGAAGGCCCCAGTGGCAGGGTCCACATGGCGGCGCCGCCCCATTTTGGCGCACCCCTCACACGGTTCGTGGCCCCATAGGGAGCTCCACCGAAGGCCCCAGTGGCCAGGCCAACATGGAGGCCGCCCCATTTTGGCGCACCCCACACGGTTCGTGGCCCCATAGGGAGCTCCACCGAAGGCCCCAGTGGCAGGGTCGACATGGCGGCGCCGCCCCATTGTGGCGCATCCCTCACACGGTTCGTGGCCTCATAGGGGGCTCCACCGAAGGCCCCAGTGGCAGGGTCCACATGGCGGCACCGCCCCATTTTGGCACACCCCTCACATGGTTCGTGGCCCCATAGGGAGCTCCACCGAAGGCCCCAGTGGCAGGGTCCACATGGCGGCGCCGCCGCATTTTGGCACACCCCTCACACGGTTCGTGGCCTCATAGGGAGCTCCACCGAGTGCCCCAGTGGCAGGGTCCACATGGCGGCACCGCCCCATTTTGGCACACCCCTCACACGGTTCGTGGCCCCGTAGGGAGCTCCACCGAAGGCCCCAGTGGCAGGGTCCGCATGGCGGCGCCGCCCCATTTTGGCACACCCCTCACACGGTTTGCAGCCCCACAGGGCGTTCCACCTAAGGCCTCATTGGCAAGGTCCGCATGGCGGCGCCGCCCCATTCTGGCGCACCACTCGCACAGTTCTTGGCTCCATAGTGCAGGGTCGACATGGCGGCGCCGCCCCATTTTGGCGCACCCCTCACATGGTTCGTGACCTCACAGGGAGCTCCACGGTGGCATGGTACGTATGGCGGCGGCGCACCGATTTTGGCACACTCCTCGCACGTTTCGTGGCCCCGTGGGGAGCTCCACCGAAGGCCCCAGTGGCGACGTTCGCATGAGTCCTCCCGACTCATGTCGGCACACCCCTCACAAGTTTCGTGGCAGCAGGCTGTACCGCGTGCGCTACTCGGTGTTTGCGCGCCCTCCTCCTTCGTCTCATCTCCCTCGTGGCTCTCGCACCTGCATATGGCATATGGTTGGGTCCTTCGTCAAGCTACTTTTCCCCTCCTGACTCATGGAATTCCCGGAAGACCTTGGGGCGCGCCGGTCCACCGTTCGCGTCGGCAAGATCGCGGGGGGGAAGCCGGCGAGCTTGTGGCAATTGCCCCAGCTCCGCCGCATCGCGCGGCCGACTGGGACGACAGGCTCGAGGTCTGAGGTTTTCGGCCGTTTTCGTTGGTTCTCGGCGGCTTTCCAACCACGGGGTGCGTTCCAGCAGCTGCGCCTCGCTGAAAGCGTTCCAGGGAACGGCCGCCGAAGGGCCGAGTTGTGACCCCAGTAGGGGAACGAATCGATGACGTAAACATGAAAACTCGGAGGTCCGCGCGGATTTCTCGGATCGGCGCTGAAGCCCCCTGGCGGCGCCTCTGGCGCCGCCCCTGGCGCGCTCCGCGGGGGCTGATCCGAGAAATCCGCGCGGACCTCCGAGTTTTCATGTGTATGTCATTGCTCGCTACCCAAAGTTCCACCCCCTCTCGTTGTATAGAAAACACGGCAAAAAAACGTTCGACAGGCTTCGGCATTTCTGCGGGCTCTCCGCGGGACCCTGGCTGTCGAAAGAAAGCCGCTCGGGGTGGAGTCCCGGTGCAGGGCGAGAGCCCTGACTTCGGATCCGCCGTGGCGTTGACCTAATAGGAACCCTAAGTAAGGAACGAGGCCCCCTTTGTTCCTTACGTTTAGCTTCGATTTCCCTTCGAAAACCCAAGGACAGCCCAAGGCGAACTGTAAAACACCTAAGGAGCACTGATGAGGGGTTTCCCCCAACGATGATCACCCCGATGCGGCGGCGACGGGTCCGTCGGGGACAAATGCGCAAAAACGATTTGTCCGCCGTACGGAACTATTGAGAAGTTATTGTAAAAAGTTGTGCGATGTGCGATGGGCGCGCCGTGGACAGTGAAGTTCAACCATGTGTGGCGCGCAATTTTTTCGGTGCGACGGCGACGGCGGGTGGCCAGACAGATGCACAGTACGTAACCAAGCACGTTCGCCGACGGTGCGACAGCGACCGGCGAGGCCGCGACAGATAGACAGTTCGTTTGTTTCCGGAGAACTCCTAAGATAGACTGTGGGAAGGATGGGGAAGCCATTCTGCTTCACCCTTGGTGCCTTTGCAGGGCCGCTTGGGGCCGTTTCGCCTGAGACGTCGTCGCAACATGGAGACGTCGGCCCGAGAAAAGCCAACGTGGCCTTCACCATGCACACACATCTCTGCAGCGCACGCAATGGCCAAAACACAATATAAAAATCCCACCAGCCCTTTGGGCGTGAGTGGTTTAAAGAGCCCTCTCTGTCCTCAACCCCCTTCTTCCCCTTGGGGGAGGGGTTTACCCCTCCCCCTACCCCCTCCCCCTGGGCCTGGAAGGGGCGTTTCGCGGGTCGTTGGGTCACCGAAGATGGCCTAAGATGGCGCCAAGAGGGCCCAAGAGAGCTCAAGGTGACCTCCAAGATCGCTCAAGATAGCCCTCGATGACTCAATATAGCTCCCAACATGCGTACAAGACGCTCCAAGACCGCCCCAAGACGGCTCCACGTGGTCACGGGGCTCCCGATGCATCGTGTAATTGTTTTATACCATCGGAGGCCATGTTAAGTTCAAAACTCAATGGTCAAAACCCAATGTAAATATTCACTATCTGGGCCCAAGAGGCTGCCACATAAGCGTGGAATATATACAACCAATACAATATGCGAGGCGCGCGCGCGCTGGTGACCCGCGCGGGGCCGGGTCACCCGCGCGCGCGATGCATCCTGTATTGGTTTTATTCCATCGGAGGCCATGTTAAGGTGAAAACTCAATTGTCGAAACCCAATGTAAAAATTCATTCTCTGGGCCCAAGAGGCGGCCATATAAATGTGGAAAATATACAAACCAATACAATATGCGAAGCGCGCGGGCGCGCTGGTGACCCGCGCGGTGCCGGGTCACCCGCGCGCGCGCGCGATGCCTCCTGTATTGGTTTTATACAATCGGAGGCCATGTTAAGTTGAAAACTCAATGATCAAAACCCAATGTAAATATTCATTCTCTGGGCCCAAGAGGCGGCCATGCCAACGTCAAATATAGAAAACACAATACAATATGCGAGGCGCGCGGGCGCGCTGGTGACCCGCGCGGTGCCGGGTCACCCGCGCGCGTGCGCGATGCCTCCTGTATTGGTTTTATACAATCGGAGGCCATGTTAAGTTGAAAACTCAATGATCAAAACCCAATGTAAATATTCATTCTCTGGGCCCAAGAGGCGGCCATGCCCACGTCAAATATAGAAAACACAATACAATGGGCGAGGCGAGCGCGGGCGCGCTGGTGACCCGCGCGGGGCCGGGTCATCCGCGCGCGCGCGCGATGCATCCTGTATTGGTTTTATACAATCGGAGGCCATGTTAAGGTGAAAACTCAATTGTCCAAACCCAATGTAAAAATTCATTCTCTGGGCCCAAGAGGCGGCCATATAAATGTGGGAAATATACAAACCAATACAATATGCGAAGCGCGCGGGCGCGCTGGTGACCCGCGCGGTGCCGGGTCACCCGCGCGCGCGCGCGATGCCTCCTGTATTGGTTTTATACAATCGGAGGCCATGTTAAGTTGAAAACTCAATGATCAAAACCCAATGTAAATATTCATTCTCTGGGCCCAAGAGGCGGCCATGCCAACGTCAAATATAGAAAACACAATACAATATGCGAGGCGCGCGGGCGCGCTGGTGACCCGCGCGGTGCCGGGTCACCCGCGCGCGTGCGCGATGCCTCCTGTATTGGTTTTATACAATCGGAGGCCATGTTAAGTTGAAAACTCAATGATCAAAACCCAATGTAAAGATTCATTCTCTGGGCCCAAGAGGCGGCCATGCCAACGTCAAATGTAGAAAACACAATACAATATGCGAGGCGAGCGCGGGCGCGCTGGTGACCCGCGCGGGGCCGGGTCACCCGCGCGCGCGCGCGATGCATCCTGTATTGGTTTTAGACAATCGGAGGCCATGTTAAGTTGAAAACTCAATGATCAAACCCCAATGTAAATATTCATTCTCGAGGCCCAAGAGGCGGCCATGTACACCTTGGCAGGTCTTAGCAGCATTTCCATTCCCCTCCGTTTGGGTAACTGGAAGAAATGGGCCGCCACCAATGGATAGACGCCCCCCGCCAGTCAAGCCGCGCCGAGGGTGCGACGGCGCCCGGGGGATGGGCAGATAGACGGACAGAAGATGCGCAGACGTATCGGTGCGACGGCGCCTGGGGGGATAGATGTAGATACATGGATACGCCGCGCCAGCCAAGCAAAGCCAACGGTGCGGCGGCGAACGATTTTTGAATATTGACCAGAACGGAGATCAATACAGGGGGAACCCCCTTATGAGCACTGATCCCCTCCCAAATGAACAAGGTTCCCTCTTCAACGCCCCGGCTGTACTTTAGCTGACTTTCCAACTTGTAATGGTGCCGGACGTGCATCCCAAACGATGCGACAAAACAGGGCGGACAACCCCCCGCCTGAGCAACGCAGGGCGGCTCTTCCCGCACGAGGGCGGCCGACACAGCGACGGGCGGAGGCGCGCGCCAGCACTTTGGCAAACCAGGCCGTGGGCAGGGCAGGGAAGCGGCCCGCCGAAGTTCTGGCCTGTCGAGCTCGAACCCTGTCTGGCCATCGCTCGGACGTCCATTCCCTGTGTTTTTTTCGGTTCCGTGCGTGGTTTCTTCGCCAAATGATCAAGGATGCTCCTCGATGGTCCTGGCCGAGGAAAAATTGATACGTCCGAGCGATGCCAAGCTGTGCTCTGGCGAGTCGAGCCCTGCGGAGCGCGGCGGCGGCGGCGGCGCCGCCGCGGCAGCGAGGCACCCTTTTGCCTCCCGCGCGCGAGCTCGTGGCCGCGCCGCCGCCGGAGGGCCGCGCGGGCCCGCCCGAGCGCAATGGGCAGAGGGAGGAACACAGCGGCATCAACAGGAGCTCGCGGCGCTCCGCGCGGAGTTCCCGGAGCCGCGCTGCACTGGACCCCCCCCCTCCCCGGCGCGCGGAGCGCGCCAGGGGCGGCGCCAGAGGCGCCGCGGGGGGGGGGGGGGGGGGGGGGGGGGGGGCCCAGCGCGGGTGCGAGAACCCCGCGCGGAGCGCCAGGAGTTTATGCTTATGGCGTGTTTTTGTTCCTCGACGCGCGGGCTCGCCCGAGCGCGGTGGGGGGGGCACTCAGGCGGCACCCGGCCTGCCGGAGGAGAAGACGTCCACGGGGACCGTGCTGCAGCTCAGCGCGGTGGGGGGGCGAGCGTCGCCCACGCGGGACGACAGGACCCTCTCGACGATCCTGCTTCTCCGGGAAGCGCCCTCCTTGCTGGGAAGCGTCCGGGGGTGACCGGCCCAGGGGGGGGCGGACCCATCGACCTCCTGGAGCCGCGAGTTCTTCTTGTTTTTTGTGTGCTTGTGTTCTCTCGCTTCGCGCCGCGAGAACAACACAACGGGCGAGCTTTGACAATTCTCGGCCTCAGGGGGCCTTCACTGGGCTCTGCAGTCAAAAACTTATACCACTACTCAGGATGAAAAGACAGCCTGGGGAAGGAATCCAGACCTTCGGTGGTCCACTAAGGAAACCACAAGGTACCCATACCGCAATTCCCCGGACCTCTCCCAGGAGCCGTTCTGACCAGAACCTCGAGGCGAATCCAGCGGTGGCGACAAGGGCCTCCCAGAAGGCCCCCAAAGGGGAAAACCGATGGAAGGGTAGCGTTGTGGGTACCTCTTCCTCCTCCGATCCGCCTCGTGAGATATTCACGGCGTCGGAGCCCTGGGTTTATCGCCGGCAGGTCGGCGGCAAGCTCCCACTGGCGAGTTCGGACGCTCCATGGCGGGGGTCGGCCCCAGGGGCCCCGAATCGTCGTCGCTAGGAGGAGGAGGAGGAGGAGGAGGAGGAGGAGGAGGAGGAGGAGGAGGAGGAGGGGGAGGAGGAGGAGGAGGAAAACGAGGAGGAGGAGGAGAAGGGAGGAGGAGGAGGAGGAGGAGGAGGAGGAGGAGGAGGAGGGAGGAGGAGGAGGAGGAGGGAGGAGGAGGAGGAGGGAGGAGGAGGGGGGAGGAGGAGGGAGGAGGGGAGGGGGGGGAGGGGGGAGGAGGGGGGAGAGGGGGAGGAGGAGGAGGAGGAGGAGGAGGAGGAGGAGGAGGAGGAGGAGGAGGAGGAGGAGGAGGAGGAGGAGGAGGAGAGGGCAGCCCGAGGCTAGAGAACCGCCGAGAGCCAGCGAAACTGCCAGGGAAAACCTCGCACCTCGAGCCCCCGACCCGAGAGGCCCCCGGACCTATCCAGGGGCGCGTTCTGACCAGCATGTTGAAGGGAATCCAGCCGTGGCGACAAGAGTCCTCCCGTCCTCCCAGGAACCCAGGAACGCTCAGAATCCTCGAACCTCGAACTCTTCAGAGGCCCGTCCCCGCGAAACCTGTCGTCGCCCTTCTGAGCCTATCCCCCCTACCATGACTCTTCACCTTCTACACCTTCCGACCACCAAGTGGCTGATTCACGGATCATCTCGAAACATAAGTGCATAAACATAAATGGTCGGAGTTCCGCGCGGAGTTCTTGGATCGGCGCTGGAACCCGCTCCCTGGCGCGCGGAGCGCGCTAGGGGCGGCGCTGGAGGCGCCGACTGGGGAAATCCCAGCGCCGATCCAAAAAATCCGCGTGGAACTCTGAAAGCTTAATGAGGCATCCGCCTTTTTCTGTTGGGCTCTCGAGGAGACTACTAAATCGGCCAGCTGCCAGTCGGAAGGTGAGGAAGGTCGAAAGTCAGGATATCCCACACATAACTTGGGCGATGAAGCGGCTACGTCCGCGTGGGGAAAATCGGGCCACCTTTCGAGCCGCATCGGCGATGCCTCGGCGATGCGGCGCGATCCTCCGACCCCATCTGCACGGCCCCCTCCAGGAGGCCTAGACCAGAGGCCCGTCACCTCGAAAACCTGTCGTCCCCCCGCTCTGTCGGGGGTCGCTCAAGGTGCCCCTGGCCCAAGGTGCTCTCAGCTTTTCGTTCCATTTTGGATCCCCTGGGGCCCTCTGGGCCTCGTGAGGGGTGCTCTGGAGGCCATCGGGGCCTTATTGGACATCCTTTGGCGGCGCGCGCTCTGGGGTAGGGGGAGGGGGGAAGGCTTCTTGGGAGGCTGCCTCTTGGAAGGCGTAGGCCTTCCATCTGTTGATGAGGCCCGCGCCTTCTGAGGAGCAGGGGTGCTTCTAAGAAGCCTTCCCCCATCCCCCACCCCCCTCTGCGCGCCGCCAAGGTGCCCTCCCCAAAATGCGGCCGGTGCCGCCTCGTTCGGCGGCCGAGATCCGCGATTCCCCACGGACACGGGCCCGTCGCCAATCCGCGCTCCCTTGATACGTGCCTGCGATCGCCTGAACTGTGCTTCCTTGTGCGACTCATTGTGATTCCTCTGCGGACATCGGTGCCGCTATCCGCCCCCGTGTCCCCCCACCCCCCACGCTGAGGGTGCTTCTAAGAAGCCTCCCCCCATCCCCCTACCCACCTCTGCGTGTGGGCGAGCTTGGCTGTCGGGGCATGACTCGGGTATCCCGAGGCCGTCCAGGACGATCCGGGCGCCCCCGGAGCGCCCTCGGCGAGGCGCGGCTGCTGGCACGCATGCCGCGGCTGGAATCCCGTCGAGGAGCGACGAAGCCGCTGGAAAGCTTCGGAACTCGAGCATCGAGAAGCCCAGACGCGACCCGAAAAGCCTAGACACTCCCCTCCTCCTCATCCTCCTCCTCCTCCTCCTCCTCCATTCCTTTTCCCTGCGAAAAACTTATTCCTGTTGCATGCCGAGGCTAGTTTTAGGGCGGGCCGGGCGTTTCGCCTGAGACTTCCTCACCATTGGAGGGCGGGTGGTTTTCAAAATGTGGCTCTCGCCTTAGCGCCGCGCACATTCGTTTTAAACAATTGCAAGAGCTCCACGGATTGAGGGCGACTGGTTTTCATCATGTGTTTCTCGTCTCAGCGCCGCGCACATCTGATTCAAACAATTGCAAGAGTTTCACGGATTGAGGGCGGGTGGTTATCAACATGTGACACTCGCCTTAGCGCCGCGCGCATTCGTTCAAAACATTTGCAAGAGCTTCACAGATTGAGGGCAGGTGATTTTCAAAATGTGGCTCTCGCCTTAGCGCCACGCATATTCGCTTTACAAACTTGCCAGAGTTTCACGGATTGAGGGCGGTTCCTTTTCAAAATGTGGCTCTCGCCTTAGCGCCGCATGCATTCGTTTCGCGGAATCCCATGATCAACGTACCAGAAATGGTGTTTGGGAGAGATTCAAGATTATGCGTGTGCAACAATTAAATTACGCTGATTCGCGGTGTTGACGTCCCAGGAATGGCGTTCTAGCACGATTCAGGCTCGTCAAAAATCAACAGTCAGGTTGATCCGTGACGTTGGAATCCCGAGAAACATGTTTTGGCATGCTTCTGAATCTTCAAACGGTTGTCCTCCGACGGGGCAGTTCCCCCAGTGGAGATGAACCGTTGTAGGAGCATATGAAGAGGGAGCTTGAAGGGAGGATTTGTTCCAACATCGTTGATGACTCTTGGGTTTACTCTGGTCCTCCTCCTCCTCCTCCTCCTCCTCCTCCTCCTCCTCGAACATAAAAAAGCCCAACCCCTTCCCCTCTTCTGCGCGCGGCCGAATCCTGGGGGGCGTCTTGGGCCAAGGGCACTTCCCGCGACGCCTGGCTCTGCGCCTGCAGGTCCGAGCTGCATCGGATCGCGACATCCGATCGGATCGGAAGCGGATCGGATCGCTGGCGAATCGCCCCAAACCGAATCGAAACCGGATCGCCGCGCCCAGCTCCGGCTGGCCCTGGCCGAAGCCGGTGAAGCGAGCCAAACCGAATCGAATCCGAATCGCGGCCCCGGCCGGCGAAACGAATCGCATCGAATCGGATCGTAGGCGGCCCTGGCCTGTCCCTCACCCCCCTCCAGGACGTTGCCCCCGAGGCTCCACGATCGATCGATCGATCCTCGATCCTCGATCGATCCCCGATCGATCCTCGATCGACCGACCGACCGATCGATCGAGCCTGTCCCCATCCCCCCCCCTCCCCCAGGACGTTGCCCCCCCCGAGGCTCCTCGCCGCCGTCGGCGGCGCCGCCGAAGAACACCTCGAAGTCGTCGTCGTGGGCGCGCGCCTGCGGGCGGCGCTCACCGAGGGGGGGCCGCCGAGGCTGGAGTACCACAACGGGCCTGTGGAGGCCAGCGGGAACTGCCCAGGGGAGCTGTCTGCGCGCAGCCCGAAGCCTCACCAAGCCAACCCCGGCCTTAGAAATCCGATGCCTGGATTTCTTCAATGCGGGGTCCTGGAATACCATTCTGGACCTGCTCTAGGATAGGAACAGACCGTAGACGGGTCTACCCTTTACCGCGCTGGACGCAACGGCCACGCTGTCCACAGACGGATCCACCCCGAACCCCGAAAGTGTCTGTGGACGGCAGGGCACCCAGCGTGTCCATAGACGCTTTTGGCTAGGACGTGAGAACGATATTTGGCATCGGCAGGGGAGGATGCTTCTGAGAAGACGACGTCGTCGTTGTCGCCGCCGCCGTCGTCGTTGTCTTTGTCGTCGTCGTCGAGAATGTCAAGAACCCACCCTTGGACCCATCCAGGGGCGAATTCCGACCGGCAACCTGACAAGAATCCAACCGTGGCGACAAAGAGTCCTCCCGGGAGCCCAGAAGAGGCCTGAACCCCCCGACCCTCGCGGTCTTCGAGAGCCTCCAACCTCGAACCTGCCGCTCTCTCTCGAGCCTCTCCTTAGGTCGGGCAGGTCCTCCTTAGAGGAATCAAGAACGGCAGAAACTGAAACTTTTGGACCCCCCTCCCTGGCGCGCGGAGCGCGCCAGGGGCGGCGCTGGAGGCGCGGCCAAGGCGCTCCAGCGCAGATCCAAGAAATCCGCGCGGAGCGCCAAAAATTTCTGTTTATGCAGTTTGTTCTTCTTCGACTCCTGCAGGCGGATTCTGGGAGAAACATAAGAGAATGGTCGAAACCAAAAAAGTAAAAATGATCAAAAGAGCACGGGAAATCGTCCCTAGGCTACTCTTATACCACTCTTGAATATTTCTCTTGTAGAGGGGCATGCCAGACTTGAGCCTACCCCCCCTGGCTCGGCGGCGAGCGAAGGGGGGAAGTGAGAAGGAGACGGCCTTCTCAAAGGCGGCAGGACATCTCAGAAGCCCTGCCAACTTCTGAGAATTTTTGCTGTGTCTTCGGGGAAGGCTTTGGAAATCTCAGAAGGCTGGGGGACCGCCGAGCCTTCTGAGAAGACCGTCTCCTTCTCACTTCCCCCCCTCGCTCGCCGCCGACTAACGGTGCCCCAACCGTGGCGACGAGTCTTGCCAGCACCATCACCACCGAGCCGGGCATCTTCTAGAGGGACGCGTGGGCAGAATGAGTGCGCGATTGGCATCTCTTCGTGAAGACACTTTTCCTCTGAGTACTCCTCAGAACCCTTCGACGGGAGGCGGGTCTCCCAAGATCGGGGGCTGCTAGAAGGTGCTCCTGGCACAAGGTGCCCTCAGCTTGTCCCCTGAGGCCCTCTGAGCCTCGCGAGGGTTGCTCCGGAGGCCGTGGGGGCCTCCCTTGAAGTCCTTTGGCGGCGCGCGCAAGGGGTAGGCAGAGGGGGGGGGAGGCTTCGTAGAGGGAGGCTGCTTCTTGGAAGGCGTGGGCCTTACACCTATCGAGAAGGCCCGCGCCCTCTAAGGAGCAGGTTGCTTCTGCAAGGGCTCCTAAGTTCGCGCTTCGCGCTGCGCGAAGCGCGAATAACTTCGCGCTCTCGCGCCGCCCTCCCAAAGGGAGAAAAGGAGGACGAGGAGGAGGGGGAGGAGAAACGAGGACCGCGAAGCGCGAATAACTTCGCGCCCTCGAGGGAGCCCTTGTTCTGAGAACCCTTCTCCCCTCCCCTTCCCACCGCTGCCCGCTGCGCGTGGCCGAGTCCTTGGGGGCCCCTTGGGCCAGGGGCGCTTCTCGCAACGCCCGACCACGAGGCCCCCTCGCCTTCCAGGAGGCCGGCCGGCGCCCGCCCCCTTCCGGAGAAGCCGCCCCCTCCCGCGCCAGCCCCGACGGCCGCAAGAGGTCCCGACCACCTGCGCGTGGACTTGCGTCCCTCGATCGAGGATCGATCCTCGATCGACCGATCGATCCTCGATGGATCGATCCTCGATCGATTGATGAGGATCCTCGATGGACTCGATCCTCGATCCTCGACCGATCGATTGATCGAGGATCGATCCTCGATCGACCGATCGATCGATCGATCGATGCTCGACACGTTTCCCGCCCCCGTCTGCGCGCGCCCCCGCCGCGGCCTGCTCGAACACGCTCCCGCTCTCGACCCACCCGCCGTGGAAGAAGTGGAACAGCACGATGCCGCCCACCGCGCCCGCCCACCCGGACGTCGCGCCCACCTTTGGCGGCGCGCACAAGGGGGTAGGGGGAGGGGGGAAGCCTTCTTAGAAGGAGGCTGCTTCTTATAAGGCGCCGGCCTTACATCTACAAAGAAGGCCCGCGCCTTCTAAGAAGCAGGGGTGCTTCTAAGAAGCCCTCCCCCCTCCCCCCACCCCCCTCTGCGCGTGGCTGACACCTACAGTCGGGGCCTTGACCTAAGGAACCCTGAATAAGGAACGAGGCCCCTTTTTCCCACAAGTGAACCTTCGATTTCCTGTCGGAGACATAAGGAAAGCCTGAGGCAAGCTGTGAAACACTTCAGGAACGCGGAGCCTCTCCCCAACGAGGTTCCTTCTTCAGGGCCCCGACTGTATAAGACGAAGCCAGGGCGAGGGCAAATTCGGGTGAGGATGAATCGAGAATCTCTGAGATCCGGCGGCTCTGGAAGATGTCTCGGGCGCCGCGCGGCCTCCTCAGAGCGTCCCGGGACGCACTGAGAGCGTTCCGGAGCGCTCTGGAACGGAGTTCTCCCGGTCCTGGCCCCGTCTGACCACCCTCGCGGAGACGAAGGCGTTCTCGGGGCTCAGCAGCGCCCAGTCCTGAGAAGGGGGTATCATAACTCGAGGTCCTGGCGCTGCAATGTCATTTCCCCCTGGCTGTGCTTCCGCTGGCTTTTACGGGGGCCGGGGCCATCGCGTGTCGATCCGGCTCGCAAATTGCAGCAGAACTGTGCGGTCCAGGCTTCTGGTAGTAATCTTCGCGATGTTGCTTCGCAGTGTCGGATCTCAAGGTTGGCGGGGGGGGGCATTACCCTGGCATTCTCTCGTCGTTACCAAAAAACTACAGCGGCTGGTTTTGCCGGTTTTCGGACTCCAGGGGGCCTCCCCGAGCCCCAGGAATGTAAACAAAACTGCCCAGGATATTAAAAGCCGGTCCTGGGGAAGAATCTGGATCCCTGGGGGTCCAAGTTGCGAAACAAGCACGACGTCAGAGTTCTGGGTAGGAAAGCCGCATCAGGAGCGAAGGGGCTTCTCTGACCACCTCGGCGCGCCTCTGCCACGGTTCCCCAGCCTAAGCCCAAGGAGCGGCCTGGAAACCAGAGCCCCTCCGGAGCGACCTTACTAGGGAAACGAACTCTATATACACCGACGCTTTTTCGGACCCTGCGCTGAAATTCACACAGGATGCTGGTGTATACGGGATCCTGGTGTATACATTTTTCGTCGTTTCCCGTGGAAAACGGGGGAAAGGTATACACCACACCACCCCGACGTCGCCCCAGACCCTCCAAAAGTCGTGGGATTGAAGAAACAGCCCCGCCACTTGCCATCCCTCGGATGTCCACTTCGCGTGCACTTTTCGGCTTCGTGCGTTTTTTTCCCAACCATCCTGTGGTGTTGGGTCCTCGTTTTGAAGAGACAGCGCCCCGCGTCCCACCTCTTCTCCTCCTCCTCCCCCTCCTCGCCCTCCTCCCTCCTCCCCCTCCTTGCCTCTGCTCTCGGCACACCCCTCACACGTTTCGTAGCCCCATTGGGAGCTCCACCGAAGGTCCCAGTGGCACAGCCCGCATGCGGTTCCCCCACCCAGGGCAGCGTTTCGTGGCCCCATAGGGAGCTCCACCGAAGGCCCCAGTGGCACAGCCCGCATGCGGTTCCCCCACCCAGGGCAGCGTTTCGTAGCCCCATAGGGAGCTCCACCGAAGGTCCCAGTGGCACAGCCCGCATGGGGTTCCCCCACCCAGGGCAGCGTTTCGTAGCCCCATAGGGAGCTCCACCGAAGGTCCCAGTGGCACAGCCCGCATGCGGTTCCCCCACCCAGGGCAGCGTTTCGTGGCCCCATAGGGAGCTCCACCGAAGGTCCCAGTGGCACAGCCCGCATGCGGTTCCCCCACCCAGGGCAGCGTTTCGTGGCCCCATAGGGAGCTCCACCGAAGGTCACAGTGGCACAGCCCGCATGCGGTTCCCCCACCCAGGGCAGCGGTTCGTGGCCCCATAGGGAGCTCCACCGAAGGTCCCAGTGGCACAGCCCGCATGCGGTTCCCCTACCCAGGGCAGCGCTTCGTAGCCCCATAGGGAGCTCCACCGAAGGTCCCAGTGGCACAGCCCGCATGCGGTTCCCCCGCCCAGGGCAGCGTTTCGTACCCCCATAGGGAGCTCCACCGAAGGTCCCAGTGGCACAGCCCGCATGCGGTTCCCCCACCCAGGGCAGCGTCTCGTAGCCCCATAGGGAGCTCCACCGAAGGTCCCAGTGGCACAGCCCGCATGCGGTTCCCTCACCCAGGGCTGCGTTTCGTGGCCCCATAGGGAGCTCCACCGAAGGCCCCAGTGGCGCAGTTCGCATGCGTTCCCCCCCACCCAGGGCAGCGTTTCGTGGCCCCATAGGGAGCTCCACCGAAGGTCCCAGTGGCGCAGTTCGCATGCGTCCCCCCCACCCAGTACAGCGTTTCGTGGCCCCATACGGGGCTCCCCCGAATGCGATACCCACAACTGCATATGGTTGGGTCCTTCGCCAGGCTAATTTTCTGTTTTTTGTTGCTCGATGGCCCAGGATGGTCCTCGATGGTCCTCGCCGAGGAAAACATGCACACGTCCGACCGATGCCAGGGACACTGGTAGTGTATCTGTCCCAGTGTCCGACCTACGCGCCTACGCGGTGGCTTCCGCGGGCTGCAAGCGCGGCGCGCGGCGCGCTGCAAACGGGGGCGCTCACGCGCGACCTGGCGCGGGAAGCCTGCGCGCCGCTGCCGGCGCCGACGACCCCGTCCTTCGGCGCCGCTCGCCCGAGGAGCGGCCCGGAAGCTGGAGCCCCTCCCTGGGCCCAGAGGGTTGGTGATGCCTCGGCGTCTTGGCGATGCCGATACCCGAGAGCGTCCTGACCAAGCCCTCCGAGGCGAGTCCAGTCTCGGCGGCGCAGGCCCTCCCCCAGGACACAGCAGAAGGCGAGGGCGTGGGAAACGCAGTCACACAGATCAGGACAACAAAAAGCTTGGGCAACGCTTACTGGGGGGGAATGGAATGGAATGGAATGGGCTATCGCGGTGCAATACGACGACGGGGCGAACTACGAGGGCTTAGCTCGGTTCGAACCCTGATCTTTGGGCCATTCCCCAGCCTCGAAATCAAAAAGGGAGGGAAGAAGGGTGCACTGATCGGGCCCCGGAGGCCCCCCGTGGAGCCCTATAGAGGGCCCCGCTGAGGGGCCCCAAAAGGGCCTCTGTTTCGGCAGCCTTCGCTGCCCCCCGCAATGGTCGGGGGCGCGCGGGCGTGGATCAGCCGATCCACGGATTCGGCGCGCGGTCGCCGAACCCGTGCATCGGGGGAGGTGCCCTCCCAAAATGTGGCCGGTGCCGCCTCGTTCGGCGGCGGAGATCCGCGATTTCCCATGGAAGCGGGCCCGTCGCCAAGCCACGCTCCCTTGATGCATGTTTGCGATCGCCTGAACTACGTTTCTTTGTGCAACTCATTGTTTTTCCTCTTCGGACATCGGTGCCGCTGTCCGCCCCCGTGTCCCCCCCCCACGCTGAGCGGTGGTAGTAATTCCAAGTGTTGCCTGCCAGGGTTTCCGTGCTACTGCCAGTCACATCCGACCGCATGCATCAGCCCACTTCCCGAGGCTTACTAGGCGCCCCGACGCCTCCCTGGTGCTCTCCAAGAGGTCCCAAAAGCCAAACATAACTTACAAGACGGCCCTGGCGGGTCACCAAGACTGCTAAGATTGCCCACTGTGCCTCTAAGACATCCCGAAATCGCGAAACGGCCCAAGGGGCCCCGAAGACGGTCCAAGAGGGCTCCAACAGGACCCGCCCAAGAGACGGCCTCCAAGCTGACCCCAACGCCCAAGAGGCCCAAAGAGGGTCAGAGGCTCTCAAGATTGCCCAAAAGGCCTGAAGGACGGCCCAAGGAGGCCCGAAAGACCCCTGCAAGAGCGCCCTTGAGGCGCCGAGAGGCCCCCAAGAGGCCCCAAGAGAGGAGGGAAAAGAGTAAGGCAGCAAAACGACGCCGGACACAAAGAGAGATACCCCAAACATGACGCGGAAGAGAGCGTCACATTTCATGGCTCTGGGAACACAGGACACATGATATCACACGTTACATTCCCCAATCAGCGCTTGCACTGAAAAGGTCCTGGCCGATTTCGGTGGGCGGCTGGGTTCCCGGGTTTCTGGTTCCTGGTTGGTTCCCGGTTGCTGGTTCTGGGCCGATTTCGGTGGGCGGCGGGGTTCCTGCGGTTCCAGCTTTTGGGTCCCAGGTTCCGGGGTTCCCGTTCGATCTCACTATCGATTTCACTATCGATCTCACCATCCATCTCTTTCAATCGATCTCACTACATAGCATAGCACGGGACAGCCCGCGCAGGGGGACACCACGGGACACCGTCGGGACACCATCGCGACACCATCGGGACACCAACGGGACACCGTCGGGACACCACAAGGCCACTGCTGGCCAACTGGGGGGGACAGCAACGTTTGGATCGGCTTCGCCCTGGCAACGGCGGGTTCATTCCTTTCGCCCGCCCACGCAGCTTCGCCTCGCCCGCACGCGCGACACGAACGTGACTCCGAAACCAATATCCCTGTGGGGGGGTCTCCGTTTCACTGCGATCTCGCCCACAAACCTCCGAGATGCACAGAGAGACAGAGAGAAGGGGGAGAGAGAGAGAGAGAGAGATACAAAAAGATAACCAAACAACTATAGAACTGAAGCATGATAGGAGGCGGAGTAGAGAGAATGAGAAAGAGAGAGAGAGCTGGTAATCTATATATATATATAGAGAGAGAGAGATACACATATGGAGAGAGAAGCAACAAGTTTGATACATAAATAACATGTGCATGTATGTATGTAGGTATGTGCGTATGTGTAGGTGTACTTATATGTTATGCACAGTAGGGTATAGGGAGCGAAACATAGAGTCAGAGAGAGAGAGATAGAGAGAGAGAGAGAAACAAACAAACGCATATTCGAATTAAACTACAGCTGGAGGAAGGCCGATTGAGGCAACTGCGACACAAAACACATCCACTGATTTCGCTGGTGTAAACTACTGTGGTGGCATAAGGAACGCTGAGTCGGGCGTTTCTGGCTACGGTGAGCCTCGGCCACGGATAGATCCACCGACCGACACCTGAGGAGCAGCCCGAAAACAAGAGCCCCGCCCTGAGCCCGACGTGGTCTTGATTCCAACGTATTGACTGTACGGCTTCCTGTGCGCTCCTCGAGCGGTCGCCACCCAGAGTGCTGGGCTGGCACGGTGGCGGGCCTTGCTGCAGGCAGCTGCCTATCACGCACCGAGCATCAACGCACCACCAACGCGCGCCCGGCGATGGCCATCCTGAACCCCAGGCTAATTGTGCCCTCCTGGGCAAGAGAAATCTACGTCGAGGAACTTGACAAGAATCCCAACACCATGCGGCCACCCCGAATCCCCACTGACTCACCACACGGTGTGGGCACCGCATATTTTGGGTCCCCCCCATTTGGGAGGCCTGGAGCATCGTTCGCATGTCTCCCGTACGATGACATCCGCAGATACGATTTCCCCGATGCGCGGCCCAGAAGTCCCGACCTCTGCGGCTGGGAAACCGCAGAAAACCAGCGAAAATGCATGAAAACCTCAAAAACCTGGAGCCTGTCCCCCCCGCGTCGTCAGGCTGTGTCGTGGGTCAAAAAACCGCACTTCTGATGTGTTCTGACCAGCATTTCGAGGCGGATCCAGCCGCGGCCACGAGTACACCCCAAGACGATCAAACACGCCCAGAAAGCGAACCTCGGTCCTGGAACCTTGAAGCCCCTGAGCCCATCCTTCCTAGCGTTGCCTCTGAGATCTATGCGGCGTCGGCGACTCCTACGGATGCGTTTTGCGCAAGGTGCGGTTTGCAACCCGAACTCTGGTGGGGCGGGCGAGGACCTCGACAGAGTTCTCCGCCGCACCCCGAGAAGGTTCGACGAAGGCAACGTGGTGCCCTCCAAACCTCAACGATGCAGATCGCAAACCATACCCCGGCGCACCGTACCTGCGCTCTCTGGCCCCTTTACTCCATTATTCGCGACAATGCACGTGACTGGACCAGCCCACCCTTCGCACGGGGAGGACAGGTCCCGAGGGAAACGGGTCCTGGACCCGGACCCCAGGGTCTTCCCCCACCCTGACTCCAGATCCGCCCTACTTTGGCTATTTTTCCAACTTAAAATTGCGTCGGAAATCCACCTATAAGAGGCCGAAATTGTAGAGCGGAAATTTCTGCACCCAACATAAAGTAGGGCGGAAATCCACAGAAATAGGGCGGAAACAGCAACAGAAAAGTAGGGCGGAAATTGGCATCAGCGGGGCCTGAAAAGTAAGGCGGAAATTACGAGCCCTACTTACGAATTTCCCCAAAGTAGGGCGGATCCGGAGTCAGGGCAGGACGAGATCTTCATCCTGAGAGTCATGTTCTGCCACGCGCGGGGCCCGTGGAGGGCCCCGAGGGCCCGAAGACGGCGAAGAAAGAACCCAGGGGCCTTCGCCCAGGACGAGATCTTCATCCCGAGCCGTTCTCTGGCACTCCTGGGGCCCGTGAACGGGGGGGACCCCGAGAGCCCGAAAAACGGCGAGAGAAACCTCGGGACCCGTTTCCCCCATGACAGACCCCCCTGGTCGGCGACACGCAACGAAGTGACCCTATGCAGGAGTGACCCCTCTGGTGTGCGGCCTCCGGGGGCGCAAGGTGGCCACATCTCAGCGCGACAGGCAGCCACCATCACATCGTGCGGAGCGATCGGGGAGGCCACTCCGGCGAAGGGGTCACTCGCCAGACCCCCGACGTCGTGATTTTTTCGCCACGTCGGCCCCCCGAGGCCTAGACCCCTTCCCCGAGACCGGTTTTTCATCCTGCATCGTTTCTTTGATGGCCCATGAGGGCCCCTGGAGGCCGAAAACAACGAAAAAACTCCCGTCGTGACTTTTCACAGAGCGAGAGGGTCTGGGTCTTACGCGTAGTCGACCAGGGCACGCCACGATTCGCGCGGGTCGCGCCCGTGATCGCCAGGGGACAGCTCGGCGGTGGACAAACCTCCCTTGAGCAAACCTCCCCTTAGTGAAAACGGCCTGGGACCGAAACCGGACCTGGACCCGCAAACATGACGGCCGCGACGCCCTCTCGCGAACCGAAAGCGGCCAATTCCTTAGTCGACGTGTCAGGTCAGGAGGTCTATCCACCTCCGAACAGCAAGAGGCGACCGCCTTTCCCTCGCCATTGCTCGGACGTCCATTCCCTGTGCTTTTTTCGGTTTCGTGCGTGGATTTTTCGCCAAATGATCAAGGATGCAACTCGATGGCCCTCGCCGAAAGAAAAATGCACACGTCCGAGCGATGCCAAAATTCCTGCCCAGGGCGGTCCACGGTCGGCAGCGCGCCCTCCCGGGGATCCTGCCCCAGGCCGCGCTGGAGCGCCTGCGCCCGCCCACGGCCGCCGCTGCCGCCGCCGCCGCCGCCAGCAGCCGCTGCCCTCGTCGCGCTCGCCGTCACCGTGCTCGTCGCCGTCGTCGTCATCGTCGTCGTCGTCGTCGTCGTCGTTGTCGCCGTGGTCGTCGTCGTGGCCGTCGACGTCGTAGTCGTGGCCGTCGACATCGTGGTCGTCGTTGTGGTCGTCGACACCGCCGTCGTCGTGGTCGTCGTCGTCGTCGTCGTCGACATCTTCGTCGTCGTCGTCGTCGTCGTCGGCATCGTCCTCGTCGTCGTCGTGGTGGTGGTCGTCCTCGTCGTCGTCGTTGTGGTGGTCGTCGTCGTCGTGGTGCTGAAATGGTGGTGGTCGTCGTTCTCGTCGTCGTGGTCGTGGTGGTGGTGGTCGTCGTCTTCGTCGTCGTTGTGATGTTGGTGGTGGTCGTCGTGGTGGTGGTGGTGGTGGTGGTGATCGTCGTCGTCGACGTGGCAGCCGTCGTCGTCGTCGTCGTCGTCGTCGTCGTCGTCGTCGTCGCCGTCGTCGTCGTCGTCGTCGTCGGGGTCGTCGTCGTCGTGGTCGTGGTGGTGTTGGTGGTCGTCGTCCTCGTCGTCTTGGTGGTCGTGGTGGTGGTGGTGGTGGTCGTCGTCCTCGTCGTCGTTGTCGTCGTCGTGGTCGTGGTGGTGGTGGTGGTCGTCGTCGTCGTCGTCGTGGTGGTGGTGGTTGTCGTCCTCGTCGTCGTCGTGGTGGTGGTGGTGGTGGTCGTCGTCCTCGTCGTCGTGGTGGAGGTGGTCGTCGTCGTCGTCGTCGTCGTCCTCCTCGTCGTCGCCATGGCAGTCGTCGCGGTTGTCGTCGTCACGGTTGTCGTCGTCGTCGTCGTCGTCGTCGTCGTCGTCGTCGTCGTGGTCGTCGTCGTGTTCGTCGTCGCCGTAGTCGGGGCCGTCGACGTCGTGGTAGTCGTTGTGGTGGTCGACGCCGTCGTCGTCGTGGTAGTCGTCGTCAACGACATCTTCGTCGTCGTTGTCGTCGGACTCGTCGTCGTCGTGGTGGTGGTCGTCGTCCTCGTCGTCGTGGTCGTCGTGGTGGTGGTGGTGGTCGTCGTCATCGTCGTCGACATCGCGGTGCTGGTGATGGTTGTGGTCGTCGTCCACGTCGTCGTCGTCGTGGTGGTGGTGGTGGTCGTCGTCGTCCTCATCGTCGTCCTCGTCGCCGTCGTGGTGGTGGTGGTCGTCGTCGTCGTGGTGGCGGTGGTGGTCGACGTGGTCATCGCCATGGTGGTCGTCTTCGTCGTCGTCGTCGACATCTTCGTCGTCGTCGTCGTCGGGGTCGTCTTCGTCGTCGTGGTGGTGTTGGTGGACGTCGTCCTCGTCGTCGTTGTCGTCGTGGTGGTGGTGGTCGTCGCCCTTGTCGTCATTGTCGTCGTCGTGGTCGTGGTGGTGGTGGTGGTCGTCGTCCTCGTCGTCGTCGTGGTGGTGGTGGTCGTCGTCCTCGTCGTCGTTGTCGTCGTCGTGGTCGTGGTGGTGGTGGTGGTGGTCGTCGTCGTCGTCGTCGTCGTGGTGGTGGTTGTCGTCCTCGTCGTCGTCGTCGTGGTGGTGGTGATCGTCGTGGTTGTCGTCCTTGTCGTCGTCATGGTGGTGGTGGAGGTGGTCGTCGTCGTCCTCCTCCTCGTCGTCGCGGTTGTCGTCGTCGTCGTCGTCGTGGTCGTCGTCGTCGTCGTCGTAGTCGTGGCCGTCGACGTCGTGGTCATCGTTGTGGTAGTCGACATCGCCGTCGTCGTCGTCGTGGTGGTGGTGGTCGTCGTCCTCGTCGTCGTCGTCGTCGTCGTGGTGCTGGTGGTGTTGGTGGTCGTCGTCCTCGTCGTCGTCGTGGTGGTGGTGGTGGTCGTCGTCGTCCTCGTCGTCGTCCTCGTCGTCGTCGTGGTGGTGGTGGTCGCCGTCGACGTGGTCGTAGCCATGGTAGTCGTCGTCGTCGTCGGCGTCTTCGTCGTCGTCGTAGTGGTGTTGGTGATCGTCGTCCTCGTCGTCGTGGTCGTCGTGGTGGTGAGGGTGCTCGTCGTCCCCGTTGTCGTCGTCGTGGTCGTGGTGGTGGTGGTGGTCGTCGTCTTCGTCGTCGTCGCGGTGGTGGTTTTGGTGGTCGTCGTGGTCGTCGTCCTCGTCGACGTCGTCGTGGTGGTGGTGGTCGACGTCGTCGTCTTGTCCTCGTCGTCGCGGTTGACGTCGTCGCCATGGTAGTCGTCGCGGTTGTCGTCGTCGCGGTTGTCGTCGTCGTCGTTATCGGCGTCGTCGTCGTCTTGGTGGTCGTGGTGGTGGTGGTGGTCGTCCTCGTCGCCGTCGTCGTCGTCGTGAAGGTGGTGGTGGTCGTCGTCCTCGTCGTCGTCGTCGTATGGTGGTGGTGGTGGTGGTCGTCGTCGTCGGCGACGTCGTCGTCTTCATCGTCGTGGTAGTCGTGGTGGTGGTCGTCGTCCTCGTCGTCGTCGTCGTGGTGGTGGTGGTCGTCGTCGTCGTCCTCGTCGTCGTCGTCGTGGTGGTGGTGGTCGTCGTCGGCGTCGTCGTGGTCGTCGTCGTGGTGGTGGTGGTCGTCATCCTCGTCGTCGTCGTCGTGGTGGTGGTGGTCGTCGTCGTCATCGTAGCCGTCGCCATGGTTGTCGTCGTGATCGACGTCGCGGTCGTCGTCGTCGTCGCCGTCGTCGTTGGCGTCGTCGTCGTCTTCGTCTTCGTCTTCGTCGTGTTGGTGGTGATGGTCGTCGTCCTCGTCGTCGTCGTCGTGGTGGTGGTGGTGGCGGTCGTCGTCCTCGTCGTCATCGTCGTCGTCGTGGTGGTGATTGTGACCGTCGTTCTCGTCGTCGTCGTGGTGGTGGTGGTCGTCGTCCCCGTCGTCGTCGTCGTCGTCGTCGTCGTCGGCGTCGTCGTCGTCGTGGTGGTGGTGGTGATCGTCGTCGTCGTCGTCCACGTCGTCGTCGTCGTGGTGGTGGCGGTGGTCGTCGTTCTCGTCGTTGTTGTCGTCGTCGTCGTCGTGGTGGTGGTGATCGTCGTCGTCATCGTCATGGTGGTGGTCGTCGTCGTGGTCGTCGCCATGGTAGTCGTCGTGGTCAACGTCGCGGTCGTCCTCGTCGTCGTCGTCGGCGTCGTCATCGTCGTCGTCGTGGTGGTGGTCGTCGTCGTGGTGGTGGTGGCGGTGGTGGTGGTCGTCGTGGTCGTCGTCCTCGTTGTCGTCGTCGTCATCGTGGTGGTGGTGTTGGTGGTTGTCGTCGTCCTCGTCGTCGTCGTCGTCGTGGTGGCGGTGGTGGTGCTCGTGGTACTCGTCGTGGTGGTCGTCGTGGTGGAAGGGGTGCTCGTCGTCGTCGTCGTGGTCGTCGCAGTGGTAGTCGTGGTGGTCGACGTCGTCGTCGTCGTCTTCGTCGTTGTCGTTGTCAGCGTCGTCGTAGTCCCCGTCGTCGTCGTCGTCGTCGTGGTGGTGGTCGTCGTCCTCGTCGTCCTCGTCGTCGTCGTGGTGGTTGTGGTGGGGGTCGTCGTCATCGTAGTCGTCGTCGTCGTCGTCGTCGTCGTCGTCGTCGTCGTCGTCGTCGTCGTCGTGGTGGTGGTGGTCGTCGTCGTCGTCGTCGTCGTGGTGGCGGTGGGGATCGTCCTCGTCGTCGTCGTCGTCGTCGTGATGGTGGTGTTGGTAGTGGTCGTCGTCCTCGTCGTCGTCGTCGTGGAGGTGGCGGTGGTCGTCGTCCTCGTCGTCGTCGTTGTCGTCGTCGTCGTCGTGGTGGTGGTAGTCGTCGTCCTCGTGGTGGTGGTCGTCGTCGTCGTCGTGGTCGTCGCCATGGTAGTCGTCGTGGTCGACGTCGCGGTCGTCCTCGTCGTCGTCATCGGCGTCGTCATCGTCGTCGTCGTGGTGGTGGTGGTGGTCGTCGTCGTGGTGGTGGTGGCGGTGGTGGTGGTCGTCGTCCTCGTTGTCGTGGTGGTGTTGGTGGTTGTCGTCGTCCGCGTCGTCGTCGTCGTCGTGGTGTGGTGGCGGTGGTGGTGGTCGTCGTCCTCGTCGTCGTGGTCGTCGTGGTGGTGGTGGTCGTCGCCGTCGTGGTCGTCGCAGTGGTAGTCGTGGTGGTCGACGTCGCGGTCGTCGTCGTCGTCTTCGTCGTCGTCGTCGTCGTGGTGATGGTCGTGGTGGTCGTCGTCCTCGTCGTCGTGGTCGTGGTCGTGGTGGTGGTGGTGGTCGTCGTCCTCGTCGTCGTCGTCGTCGGCGTCGTCGTTGTCGTCGTCGTCGTCGTCGTCCCCATCGCCGCCGGCGTCGTCGTCGTGGCCATCGTCGTGGCCGTCGTCGTGGTCGGCGACGCCATGGGAGCGCCTCCGCCCGCACGACCCACGGGGCGCCCGGCTCGCCGTACCGCGGCGGCCCGGGGGGCCCGCCGCCCGCGCCCTGGGACTTCTGCAAGGGGTCCTCGCCCAGGAAGGCCGAGAGAGCCTCTCTCGGGGGCGGCAAAGAGGGGGGTGTCCAAGAGGGGGGGGTGCAAATCATGACCGCCGGCGTGTGCGCGGCCCCGCGGGGGGGCCTGGGACGCAATGGAATAAGAAGAGGCGCCATGAAATCTGAGGAAATATCATGGCCCGCGCCATGAAATCCCCCGCTGGGCCCCAGGACCGTCAGAAAACGGCTCAGGAGGCAAAACCGGTCCCGGGGAAAGGGTCAGGGTTTCCGGGGACCGCGTATGGAAAAAAATCAAGACCGCGTATGGAAAAAAATCAAGACCGCGGGGAAAGGAGGCAAGACCGCGTATGGAAAAAAATCAAGACCGCGTATGGAAAAAAATCAAGACCGCGGGGAAAGGAGGCAAGACCGCGTATGGAAAAAAATCAAGACGTCGCATGTCTGGGGAGGTGGCACAGCGACCTCACGCGGAGGCATTGCGTGGGCCACCAGCGCGGCACGCGACGCTGCAAACGAGGGCGCGCCGACGCGCGACCCCGCGCGGGAAGCTTCCGCGCCCATGTCGGCGCAGACGGCCCCGTTTTTCTGCGTCGCTGCTCACCTGTCGAGTGGGCGATCGACTACAAAATCGACGCGTCGATCCAGAGGACACCCCGGAAGGCGAGAACGTAAGCATAGATGAACACAACAAAAACCGCCGATCCGGCGTGTTTCTGAGAGCGCGGGCTTGAGCTCGCTCAAGCTTCGCTGTGTCGGGTGGGGGGGGCTGACGCCATGGCTGACGCCACTCAGGCCCGGGAAGGGGGAGAGAGGCGGGGAGCTCGCTCAAGCTTCGCTCTATCGGGGGGGGGCTGACGCCATGGCTGACGCCATTCAGGCCCAGGAAGGAAGGGGGGGGGGAGAGGGACGCCATGGCTGACGCCATTCAGGCCTGGGAGGAGGGAGCCGGGGGGAGGGGGGGGGGGGGCTGACGCCATTAAGGCCCTGGAGGGGGGAGGGGGGGGGAGGAGGGGGGGCTGACGCCATGGCTGACGCCATTAAGGCCTGGGAGGGGGGACGGAGGGGGGGAGCTCGCTCAAGCTTCACTCTGTCGGGGGGGGGGCTGACGCCATAGCTGACGCCATTCAGGCCCGGGGAGGAGGAGGGGGGGGGGGAAGGGGGACGCCATGGCTGACGCCATTCAGGCCCAGGAGGACGGAGTCGGGGGGCGGGGGGCTGACGCCATGGCTGACGCCATTCAGGCCCAGAAGGAGGCGGGGGGGGGGGAGGGAGGGGGGGGGGCCAGCTAGGTGCGCTCGCGTCATATCTGACGTCCTACCCCTCCCTCCCATCCCTTACCATGGCGCTGATTTTCTCTATCCGCGGACGCGTGTCGTAGCGGACCTGTGGCTCCGCGCGCGCGTGCGTAGTGGGTGGTGGTGCACGTGTGTGCGTGCGTGCGTGTGTGCGTGGTTGTCGTGGTGGTGGTGGTGGTGGTGGTGGTGGTGGTGGTGGTGGTGGTGGTGGTGGTGGTGGTGGTGGGGTGGTGATGGTGGTGGTGGTGGTGCTGGTGGTGGTGGTGGTGTGGTGGTGGTGGTGGTGGTGGTGTTGGTGGTGTGGTGGTGGTGGTGGTGGTGTGGTGGCGGTGCGGCGCGGTGGTGGCGGGCGGATGGGCGCGCGAGAAAAAGGCCCGCGCTGGGGCGAGAACGCCATCCTGAACGACGGAGGCCTAACACGCTGCAGCGGGAGCACGATTCGGAACGATTCGGGAGCAGAAATGAGGCCGGCGCCTCAACGAGAGCAGCATTTTGGGAAAAAATGACGCCCGCGCCTCAGCGAGAGTCGTTTCCCGGGATTTCCCGGGCATCCTGTGTATAAAAAACAATACGCGGAGGGTGCGCGGCCATCAGCCGGACGCCATCAGGGGAAGCGGGAGAGTATTTTCATATTGAGTAATTGTGGACACCATGGCTGACGCCATTCAGGCCAGGGAGGAGGGAGTCGGGGGCGGGGGAGGGGCTGACGCCACGGCTGACGCCATTCAGGCCCGGGAGGGGGAAGGGGGGGGAGCTCGCTCAAGCTTCGCTCTGGCGCGCGCGCGGAGCCTTCTGCGTCACGCCGTGGGGGAATGGGTTCCCGCCCGGGCGCCGCCGGGGCGCGCCCATATGGCCCGATCGTTCGGGGGGGGTCGGCCCATACCCGGGTCGGCCAGGGCCCTGTCGTGAAGCCCGTCCAGCCGCTCAGCAGCCCTCCAACCCGGGTCAGCCAGAAGGGGGCGGCTGACCTCCGTTTTAGCTCTGTCGCTCAGCACCGGGCATGGGAATGGTCTCAGCTCTCCCCAATTCTCCATGCGACTCAAGGACTTGCATGCTTTTTCATGTTTTCCTTGTAAGCCTCCGAGGCCCCACAGAGCCACCACCAGGATTCCTCATACTAAAAAAAACCCATTTGAAAAACACCACACTGTCCCCACGTGGCTCCCAGACCCTTTCTGGGTCCATCTGGCGCACTTATCACCCCGGATAAGTTTTTGACGGTGCCGGGACCCCAAAGCGGCCCCCGAGGCAGAAAGAGCAACTAGCCTGGCGAAGAGTCCAGCCTTTTCAAAAGAAGAACGACTACAAACGGGACCGCTTCATCCACAAGAACGCGCTGAATGATCTGCAATATCCCTGACAAATCCGCTAAACGCAGCCAAACCGCACACAAGGTCCCCCAACCACGCATGCAATCTCGCACATCGAATCGCCAAGGGGACGACGAAGATGAACGCGACCCGGAGCCGAACGGGGCCATGGAGGCGAGGACACACACTTCCTGGGGCCCATGGCGGACACCATGCGAGCACGCCCACTGGGTGCATAGGTGCAGGTCCCCGTCGGGCACGACACGTGTGAGAGGTGCGCCGAAACGGGCGGGGGGGGACGCCATGCGAGCACGCCCACTGGGGCCATAGGTGCACGTCCCTGTGGAGCAAGACGCGTATGAGGGGTGCGCCAACAAGGGGGGGGGAAGACGCCATGCAAGCAAGCCCACAAGGAACACAAGTGGAGCGCCCTGGAGGCACGAAACACAAAACGCGTGAGGGGGTGCGCAGACATAGGCGAGGGGACACCATGTGAGCACGTGTGGGATACGACACGTGTGAGAGGTGCGCCGAAATGGGCGGCGGGGACGCCATGCGACCACGCCCGCTGGGGGCGTCGGTGCAAGTCCCCGTGGGGCACGACATGTGAGAGGTGCGCCGTAATGGGCGACGAAAAAACGCAATGCGAGCACGCCCACTGGGGCCGTAGGTGCAGCGCCCTGTGGGGCACGAAACGTCAGAGGCTTTGCCGAAATGGGCGGGGGAACGCCATGCGGGGGTCAGAATGAAGGAACCGAACGGTCATTCCGCAATACGGATTGTTGTTGCGTTGCGTTGCGTTCTTGTTGTCGTCGTCCCTCTCGCGACCTGGCCAACGACCCACCCGCGAACTACCCGCAACCCACCCCACGACCCACCCGCGACCCACCCGCGACCCACGCCGCGACCCACGCCACGACCCACGCCGCGACCCACCCGCGACCCCACCCGTGACCCACCCGCGACCCACCCGCGACCCGCCCGCGACTCACCCACGACCGACCCCCGACCCACCTCCGACCCACCCGCGACCCGCCTGACCCACTCGCGACCCGCCCGCGATCCGACCCATTCGCGACCCGCCCGCGACCCACCCGCGACCCGCCCGCGACCCGCCCGCGACCCACTCGCGACGCGCCCGCGACCCACCTGCGACCCGCCCGCGACCCACTCGCGACCCACCCGCGAACTAGCCGCGACCCACCCCGCGACTCACCCGCGACCCGTCCGCGACCTGCCCGCGACCTGCCCGCGATCCACCCCGCCACCCCCACGCCGCGACCCACCCCGCGACCCACTCGCGACCACCCCGCGACCCGCCCGCGACCCACCCGCGACCGACCCCCGACCTACCCGCGACCCGCCCGCGACCCACTCGCGACCCACCCGCGACCTAACCCCGACCCACTCGCGACCCACCCGCGAACTAGCCGCGACCCGCCCCGCGACTCACCCGCGACCCACCCGCGACCCACGCCGCGGCCCACGCCGCGACCCACCCCGCGACCCACCTGGCGACCCATCCGCGAGCCGTTCGCGACCCGCCCGCCCCCTCATTCCTATCCGAAATTGCGGGGAGCTACGTACAGGTAGGTCTCTGTGGGGTGTGGGGCACGACGCGTGCGAGGGGTGCGCCGAACTGGGCGGGGGGGACGCCATGCGAGCACGCCCACTGGGGCCATAGGTGCACCTCCCTGCTGGGTACGGGGGGGACGCCATGCGAGCACGCCAACTAAGGCCATGAGTGGAGCTCCCTGGAGGCACGAAGCGTGTGAGGGGGTGTGCCACGATGGGCGGGGGGAGCACGCCCACTGGGACCATATGTGCAGCTCCCTGTGGGACGCAAAACGTGTGAAGGGTGCGCCGAACTGGGCGGGGGGACGCTACGCGAGCACGCCCGCTGAGGCCATGAGTGGAGCTCCCTGGGGGACGAAGCGTGCGAAGAGTGCAGAAGCGGGCGGACAGGAGGCGAGGCGGAGGAGGAGGAGGAGGAGGAGGAGGAGGAGGAGGAGGAGGAGGAGGTGGAGGAGGTGGATGAAGTAGGAGGTAGGAGGTAGGATCGCACGCCACTGAAGGGAAAAGGGGGGGGGGAAGTCCGACGGCCCAAAGAACCCAGGGGGGGGCCATCAGAAGGGGGACTGTTTGTCACCCTGGCAGGCAGGCCAAAGACCTGCCAGGGGCCAACGACAGCCCCCCCCCCCCCCCCCCTGGGTATCTAACCGCCCAGTTCTTCGTACTCCAGATCATCGTCTGGGCCTCGCTCACGTCGCCTCAGTCCCAACTCAGCGGCTTCGAACTCAGTAGGTCCGAACGCTTGTAGGACATCAGCCAGGCACAAACCTGCACGTGCAGGATGGTCCGAAGTGGCTCTGGCCATCCTTCCAGCTCCCATCTGGGCCTTCTTGGACACCGAGACCCCCCCACCACCCCACCAGCTCTCGCGCCCAGGCCCCAGGAGCTCGCCAGGAGCCCAGTTTGAGGGGCCTGCTGGGGTGCTTGCCCTTACAGACTGCTCGAGAGTCTGTCCTATCTGGGTCCACCCAGGCCTGCTGGGGCCCTCCGCAGCCCTTACGCAGGCCTCTGGATCCCGCAGACACCGTGGCATGCCCCCCGCAGGTCGAACAACAAAAAGATGGGAGGTTGGTTATCTTCAACCACGAATTGCAGCAACACATTACCTCCGATGAAAGCAGGGGCCTGGCGGGCATCCTCTGCCATCGCCAGCAGCCCGGGCGCCAGGGGCTCAGAGGGAGGCCCCGAGGATTGTTGAGGAGACTCGGGAGGAGGAGCAGGAGCAGTAGCACCCTCGGCACCTCCCTCCTCCTGCCTCCTCACCGCCTCAAGGGCCTCCTCAAAGTCGGATCTCCCCTCCAGGGAGATCTCTGTGAGCCCCTGGGCTCCGACATAATCCCTCCTGCCTTCCTGCACATATTGGCCTTCAGCCTTACTAATGAACAGAAGGAGCAGGCGTGCGACGTGGAGCATGCCTTTGGACAACAGGAAAACATTGGACGGGCATCCACATGACTCCGCACCCAACCTAGTAAGTCGATCAGGTACAGCACTGCCCTCCCTCACAAAGTGGCTGATACGCCCTCGCGCACATCGGTCGTCGACGTGTGGGCCGCCACCTTATAGAAACTCACCTGAACGGGCGTTCCTTCCTGGAAAGCTTCTTTCCAGAGAGACGCCGCTAGTCCTTCAACCTTGAACTCCAAAACACGCAAACTACGATCAAGTGCCGCCTGCACTACAAGCGGCCTGGGACCTCCTACTTGCTCAATGAAATCTTCGTCAACCAGGACTGGCAAAGGGGGCTGAGCGAGCCCTTTCGAGAACTTGTGAGCCGCCCGACCACCGCGACCGACCACCGACTGAGCCAACGGTATCCACCCCTTTCGGCCTTCAACTGTATCCTGCTGCACTCTACTGCCAACAACACACTGAGTGGCATTTCCAAAGTCCGCGCGACTGGGGCCCTCTAGGCCCTGAAAAAGTTCAGCCACCGTCGGACGCGCGAGCCGAGGTTCTTCAACCTCATCCAGCAGGTCCTGCAGTGGCCTGGCCGCATCTAACAGGCGCCGCCGTTGGCCGTCTGTCGCCCCCCTTTATAAATTGCAAGGTCAAACGCCTCAAAGACAAACAGCGTTGGGTCCCAGGAAGGGAGCGCCTGTGCAGCTCCTGACTCCGCGCTGCTTCAAGCGAGCGGCGCTACCTGAACCTGGCAACCCTTGGCTCGGCCAAAAAGCTGCTTGTCATCTAGCCCATGCAGGCGGCCGAGGGCCGACTCCGCAGCGTCGAAACACTGCTCCATCGTTGCGTGGGGCAAGAGCGAAGCCCAATCAAAAAGGGGCGGCTGGTGGCTGGGGCCCCACTGCATGCGGGCCTTCTCCTCTTCATTCTTGGGCAGCGGGAAACTGCGAGGCACCACGCGCTGCCAAGCTTTGGCCTGTCCAGCCACCTGCTTGAGTTGGAGCGCAACTGCAGAATGCGGCCCAACTGGCATGTCAGGCTGCTCACTGCACTCTTTAACATGAGATTCTAGACAGCTGCTGACAACAAAAAGGTCGCAACACTTACTGTGGCACGTCGCTCCTGGGGGCCTGACCACTGTCGCCCCAAGGTGATCTGCCCATTGGGGTGCAAGCAGCTGCCCCGCATGAACGTTCCAGTCCCCGCCCGGAGCAAACGGGCCGCCCGCCGAGGCCACCACTTCACTGAGCTCCTCTAAAAACGTGAAATTGGCGCCTGAGAGCCCAAGCGTGGTGTGGCCGTACACTGACACAAAAAGGATCGGGAAGGAATGGTACACCATGACCTTGACCACGCAGCGCCTCACCGACCAGCAGCTCTGCCCGTGGCCGTTGCGGCCAAAATGTGCCTTACATGTGGGTGGAGGGCCGCTCCGACCTGGGGCATCGACCATCTGCGCGTCTGCAGCCCAGGAAGGAGGCTGGGTCTGATCGAAGGCTTCGACCACCCGCACGTCTGCGGCATCGATCCAAGACCCGCTGCCGTTCTTTAGGGTCTGCCCTCCAGCGGGCTCGCCAAGGACCACCAGCCCCGAATCTCCTGCGCGCCGCCGCCTCCACTGCTGTGAGGGGGCAAGGCCGCTCCACGCTGTGGCATCGACCGCCTGCCCGTCTGCAGCCCAGGGTGGAGACTGAGTCTGCTCAAAGGCATCGACCACTCGTTCGTCTGCGGCTCCGATCCAAGACCCGCTGCCTGCCTTTAGGGTCTGCCCTACAACGGGCTCCCCAGGGGCCGCGAGCCCCGAAAAACCAGCGCGCCACCGCCTCGCATGCGGCGTGGGGGCAAGGCCGCTCCAACTTGGGGCATCAACCACCTGCGCGTCTGCAGCCCAAGGTGGAGGCTGGATCCGATCGAGGGCATCGACCACCCGCACGTCTGCGGCATCGATCAAAGACCCGCTGCGTGCCTTGAGGGTCTTCCCTCCCACGGGCTCCCCAGGGGCCGCCAGCCCCGAAAGACGAAAGAAGAAGAAAAACAAAAAAAACAAAAAAAAAAAAAAGGAAAGAAAAAAAAGAAAAA
>CAUYUJ010019146.1:165000-170388 GCA_963575745.1 Prorocentrum cordatum
CTCCCTGAGCCGATCCCCATTGCCGATGGTTTTCGGGCCATAACTCGCGCCTATGGCGCACGTGCGGAGCGATCGAGGCCCCCCTGGACTCCCCTCAGCGAGGCGCAGCTGCTGGAGAGCATCCCCAGGCTGGGAAACCGCCGAGGGGGGTTTGGGGTCAGACCCCCTCCCCCGAGCCTACCCCCCCCCCCCCCTCATGTCGCCCCTGATGTGCACCGGGTGGCACGACTTCGCATCTTGCGCCACGCGCGAGGCGCGACGTGCGGTCGTCCTCGCGCTCTCGCGCCGCTGTGCTGGCGAGGGACAGGTCTCCTGCCCGAGCCGAGATGCACGACGCGCGTTTCCTCGCGCTTCGGCAGGCGACTCCGACGTTGCGCGTCCGCGCACGCCCGCTCAATCGGCAAAGGCACGGCGCCGCGCGATACAGCAGGAGCTCGACCACAAGAAGCCCTCCACAAGAAGCCCTACCATGAGACCCCAGGACGTCCATGGATTTTTGGTGTGGGAGCGTCACGCTGTCCGCAGCAAACCCATCGAAACCCGAGGACCCCAGCGCACCCTGGAGTCGAAGAAGAAAAAACGCCATAAACATTTGCGGTCCGAAAAAACGCCAATCGATGAAGACGAAGTCGAAGAAAACTGTTTGCGCTCCGCGCCCCAGCGCAGATCCAAGAAATCCGCGCGGAGCGCCAACAGTTTATGTTTATGCAGTTTCTCTTTCCTCTAGTGGAGGCAAGCAAGGTGTTGTTTGGCAAGGGTTTCCACTGTACTCCCGCTGTTCCACAACCGAGGGAGAGGAGCTGCCGCGCAGAGAGAGAGAGAGAGAGAGAGAAAGAGAGCGACCTCCACGGCGACAGCAGGCGCGGCGGCGGAGGTGTGCGCGACAGCGCGGCCAGACAAGATCATGTTGTGGACGCCGACCCTCTTAAGACGAAGCCAAGGCGAGGATCAAATCGGGTGAGGATAAATCGGGAATCTCTGAGGTCGGGCGGCCCTGCAAGATGCATCGGGCGCCGCGGCCTTCCCGGAGCGTTCTAGAACGCTCTAAGGGCGGTCCGGAACGCTCTGGAACGGATGTATCCTCGTCCTAGCCCCGCCCGACCTCTGGAAACGCTGCAGGAAGGGCCGGATCCACGGGTGGTACTGGTCTCCCCAGACGAAGGCAGCGTAGGCAAAGAGGCGCCGCTCCCCTTGGAAATCGTACGCCTCTTAGGGGACGAAGAACGGTATAGAACCTTTCCGCCGTCGGGGACGCCTGCCCCCCCGGCGGCTGGAAACACTTATTTTATACCGTTCTTCGCCCGCTAAGCCTTGGCCCCGTCAGCGAGCACGGCCTGCGCGAGGTGCAGGAAGGGTGGCGACGCACGACCTTTCAGCTGGCGCATCACGCTCCAGACCTCCGGCCCAGTCTCCCCGGAAAATTCCCCACCTCGAAACGGTGGCTCGTTCATCAGCTCTTCATCGAAAAAGTCAAGCTCCAGCGGACAGTTGAACTGCGCAGCCAGAATGCCAAACAGATGTGGCAACGGCCACGCAGATCCAACAAACTCGTGGAACGGAACGCGCATCAGATGGTCCAAGAGGCCGTCGGAGTATGTGAAATAGCACTCGGTCTCCGAATTGAAGCACACCATGGCCTTGAGCATAAGCGCCGAGACCCAACCGAGCTTGCAGTCTGGCTCCAACCAATATGAGCCACCAATAGCTTTAGTCCGCTCGATAGACCAGATGTGTTCTTGGAACACCTGGTGCAACATCTTCTTGACACTGGCCTCAGATGGGGCTTGACGGAAGGCCGCGGTGGTCTGCAGAAATCCAGGCCACCACTCTTTGTCATCGCATTGGAGGCTCCTGTCGCTGCGTAGCTGGAACCAGAAAGAAGACGGGTTTTGCAATTGCTCGCCAATGGCCGACTCCACAGTCTGAACTACCCACGGAAGACACCATCCACTGACAGCCAGAACGCTGAATGGGACATCTCGCCGAAACATGTCGTGCATCGCTATCTCACCGACCAAGTCGCACCTCTCTGTGAGCTCAACACCAATGCAGTGATCCATGAAAAATCTGCCACCGTGCTCTCGGCATGGTTTGGCGTGCGAATCCCTATTAGCTGTCTCAGAAACAGAGAAACAACGGCAGAAACATCCAACGTTCCGAGATCCGCGTGGTCTTTTGGGATCGGCGCTTCACCCCCTTTTCAGCGCGCAGAGCGCGCCGGGGGCGCAGCCGAAGGCGCCGCCAGGGGGGGCCCAGCGCCGATCCAAGGAGAATCCGTCCGGAGCTCCGAGAATGAATGGCTGTGCCGGTTCCCTTGACGTCTTGTATTGCGACCGGCATTTTCCAGGGGCGGCCCCCTCCTGGCAGACCCCCTCAAGAGTTATAGCTGAACCTGGGACAGAATTTCATCCCTCAAAAACACGGGACCCTCCGCCAGCCAAAACACTCGGAACATTCGAGGGTGCCCCCCCCAAGATGCACCAACAAAAATACGACGAAGACTTTTCCGTCGGCGGCGAGGCAGAGGTGGCTGCACCCGCGATAGAGCTGGACGGGGGCACCAAAAAGCGACTTGGCCAACACACGACGAACACGACGGACACCAGGGCACCCTCCCCGAACCGACCTCGGTCGTACCCCCCGGCCCGACGGCACCAGACGTCGATGACTTCTTCGCCGCAGCGTGGAGGACCCCGGGGAGGTCTGGACCCCTCCCCCCGGGGGGGCCGCCTCCTCGTCCGAAAATGGAACTTTTTGGGCGGTCCTGGAGCGGGGGGGGGGCAACGATAGGGGCGGGGACAGGCCCAGGGGTCCTCGACCTGGACTCGGCGATGCGTCGCCGATGGATCGGCAATATGCCCTCGATAGCGAACCCCCTCGTTCTTTGACGGTCCTGGGGTGAGGGGCAACGACAGAGGGCGGGACAGGCCCAGGGGGCGAGCGTCGACCTGGGCTCGGCGGTACATCGCCGATAGATCGGCGATGGGCCCTCGAGAGCGAAAATCCCCACGTTCCTCGGCCGGGTGGGGCCAGCCCTTCTCGGCGATCGGTGGGCGATTGGGGGTCGATGCATCCCCCCATTTGCCTACCCCCTCCCGTCGCTGCCCCTGGTGGGGCCGGGCGAGGGCCCCCCCCCAGCAGCCTGCAACCGCCAAAAACCGTCGGTCGCGACTTTTCCGCAACGAGAGGTGGGGGTGCGCGTCGCTCCCCCTCGGCGTAGCTCGTCTATCCCCCGCCCCCCCCCCGCCGTTTTTCGGTTTCGTGCGTGGTTTTTTCGCCAACTGATCAAGGATGCTCCTCGATGCTCTTCGCCGAAGGAAAAATGCACACGTCCGAGCGATGCCAAGGCCATCCACGCCCGGATGGTTATGGCGGCCAGCTGCTGCGTGGCCACAGGTGGTCGCTGAGGGCTCGGGCGATCAGACGCGTTTGCTGTTTTCGACCTTCTCCGCCTCGACGCTGCGCGCGAGGCCGCGACGCCAGAAAAGCGTGTCGCTCCCCAGCCCGGCGCTCTCAGGAGCCACGGGGCGGCCGCAAGACCGCCCCCAGGAAGGCTGTAAGATGTTGCCAGCTCTCGATGCTGCGCCAGCAGTGTGGCGGGGCTTTACCGCAGGCAGCCAGAAATCAGTGTGAGTACGATGGTGCCTATCAGACACTCCTGCAGAGCCGCGCCGTGCACGCCATTGTCAAACACAATGTCTCTCAGCGCTGCCTCTGTCAACTGCGTACTCGGCAGTTCCCGCTTCTGGCCGACACTCGTCTGCAGATCCTGGCGAAACCTATTCCATGGAAACAGAGGGCTACGTCCTACCCTACGCTCAACCTTACGACATTCCCAATCGCTCAGAGCAGCCGCGCGAAAGCTGGGAGCCGCGACAGAAGCGGCAAAGAACACGCTCAAGGCCGGCGCCATGGCTCCATGCTGGAGCAGTCACCCTGCACCCTGGAGCCGCACTGGCGCGCGAGCCTCGAACGGCTTGAGCAAACCTCGAGCCAAAGGCTACTCGTCCCTTCAATTCTTCGCATGCGTCGCTCGATGAAAACACCTACGCTTTCCCCACGGTTAGAAGCTTAGAGGCGGTCGAAGGGTCTGAACTGGATCGACCCCCCGACAGTCGGCAAATCCGCTCAAAATCGATTCCCGGACCCCTCCAAGGGTTAGTTTTTCACTCCGTATCCGTTTCTGGGCATCGCTCGGACGTCCATTCCCTGTTTTTTGCGGTTTTGCGCGTGGTTTTGTCGCCAAATGATCAAGGATGCTCCTCGATGGTCTTCGCCGAAGGCAAAAAATGCGCACGTCCGAGCGATGCCGAAGTTTTTGACAGTCCCGGGGCCCGAACACGGCCCCCGAGGGCCGAAGGAAGCAGAAACCGGATCGAACCCAGGGCATCGCTCCCCTTCCTGCACGCCGGAACCAGTGCTGGGACACCTCAGATGCCTGGCCGGCTCTCACCTCCTCCCACGACGCAGATGATCCGCACAAGTCCCGGATACGAGCCCCGATGCGACGCTGCACCGTTCGTCCCGCGCCCAGGTCTTTGCGACAACAGTCAGGGCTGATTGGAGCGGACACGCGAGAGGACACAGGACCCTTCCGCGGGCCACATTGCCATGGGGATGCAGAAGGCATGGGTCGCGAAGCACAGGACACAAACTTATCCTTGATTTAGAACCTGTTTTTTATTATTCGCGATGACGGGCGTGATGGGGGACGGGGGAGAAATCGTCCCCCCCCCGATCACATCACGGCGGGATGCCGCTGGAAATCTCAGGAAATCATAGAGGAATCCCGTAGGACACCTTTGCAGACGTGGGCAGACTAGCGTGACGTGATCCTGGGGGGGAAGGGAGAGGCCCGATCACGGCCGTCCTCGCCCGAACCTTACAACAAGCAGGCCCTTGGCAGGGTCGACCTACGAATCCGCCTCGACTGTGCCAGAGGTCGCCCCGCCTCGAACGCGCCGCGCCCCGCGCGGCGCTCGACGCGCGCGCGCGACCCCGCGGCGGCCCCCCAGCGCTCGGCGCGCGCGCCAGCGCGGGGCCACCGTGGAGACGTCGGGGGCGCCTAGCGCGATCTGCCGCCGGCCGACGAGAGAACGGCACCTCGCCCTGGGCAGGAGCTGCACGGCCGAGAGCGCGCACTGCGCGAACGGCGCCCATGCACCCCGCCTGTGTCTGGGCCCCCGCTGCAGGCCTCCTCCTCCTCCTCCTCCTCCTCCTCCTCCTCCTCCTCGTCCTCCTCCTCCTCCTCCTCCTCCTCCTCCTCCTCCTCCTCCTCCTCCTCCTATTCCTCCTCCTCCTCCTCCTCCTCCCTCCTCCCTCCCTCCTCCTCTCCCTCTCCCTCCTCCCTCCTCCCTCCTCCTTCTGCCTCCTGCCCCCTCCTCCTCC
>CAUYUJ010019146.1:170488-186356 GCA_963575745.1 Prorocentrum cordatum
GCGAGAACGCCATCCGGAACGACGGAGGCCAAACACCGATCCGAAAATGAGGCCCACGCTGCAGCGGGAGCACGATTCGGAACGATTCGGGAGCAGAAATGAGGCCGGCGCCTCAGCGAGAGCAGCATTTTGGAAAAAACGCAGGCGAAAACCCGTTTCCCGGGAACCCTGTGTAAAAAAACAGTACGCGGGGGGGGGTCGGATATCTTCGGGACGCCATCAGGGGAAGTGGGAGAGTATTTTCATATTGTGTAATTGTGGAGGAGGAGGGTGTGCTGAAAGTGCTGACTACATGGGGCAAGGCCCCCTCTCCGCAGAGCAACAGGCCTACCACTCGGCAGGCTCCTCATAAAACTCGGGCTCCCCCCCCCCCCTGGGACCTGGAAAAGTCCACAGCGGCCGAGGGGGAACCAAAACCGCCGCGCGGACCGCTGCACCTTGTCACGGCTGCCCAACCCAGGTCGCAACGCGCGAAACGCGGACATCCCTCGCGCCCCAGAAGGGGTGGGAACCTCGAGGGACAAAGCGCCTGCCCCAGTGTACGGGTACGGGCACCTCCTGCCGTGACTCGGCGGCGAGCAAGGGGGGAAAACGGGAAGGAAAAGTTCAAAAGGCGGAGGGGTTGCTCAGAATGCCCCCGTCCTTCAGAGAGGTTTTTTTTTGCGTCTTCGGGGCAAACCAAAGGAAACTGTCCAGGAAGGCCCCGGGACTTCCGAGCCTTCTGAAAAAGGCCCGCCCCTTCTCACTTCCCTCCGTTTCGGTGGCAACCCATGGGGGCCTCCCATACCATCTTGTCGACTATTGCGAATCGACGCTAATCGACGCTAGTCGACGCTAAATCGACGCTGGTCGACTCTAGCCGACGCTATCTCATCGACTCTAGACGCCGGTCGACGCTACAGACGGAATTGAGAGGGTATCACCGGGCCAACGCAGAGACCGTCCAACAGCGCCAAGAGAAGCTTTCACTACGGTCCACGAGCGCCCCGCAGCGCCGAACGAATAATCCTTCAGCGCCCAAGATGGCTTTTTCCCGCGAAGGCCTCCAAAACCGCCACCACAAGGTCCCACAAGTGCACCAACACACCAAGATCGCCTTAGTCACATGGGAAGATATATTCCTCCACCGTCTTCGCCATTTCAGTTCCCGCAACGTCCGCGGCAGCCCCAGAGGCCGCCGAGAGCGCCCCCCACGCGGCCCAAGACGCCCCCGGGAGGGCCTCAACGCGCCCTACAGAGCTTCCAAAACTACCCTCAACGCAGCCCAAGAAGCCCCGGGGCGGCTTCGAAAAGGGGGCCCACGCGGAGGGCCCGAACGGATATTCGAGCCCTCGGCCGCGAGAGGCTCTCGGGAGGAGCCCTCCAAGAGATCCCCGAAGAGCTCCCAAGGGGCCCTCAAAAGCCCCCCCCCAGGAAATCCCGAAAACAAAAAAACTCAAAATATGCATCAAGATAACCCCAAGAGGCCCCCCAAAAGGCACCCAGGAGACCCTGCGAGGGCCCCGAACGGCCCAAACGCCAGCGATCGCGCGTGAGCGGGGGGCGGGAATCGGATCGAGATCAAGTTGTTCGCGATCGCTGGTCGAATTCGGACCCGCGCCCCTTCTGCGTCGCGCCGTTCGCAGTCGCCCTTCGCCCCCCCCCCTCTCCCTCCTCTCCCTCGCGCCCCCCCTTCGCGCGCTCGTCAAGCCTCAGCGTCGCCTATTCGCGCATCGGATCGGATCGCAGCTGCGTCGGCGCGATGTCGGACCGGGATCAGATCGTTTGCGACCGCGGATGGAACTGGAACCCTGCGAACTGGACATCGCATCGCGCCTCGGACAGTCGCGCTTCGCGCTCTCCCCCCCTCTTGTTCCGCGCGCGTCTCAAGCCGACGCTCGCTCGAAACTTTCTCGGCCCGTTCCTTTGTCCGTATTCGTCGCCTTCCTCCTCCTCCTCCTCCTCCTCCTCCTCCTGTTCCTCTTTTTCCTCCTCCTCCCCCCTCCCCCTCCCCCTCGTCGTCGTCGTCGTCGTCGTCGTCGTCGTCGTCGTCGTCGTCGTCGTCGCCCTCCCCCTCCCCCCCCCCCCTTGGAAAAGGGGGGCTCGGGGGCGCGGCGACGGGCGAGGCGGAAGACGGCCCCGGGGGGCCCAGATCTATGATTAAAAGCTGGGATTGAAAAATCACGTCGCCGGTGGTCTCGTCTCTCGGCCACTCGCCCCTGGGCCAGAATTCGAAGGGGGCTGGCCGCGGCCGCGAGGGGCCCTCCAGAGGCCCGAAAAAATTGAAGAACGCAAAGAAAGTGACCTTTCGAAACTCAATGGAAACCGACCATCACCTTCAAAGAAGCCAACTGTTCGCGCGAAATTCGCTGACCGCATGCGCGCAGCGGCAATTTTGCCAAGATTGCGCAGGGCCTAGGTCGCATTGGCCGCTGCCAGGGCAAACCCGTAGGCCCCCAACACTTGGCGGCGTCGCGCGCCCTTGGTGCCCGAGGGGCTGGCGCCGAATTGTCGTTGCTGTCTTTTCTGTCGCGTGGAAGGACTCCTCCTCCTCCTCCTCCTCCTCCTCCTCCTCCTCCTCCTCCTCGGATGCGCGCCAGTGTCGATGGAACCGAGGTCAGCGTCCACAAATCGAGGAGGGGCCCGATGTTGGTTCAGGATCCCCAGCTCCGCAACGTGCTTCCAGCGGGCAGCTCGAGCAGAGTATAACGCAATGGTGGGCAGAAGCAGCGAGAGCACGGGGTGCACCGCGACCACCTCTACCACCCTCAAATCACCCCCTTCTCCAAGGATGTTTCCATCCTCCACATCCCCCTCTTGCTCTTAGTCCGTGCCATCCTCAGCCCAACCCATTCATTTCTCTCCTGTTACACGTCCCCTTACAATCCCCGCTGGTGCTCAGCCCCCCCCCCCCTCCCGTCAACCTCGGCTTCCACATCCCCATGCCCTTCCGCATCATCGCCGATCCCCTCCTGCTGCTCCCCCTCCTCGTTATTTTTCTGTACCTCCTCCACCTCCTCGGCGTCGTCTTCCGCCCCGGCCTCCTGTGTCTCCTCCTCCCCATTCCTCTACATCGTCGCGGTCAAGGTCGTCTTCTTCAGGGTCGGCGGCACCAGCCGCAAGGCCTTCGCACAATATATATATATATATATATATATATATATATACACACACAGACACACTCCGACGAATTTTGCATGTACCTCCTTGTGTATACACATCGCTGGTTCTCAGTGGCGATGTATACACCGCCACACTCCCCTGAGGCCTAGAAACAATCCAATCGAGGGTGTATTTTTTTGTTGGTGCGGATTTTTTATCCGGAGGGAGAGTAATACAAGGACAGCGCGCGACCACTGAACTTCACCACGGCGTGAATAGCACAGCATCGTGAAAAATACACGAGCCGACCTGTCACCGAGGCAAGCTCATGCGAGGAAGCGTGGCCTGCGAGAACAGAAATAATGATACGAGTACGAAAGGCCAGGAAATAGAGGGGACCAGAAAGAAAAATGAAGCTAGGGCTCCCAACTTCGCGCTTCGCGCTGCGCGAAGCGCGAAGCGCGAATAACTTCGCGCTCTCGCGCCGTCCTCCCAAAGGGAGAATAGGAGGACGAGGAGGAGGGGGAGAAGGAACGAGGACCGCGAAGCGCGAAGCGCGAACAACTTCGCGCCCTCGGGGGAGCCCTTGTGAAGGGCGACGCAGACAAACCCAAACGTCCGGCCGCTATAATTTCTTCGAGGCGTGGGCCCCGGAGGTCTGGACCACTTCCCCAGGGCCGGTTTTTCGTTGAAGGGGCCCTGGGACACACAAATAAATACACACAAATAAAAATATTCCCCATATTTTCCCATATTTTCCGGGTTTTTGTCTTCCCCCCCACTTCCCATATTTTCCCATATTTTCTGGGGAATCGCCGATTAATTGTGTCTGTGTGTTTCTTTCCCTCTTGATTCGTCCCGAGTCGTTTCGTCGACGGTCCCAAGGCTCGACGAGGGCCCCCTGGAGGCCGAGAGCCGCCAAGAGAGCCGCCTGCGTCAATCCCACCAGACCTCTGGGCGCAGGTGGTCTATAGCGCGCTTCTTTTTCCAGCCTCCTTTTTTTTCTTGCTCGTGGGGTTTACCTCCTCCCCCTCCTCCCTGGATCTGGACGGGCTCCCCCGCGATGTGTCAGAGCGTCCTCTTTGGCCGGGATAGCTCCAAGAGGGTTTTAGACAGCCCAAGATCCAAGATGGCCTCCAAGGTCGCCCAAGATATCTCAAGATAGCCTCCGACACGCATCCAAGAGGTCTCAAGACGGCCCCAAGACGGTTTCACGTGCCCTCCGAGCCCTCCAAGGACCACCCCAAGAAGCCAACATCATTCAAAAACCTGGGGAAAAAAAGTGTTTATGATCTTCTCGTTGTTTCGCTTCCGATGGGCTCTTGCGGCCTGAAGATGGCTTTAAAACTGCCTAATCTGGCCCCAAGAGGGGCCCAAGAGGCCCCCAAGACGGCCCCAAGAGCGCTTCAAGAGCGGGCCAAGAGGGCCCCATAACAGCATCGTTGAGCCTCCGAGGGGGCGACGTGAATTAAGACCTCCCTCTTTTTGAACAGTGGGATCCAAGACGGCCCCAAGAGGCCTCCCAGACCCCCCCAAAGAGCCCCAAGAGGGCTCCTAGAACGCCCCCAAAACAAACCCAAGAGGGACCCGAGAAGGCCCAAAAAGGATCCCAAGAGGGCTCCGAGATGGCGTCAAAATTGCATCAAGAGTCTTCGAAAAGAACCCGCACCACGATATATCCCCAGAGCCCGGCCCCTCGTCCTCCTTGTCATCGTCCGTTCCTTCCTTGCTTCTTTCCTGCCGCATCCCTGCTCCTCTTGATCCTCCTCGCGCCGCATTCCTCTTCCTCCTCCTCCTCCTCCTTCCCGTCTTCCATACGTTCCCTCCTCCTCATCATCCTCATCCTCTTCCTTACCCCCAAGATAGTTCCAGGCATCACAAGCACCAACAATAACACCAACATCAACACCAGCAGCAGCGGCACCACAAGCACAACCCACAACGACAACGCCAACAATACCATCAGCTACAGCACCACTGGCACCCTTCGCTACAAGGGATATCCAAACTTACTGGTGTTGCCAATGTCTAGACGCACGCGAGTTTTATATACAAATCGGTACAAGAGCTAATATCCTGGATGTCCATCGCAATGCATTTCTACTCTGCGCAACAATGACATCGGATCGTAGTTGCACCAACCTTTGCCGAACACGCTTCCCACAACGAACACCATGGCGCATGTTGCGCTGATTCTTCCCTACGCTTCAATGCGCGAAACCATTTGTGGCGTTTGTTTTCTGGTCCCAGGGTACTGCCCACACAATTTGGACGCTTCCAAAACGGTTGTGCGACCGCGTATTTCCAGGCGTCCCTGATTAACCAACTCATCCGGTAATCGTTCCTGGATGGGCTGGTGGGGATGCTTTTTTGATCGCAAGCGCACCGGAAACGCCGGACGCCGTCCAAGAGTCGTAGCTAACGGGCTACGAGCTAAATTGCGCAACCAAAGGGGAGAAGAGGGAGGCAACGAGAGGACAGCGGGGGAGGAACACACAGGAGGCGGGCCTCGCTGCCGCTCAGAAGAGGGCGCCATCGACTGGGGGGGGGAGCCGCCAGCCGGAGTGCAACGCCAAAATGGCGGGGAATTCTGGTTGGGCGACACCGCGAGCGTGCCAGAAGTCAGTGATCACCGGCTCGTAGACGCACCACGACGAGCAAGCGCCAGGACCAACGGTCGCATCGTCAAACGGGTAGCGGGCGTATCCCACGCGCCGCCAGGCGTCGACCAATTGACGTGCAGGCGCTCAACGGACCAAGGTCCGGATCGCCAGACACCGTCGAAGACTGATGTCGAGTCCGCGTTTCGCGCAGCGGGGGATGTGGGCGGACGCACGCACACCGGGTAGGGACCAAACCAGGTGACCGAAGGCCCCGGAGCGCGCCATGGAAGCGTCCAGCCGCGAGCGTGCTGGATCTGGATCCCGCTTGGGGACCGTCGGGGACTACCCGCGCGGTGGGGGGCGACCGAGAGGGCAGCAGGCCCCAGGCCGGTGAGGGATGCCGCCGCAGGCCAAGAGCCGCAGGGGGCGGAGAGGCCGAGGCGGAGGGCGGGCGGACGACCGAAAGTGACGGCCCACGCCGGCCGTGCAGCAGAAGGTGGAGCCCAGGCGGCGCCTTTGTGCGGAGCATAGGCCGCTGGGCGGGGGCGCCGTGGCGAAGTGTCAAGAATTCTGTTGGAGACGTAAGATATCTGGGAGAAGTAACGGGATTCTAAGCAACAAATATTTGTTTTTTGTTCGCGGCGAGAGACTCGAGCAGGGACCAGCAAACCCCGGCAATCCGACAGGCCTATCACGTGTTCTTAGAACAAGGAGCTGCTCCAATACCCCAGCGAACGTTCCCTCAGAACATAGAGCCGATGCGTTGAAACAGGACAGCCTCAGCGAGAGATGTTCCAAAACCATTCATAAGAAATCCTTAAACCATTGTATTCGGGGGCGGCAGCGAGGGAGGCGTCCAAGAGGGGGGGTGCAAATCATGGCCGGCGGCACGTGCGCGGCCCAGCGGGGGAAAAATCATGGCCCCCGCCATAATGTCCACCCCCCCCCTAGTCATCACCCCCCTCTTTTCCGCCCCCGATGTATGGTGGGCCCATCGGCAGGCCGGGACGCCTCGCCGCTGCTGGACAGAGCAGGCGGGGGGGGGGGGGGGGGGGGGGCGTCCTGCGGGCCCCCCTCCGTGGCGACCGAGGTGGGCGCCGGCGCCGCGGGCGGCTGCGGCTGCAGCCAGGGGCACTCGGGCGGCGCTTTGGCGCCCGCGGCGGCGGCGGCCTCCGGGACGACGACGACGCCGACGCCGACGCCGTGTCTTCTTCGAGAATACGTAGGTGCCTTGCGAGTGGTGGGCCGCGCCCGGTGAGCAGGGCGGAGAGGCCCGCCCTCCCTAGGGGGCCAACAAACCGACCTCGCCTTTGACCACCCTCGCTTCCAAGAGATACCAAGCGATGCCAAACTACGGCCTGTACTGGTCAGGCCGCTTGACGAGGAGGCGCGTGGTATGCCTTGGTTTTGCCTGGAAGCGAAAGCGAGGTGGGTAATTCACGCTCTGACTCCCCCCTCAGTCCGCTCCACGCACGGCGGATCTCCGAAGCCAAGGCTCCGGCGGCGCCCGCGGCCGCGGCCCGAGAGAGGCCGGGCAGAGGGGCCAGGCGCCAGGCACCGTCGTCCGTCGCCATCGTCGCCGTCGTCGTGGCTGGCGTCGTCGTCGTCGTCGTCGTCGTCGTCGTCCGTCGTCCGTCGTCCGTCGTCGTCGTCGCCGTCGTCGTCGCCGCCGTCGTCGTGGCCGTCGTCGTCGTCGTCGTCGTCGTTCGTCGTCGTCGTGGCCTTCGCCGTCGGCGACCGTCGTCGCCGTCGTCGTCGTCGCCGTCGCCGTCGCCGTCGCCGCCGCCGCCGTCGCCGTCGCCGTCGTCGTCGTCGTCGTCGTCATCGTCGTCGTCGTCGACCCCCCGACCGCGGCGCCGCGGCGGCCGCCTCCGGGCACGAGCCCCGCACCAGGATGCACTCGCAGGCCCGCTCGCCGGGCACGCCCGCGCGGCACGTCGGGCAGCGCCTCGGGGGGGGGAGGGTTGCCGCCCCCCGGGCGGCCGCGGGGCTGCGGGGGCCTGCACGTCATCGCCGCCGGAGTCGGGCGTTGCTGGGAGTACCCCTCCTCCTCCTCCTCCGCCTCCTCCGCCTCCTCCTCCTCCTCCTCCCCCTCCTCCTCTAGCTCCTCCTCCTCCTCTAGCTCCTCCTCCTCCTCGCACGTAGCCCAGGAAAGTCCACAAGTCCTCATCACTCTACATCAGCCTGCTGAAGCATCTGGGCTCGTGCTGCACGAGCTGAAGTTACCAGAGCCTGAGAAGAGCAACGACGGTGAGTATTGTAAAGATAGAACGCAATTACAAGCCGTTGGGCTGCCAGGTCCCGCTCATCATCTGTAAGCGAGCGAGCGAGGGCGAGCCGAGAATCGAGATGCACTGGGAGGGGCTTGTCAGGATGCCAGACTTGGTGGACCGCACCCCAAAGCCACGGGCAGCTCATATAATGAGCCTGGCTGTCCTCACCCTCCTCCTCAGAACATCCGAAAAGACACTGGCAGCGCTTCTGAGACATCCTCCGCTCCGTCACCCACCCACCCGCTAGTGTCTTTACAATGCGCATCTGCCAAGACGGAGGCGCGCTCAACATTCGGGTCCGAAGAGCGGGCCAGTCTATGGCTTTCAGGGCACGGGCAGAAGGAGGCCTCGAGGCCCACGAAGAAATACGCCGAATGATGGTGTCCGAGAGGCAATCCTGATAAAGACTCGCACCCAGGGAACGGCCAAAAACCCTCTGGACCTGGACCCGCGGATTCAACCCTTGGGCTTCCTTCAGAGCGAGCTTGGCACGAGCAACAGGGTCCCGCAGCCAATCATTCTCGATAAATCCTGCAGCCGCCTCGGCCAATTCCTGCACAAACGATCTACGCTGCCAAAACGAGGGTGACCAACTGTGGCGAGCCCAGAGAGCGATCGGAAGAAAGCTCCTTGCCTTCTGCTGCAGGCGGCAGAACAGGGGCCTCCAGTTCTTGATCGTGGTGGTCGCAGCTCGCCACAATGTCGCAGTGGCCTGCACCTTGAGCGACAAGGGGCGAACCTTGGCCCAAGTCCTGAGAGCGAGAAGATCCTGGAGCGGGAAGGTACAAGGAGGCAGGTGGAGGACTTTGTGCAGGGCCCACGACTCCCATCGTGCCACAAGCTTTGGGAGAGGGGCAAGCTGGCAGAGGTAGGAGAATTTGGAAACAGCACGAGAGTTATGAAGCTGTATGGCGACCGAGGGGGCGGCCTGCTGCTTTGTTATCGCGTGCACAACCTCCACCCACTCCCGAAACATCCTCTACCACATCTCCTTATTCGCAGCAGGGCCTATCCACACCCCAAGGTACTCTGCCATGGCGGCGACAGGCATCCTTTTCCAGCTCGGGACATGCATAGCTAGCAGAGCCTCGATTGTCTTCCGCAGTTCTGGCGAGAACTCCGCTTCCAGCGGGACAATGCAACACTTTGGTATTTTTAATTGAAGACCCGCAAGGACCTCGGCCGCATAAAAAACACCATGCACTCTCTTAAGAGCCTTGACCTCCGAAAGAGCTAACCCCACATCGTCCGCACACACGCCCGACTCCGAACCTGGCGAGAGGTCAAGACGCTTCCTGAGGGCCCTCAGGAGGGGGTCCATCGAGAAGGCCCACAACGATCCACTAGCAGGGCCCCCCTGCATGGCGCCCGAACATATCACACAGAAGGCCAGGAGCTGACCCAGGATCGGAGTTTTCGCGCACGCGAAGGCGTACGTGGCCTGAAAGAACGCCAGGAGACCCGAAGGCATTCCAACGATGGAAAGCACCTCCCACAGGAAAATGTGAGCCAGAGAGGGGAAGGCATTGCCAAAATCGGCAAGGAAGAGGATGGGGTGATGGACCCTGGCGCGGTCGGGCATCCCAAGGATCCTGGACGTCGTATCCAGGAGGGTGATGTTCTCCAAAAAATTTCTGCCGACCAGGAAGCCCTTTTGGTCCTCCTGAGCCTGGGAACTCAACATTCTCTTAAACTGGAAGTTGCAAACCGACGAGAGCACCTTAATATCCGTGTTCTTGAGAGCGAGCGGTCTTGTGGCTGCAGGTTCTCTCACAACACACTGACTATCGTCTTCACGCTTGCCTTTAGGCGCGAAGATTAGAATCGCGTCATTCATATCCGTTGGAGGGGGGAAGCCAGCCTGGAGGTAGAGGAGGAGGTCGTAAAGTATCTCTGCAGACAATTCGTGCTGCTGCCATGCTGCATAGGGAAGACCGTCGGGGCCTGGAGCGGTGGGCTTCGCTCGCTTCAGCGTCTCCCTGATCTGATTGACCGTGGGCACACTGACATCAGACCAGTCAAAAGGGCATGCGTGCTGCGCTAAGTACCTACGCACATGCTTGACAGGGACCTGTTTCCAAGCGAAAACAGGGGCCCAGCGCAGATGCAACGCCGATGTCATCGTCTGCGCATCCGACACGACAGCACCATCGGGGCCCACAAGGGCCTGAAGCGGAAGGGTCTTCCGAACAGGAGCCCACAGTTTGGCTCGCCTACGCTCCGCGTACATGTACGATTTTAAACGCTTGCGCTCCTTCTGCGACTCACTGGCTTTCACCGCCGACTCCGCCGAGGCTAATCTGCGCTCTGCGCGCAGCTGCTGGAGGCCTTCGTATTGACGACGGAACGCGACAGCCGACTTCAGACCGACACGACCTTCTTCCTCCAGCGTGATATGCTCGGCGGCGGCAGGAGCAGTGGCCAGCAGTTTAGAGGCAAGACGTGTGTCGTTATAGTTAACAGCCCGGGCGACAGATCTGTAAATTAGAAGCTTCGAGTCTAGCTCTGGAGCCGATTGTTTGATCAACGCATCCCTGGACATCCGAGCAGCTGCCCGAAGAAGACGTTTATATTCGCGCCACCGTGCTATGGTTGGAAGAGAGTAGAGGGGGGAGTGAGAGATCAGAAGCGAAAGGAAAAGAGAGAAGGAAGGGGAGCAGCAGACATGCCGCGGGAGCGGCTGCTCCAGTGGCGGGCGCTGCGGGCGCAACGCAAACGTCACGCGCACAGGCGCATGGTCAGAGACGCCCTGGCTGTGGAGCTCCTCGGGCTTGTCCATCACCGTGGCCGAGATGCACCAATTGATGAGCATCCAGCCTGGCGTCGAGGTGAATAGCTTATCGAGCTGCGTGAGGCGCTCCCCGTCATGGACGTAGTGCGTCGGCTGCTCGGGGTCCAGTTCCACTAGGCCCGCCAGCGCGTCCAGCCAGAGGTTCCCTCTCCCCCTGTGGCGCGCTTGTGACATGACGCCCTTGTCTATCTCAGGGGTGGCCAGGTACATCGCCGCCCTCTCGTGGAAGTTGAAGTCTCCCATGAGCAGCACTGTGGAGCGTTGCGGATTTGCCTCAGCTATTTCAGCCTCCGCAGCAATCCTTCTCATCAGCGCCGTCGCCACCGACTCATCCAAGCCGAAATTGTGGATGTTGTAGACCACGAGCATGCTGTCCTGGGCGCGGGTGCCGTTGGAGTGAGATGCCCTCGCCTTCACCTGCAAGCGCTGGACATAACCAGGCACGATCACCGTGTGCCTGAGGCGCCCCGCTTCAGCAGCTTCGTCAGCCTCCTGTTGGGATAGACCAGGCAGGAGTAGGGCCACACCTCCAGCGTTGTGACGAGGCACCGACGCGAAGACCGCTGCCTTCTTGTGTGTCAAATAGACCTCATGACGCAGCTCCTCTTCAGTACCGTGCACTTCTTGTAGTCCAATCATGGTGTGAGGCTTCATCAAGGCTGCCAATCGTCTGCATTTCTTCTTCCTAGTAGCAGGAAGGTGATGAAGAAGAGCTCGAGCGTTCCATGTGATAAATGAGGGCACCCCCGTGTCGTACTGCGAGAGGTCTTCAATCCAAGGTTGCATAATCGTATTAAATTTGCCACCGCACCTCCTCCGACGTGTGGAATATACTGTTGAAGCGCGCCAGCAATGCTTCCTTGTCCAGGTTCTTTGAGCGAGCCGCCGCGTAGTTCCAAAGCAACTTCGTCGGGGCATCCTTTTCCTGTCCGATCTCGAGCTGGACTGCTGGCTGTCCTTCCACAAAAACGATGCCCTTCGTCCGATCATGTCGCACACGTAGCTCCGCATGTGCCTCACGTGCCAGACCTGCCAACTTCTTGGTCTGAATTTCTCTCCTAACCATTTTGTCACTTTTGTCCAAGCCCACGTAAATGCGCGAGCGACCTCCCTCCACCGTCGGGCAGCTGAACTGCCTCCATTCATTGTTCTGCCTGAGGAAGCGCCGCGCCTGCTTGACCTTGCGCATCCCTGCATTCGCATCCCCTGACATCTGCACCGTGAAACGACGTCCAGGCGAGTTGCCCAGTACCTTCCACTGCTGCTCCTCCATGCCCGCGTCCTGCATCCAGGCCGCCAGCTGCTCCTTGAGAGCATCCACCGTGACCATGGCCTCCGTGTTCGCGATGAAGACCGTGCCATCTGGGTCTCTGTCCCACTCCAGCGCGCTGCCGAAGTCCTTGATGGGGATTGTGGCCTCCGCGATGTGCAGCTCGCGGCGGAGCTGCTCCACTTCAGCTCTGACCTGACGTTGCTCCGCCTCGAAGGAAGTTTGACGCTGGCGAAGTTCATCCAATTCTGACCGTACTTGTACATTAGTGGCCTCTTGTCGATCACTGACGGCCTTGACCAAGTTAGCCGTGTGGCCGTTGACTTCCGTGATGATGCTGCGCTTGGTCTCGCCCATGCGCGTGTTGATGGACCGCTCCACATCCGACTTGAAGGCCGCCAGCAGCTCGTCGATATCTCCCCGCGACAGCGAAGAGGAGGAGTCGTCACTGGCTCCTTGCAGCAAGTGCGGCCGCTTGGGAGCGGGTGGGCCACCACTGGCGGCTGCTTCACTGCCCCATGGGTCAGCAGCGCCTTGCAGGGGATCCGCAGAGCGAGCACCAGCAGGAGGACGGCGGCCGAGCCCAGCCTGTCGTAGGTCTCGCTTTTCTTCCGCGGCAGCGGCTCCCCCCGAGCGCGAGCGGGGAGAACCTTCCCCACGGGCCGCCTCCCGCGCCTGATGTCCACGGGCAGCGGGTCCAGCGTCGCCAGGCCGCGAGGAGTGCGCCGATGCGGACAGGCAACCTCGCGCATCGCGGGCAGGCGGTGGCATCGGCTGGCTCCCAGGGGGAGCTCGCGCAGGCGGGAAAAGGGGCCAAGACGGCGTCGTGAAAGAGGTGTTAGCAAAGAAGGGCTGCTGAGGCAGACTCGCACACAGCAGGATCGTTGGTGTACCCGAATCGCTCGACAGAGGAGCGACGGACGGGCCAAAGCTAATCAGAGTCAGCTATGTTACGTTAGCGTCCTCCGTTTAGAGCCTTAAATGAGCCAAAATAGGCTTACGGATAGCGCCTCCTCCTCCTCCTCCTCCTCCTCCTCCTCCTCCTCCTCCTCCTCCTCCTCCTCCTCCGCGTCCTCCTCCTCGTCCTCCTCCTCCTCCTCCTCCTCCTCCTCCTCCTCCTCCTCTGAGCCCCAGGTGCCCCCATGATGTCCAATGGGGCCCCCACCCCGCACGAGGCCCAGAGGGCCCTACGGGGGCTCCCCAAAGCGAGCGAAAAGCTGGGGGCACCTTGGGCCAGGGGCGCCTTTAGCAACCCCCGCGCCAGGGGGCCTGGGGGATCGACCCTCGGGGACCTCGGCGGGGGGGTATTAAATCAGACGAAGCCAGGACGGCCCCCAAGGGGCCTCATAACTGCCCCCAATAGACGAGCGCGTTCAACTACTCGCAGAGTAAGTACTCGCAAACTGCCTGAATGAAACGCGCTCGGTGACCCATGATGCCTCAGAACGGCCCCCGAGATGCCTCCGTGCCGCTGTGGGGGGAGGGGGGAAAGGCTTCTCAGGAGGAGGCTATTTCTTAGAAGGCGCCGGCTGAATCCCACCAGCCCTTTGGGCGTGAATGGTTTAGCGAGCTCTCTCTGTTCTCACCCCCCCTTCTTCCCCTTCGGGGAGGGGTTTACCCCTCCCCCTACCCCCTCCCCCTGGACCTGGAGAGGGGGTTTCGCGGGTGGTCGGAGGGTCCTTTTTCTATCCCTGGGAGGGCTAAAATTCGACACCCCTCACAAGGATTGTGGCCCCGACGGGGGTACTGACAAAAATGCTCGCCCCATCTGTGATCGATCGCCCCAAAGATGGCCCCAACAGGCCCCCAAGACGCTCCAAGAGGCGCCCAAGAGGGCCCCCGGACGCTCCCAAGAGGCTCAAAAGAGAGCCCAAGAGGCCCCTCTATCGTTCCCAGACCCCTCCCAAAGAGCCCCAAGAGGCCCCAAGAGGCCTCCAAGAGGCCCCCAAGATGCCCCCAAGAGGCCCCCAAGAGGCCCCCCGAGGCTCCCCCGAGGCACCCAAGACGCTCCTGGAAGCCCCTGGGGCCGCCAAGAGGCCCCCAAGACGCCCCAAACGGCCTCCAAGAGGCTCCCAAGAGGCCCGAAGAGGCTCCCCCAAGGCACCCAAGACGCGGGGGCAGGAGGCCCGAACGACTCACACCAGGAGAAGGCCCGAACGACTCACACCAGGACGAGAAACCCCAAACGACTCAAACCACGAGGAGCGCTTTCTCTCCCTCCTCCTCCGCCTCGTCCTTCTCCCGCTCCCACCACAAGGAGGATGTACAAGGAGGCGGGAGGAAGGAGGAACAGGGGAGATATGCGGGGACAGGCGGAAACACGCCTGAAAAACACGACTCTCGGCATGCTTCGCAAGAGTTGCTGTTTTGAGATGGGCTGGTGGGGATACGCGAAGCGTGAATAATTAACGTTTATAGATATGGCCCAGGCCTTCTAAGAAGCAGCCTCCTTCTGAGAAGCCTTCCCCCCTCCCCCCACCCCTCTCTGCGCGTGGCCGAAACTAGCGTGCAAAATAATACGAAACCAGGACGGCCCCCAAGAGGCCTCAAAGCGGCCCCCAGGAGGCCCCCCACAGGCCTCCAGACTGCCTCCAAGAGGCCCCCGAGAGGGCCTCCCACGAGATTCCAGCGAACATCCACTCGGCTCATAACCCGCAACCCACAACGGGGCTACTGGCCCCCCAGCCGGCCGCGGGGCTGTGGGTGTGTGTGTGTGTGTGTAGCAAACACAGTCGGACTTGATTGGACAGGACACGCGAGAGGACACAAGACCCTTCCGAGGATGACATTGCCATAGGAATGTGGGAGGCTTGGTTCTTGGACACACATCAGGGTGCCCTTGATAGGGCAGGGTCGACCTACTAACCAAGGCCGACTGTAAGACAGGACGAGAAGCACATCGGGTGAAGATGAACCGAGGATCTCTAAGATCCAGCGGCTCTGGAAGATGTCTCGGGCGCGGCGGCCTTCTCAAAGCGTTCCGGGACGCTCTGAGAGCGTTCCGGAACGCTCTGGAACGGATTTTGTCTCGTCCTGGCCCCGTCCGACAAAGCCTCCCATGCGGGGTCCGAGAAGGAACATCGAGCTGGAACCAGCGATGCATCGCCGATAGCTCGGCGAGTTCTCGCCGGTTTCCAGCCTCAGGATGCTCTCCAGCAACTGCGCCTCGCCGAGAGCGTTCCGGGTGGGCCCGGATCGTCCCGAACGGCTGCCGGAGGCCGGAGGTGTGGCCCGAAAGCCACCATGGCCTGGCTCAGGAAGGGGAACATCAAGCTGAAATCGGCGAAAACAAAATCGCCGATAGATCGGTGATAGGCCCCCGATGCCGAATCCGCACGCTCCTGGGCGGGGTGGGCCATCGGGCCCGTCGGCGATCAATGGGCGAAGGGGGGTCGATACGGCAGGTTCGTGTCGTGCCGCCCCGGTGTTGGTTCCTGACACTGCGGGGATCGTTCAACCTTGAAGGATCGGCCGCTTCCGAAACGTCAGACGTTCAGCATCGACCGATTCTGGCCACGCCAGCAGAACCAGCGATGCATCGGCCACGCCAGCGTGGATCAAATCGGGCTCCACACAGAGCTGCATTGCCGATGCATCGGCGATGCAGCGCGATCCTCCGACGTCATCTACTCCGACCCATCTGCGAGGCCTGGCAAGAGGCAGCATGGTCATCCGACTTCTCAAGATCTGAGCCGATGTCCCAGATATCCGGCGTATGCAGGAGTGAGGAGGATAAGGAGGAAGAGGAGGAAGACGAGGAGGAGGAGGAGGAGGAGGAGGAGGAGGAGGAGGACAAGGAGGAGGAGGAGGAGGCGGACGGAGAGGAGGAGGAGGAGGAGGAGGAGGAGGA
>CAUYUJ010019147.1:0-100000 GCA_963575745.1 Prorocentrum cordatum
GGTCCACGGTGGTGGACATGCCTCCGACGAATGTGCACATCCACTGATCCCTCCCTAGGTGCTGGATGTCTGCGGGGGCGCGAGCTCGCTGACAGCGTGCGAGAGCCGAACGATACCTGGCCCTCCTGCCGACCGAGACCGTGCGGCCCACACACACGCGGGCACGAGAGGGCCGAACAGCATCTGGCCCCTCTGCCGAACGAGACCAGGCGGCCCACGCGCATGCGCGCGGCGAAGGCACGCAGCCTTGTGGTCGCGCACCCGCAAGATCGCTGTCAACGTGTACGGGTGGGGCCACACGAGCGCGGCCCCTGCTCTCGCGCAGGACGGAACCGTTAGCACCCGGAAGGTTCCTGAGCATTTCGGGATAAGGTGATGGGCCTGTCTTCCACCACCACCACCACCACCATAAGTTGGAGGCGGAGGGGGTCCTCCTCCTCCTCCTCCTCCTCCTCGTCCTCCTCCTCATTTCCCCCTCCAACTAATGGTGGTGGTGGTGGGAAACAGGCCCATCATAACACCCGGAAGGTTTCTAGGCAGTTCAAGATAAGGGTGCTTGAACGCGTATTAAAAAAACAGCTTGTGCTTCAACGAGCATCCGTCATCACGACTACCGCGCGCGCACTGCCCCATCAGCCTCATTAACACCATCTCTTATCATCATCGCTAGGGTCACCATTGCCACCGTCATCATCTCAAGTATTACCTGTAGCACCATTGCTATCGCCATCATCCCAACCGCCGACATTGACAGCATCGTCGGCGGGCGCTGTCGTCGCTCTTGTCGACAGCGCCATCATCGTCGCTACGCCAGTTGAATTGTGTCAACAAGTTGTCGCTGGGTGTATGGGAAAGTTGCTTGCGCCTTGAGGTTGACGACCAGCATTGGAATTCACGTATCCAAGCTTCTTGTATACAATTGCACCGCATAGCATCACGAAGCTGGCACTGCATACACAATGTAGCTCGAATCACATACGTTGCGTCACAAAGGTTGAACCCCCTATACGTTGAAAACCATAGATCGCACCCCATATAGTGACACCCAAGCGTGAATGTTTCTGAGCAAGAGCAGCTTGTACCCCGTAAGGCCAGACGTACGCCCAAGCTTCGGGCCTTGGGAGTTCTGGCTTGCATCAATACTGTGACTACCTGCCAGGCCATCCAACCCAACCCGGAGACCAAAAATTTGGGCTGGGAGGGTACGAACTCCCAATGTGTGCCCCAATGTTCCCCAACGCCCGCCCCCCGCTGGGAATGGGGGGCAACACTGTTTTTGGTGAGCGGTGATCTTCTGAATAGCTCATCCCCAGTATGAACCGTACCATCCCAGCCAGACCCTGGTCAAACAATACACCCTGCGAAATGCTTTAGAAATCATGGGTTAAGAAATTCATAGTCTCAGAACTTGAATAAAAACCCAACATTTCCATTCAAATCATAGGATTTACATTGAAACGTTAAGAATAATCGAGACTCTGGGCGAAAACTTAGGTTTTCTTAAGCATCGCCTAAGGTGTACAGTGCGGAAGACGCGCTTCCACGGCATGTCCACGACGCCCGCGCAAGAAAAGGGCAGCCTCAGGGCCACGCGCGAGGGCGTGCCGATGCCGTGTCAGGCCATGTGGTCAAAGGTTTTGCCCAACAACAACAGCTACCAACAACTAGCTATTCCCCAAGAGAAATGCCAGATCTAGGGGGAAAACAAACCTACCTCGCTTTTGACCACCCTCGCTTCCAAGAGATACCAAACGATGCCAAATTGCAGCCTGTACTGGTCAGGCCGCTTGACGAGGAGGCGCGTGGTACGGCTTGGTTTTGCCAGGAAGCGAAAGCGGGGTAGGTAATTCACGCTCTGAAGATCCCTGTACGCGTGCACTCGCTGAAATCACCAGAATACGGAAGATGTCTGGCCATTCTGTCGAATGGGACCATTGCGGCGCACACGCGTGCGCAGACCGTGAACACTCAACAATCATCGCACGCGGGCCCCACGCGCGGTCCCCCGCGCGCGCACGTCGACATTCATTCACACATGGTGTAGAAGTGTTCAAAACATGTGACACACATGTGCTTTTCAACCAACTACGTGTCGAAGCCTCTGCGCGCGCACCCTTCCTCATTATCCTCACATGCACGGACGTCATCATCACCGCAAACGCCATCGCAACTGCCGCAATCATCAACACCACGGTCTTCGTACCCGTCACCATCGTCGTCACCATCATCCCAGTCGCCATCACCATCGCCATCGTCACATTACGTCGCCATCTTCGTCACCATCGCCATGACCATCACCACGACCACCACCACCATCATCGTCATCAAAATTACCATTATCGTCCTCTTCGTCCCCATCATCAGCACCACCATCATCATCATCATCATCATCATCATCATCATCATCATCATCATCATCATCATCATCATCACCATCGGCATCGTCATCGTCTTCGTCATCATCATGACCACCACCATCATCATCAGCAGCATCGTCATAATCGTCATCGGCATCGCCATAATCGTCGTCATCATCATCATCATCATCACCATCGCCCTCACCATCAGCATCATGCTCAAACCCGTCAGTGCCGTAGCCATCGACATCGTCATCGTCAGCATCTGCATCACCATCACCACCACCACCACGACCATCATAATCATCATCATCATCATCAGCATCAGCGTCGTCGTCGTCATCATCATCATCACCATCACCACCATCACCACCACCACCACCACCACCATTACAATCGTCATCAGCAGCAGCAGCATCATCATCACCACCATCATCATTATTCGTTCACTCACTTATTCATTCATTTGGGCGGTGCTCAAGTCCTGCGTGGCCGCAGCATGTTCCTCGATCACGTGGAACCCGCCACTGGTGCAACTCGGACCGTGAAGTCAAACATCGGATGTGCGGGGAGCCCCACACACTTCGTGCACACATGCCCATGAGAAAACGGCCACGGCAAGTTCCAGTCCAAGTGGTTCAGCCTCACAGCTGTCCAACCCCGGTGCGTACACCCCTCCTGCTGCCAGAGAGATGGCTCGTTGTGGGCTCGAACCAGACAGGCCGCAGACGCCCCATGATCATCATCCTCATCCTCGTCATCATCATCATCATCATCATCATCATCATCATCATGATCATGATCATCATCATGATCATCATCATCATCATCATCATCATCATCATCATCATCATCATCATCATCATCATCATCATCATCATCATTACCATCAGAATCACCACCATCGCCATCATCATCAATCACTCGCCAAGCATATCCATACTACTGCCACATACAAGGCATTATTTGTACACCGCCTCGGGCTCGCCTGACGACGGACAACCGCGCCAGGGTCGCCGAGAAGCGGTTGATTGTGCAACTTCTTTTGGTTCCCTTTCTGGTCTAGGGCTGAGTATGCCCACTCATTCGGGCACCCCTGTCCGATCCGTCTCCAGCGTTTCGGCGTGGTTGGCGATCCTCTTTAAGACCTGCCGCAGCCAACCACACGGGGCAGGCCGACGCTGTCACGGAACGACACCTTTGTTTCTGACTGTGCGAAAACACCACGCGTACCTCTTGAATGCAAAGATAAACTGTGTCTGACTGTGTTCTTGGACTCCTTCGCACCCACCCAAATTGCCAGGAGATGTCAAGACAAGCGATGCGAACCTGCTGCTTTGGCCTTCGAAGATGGGAATAAACAGCTGCCCCCTCTCTCGTGACACCGCTGGCAACCGCAGCTAAGCCGGGCGACTGCCCCCTTTTCCATGAGCGGACTCTAACCACGGCCCAAGGGTGTGAGCCACCCGACCCCTGCGTTAGGCGCTCGTGAATAATCAGAGCGCACCTGCGAAGCCCCTTTCTTGGTAAAGCCACCATTGCTACCTCTTTGATTGTTGGGAAAAGGGCCGCGCAACCGAAGACGAGCACTTGGAGAGACTTTGGGCTGATAACCAGTCATTCGCCAAGCATATCCATACTAGCGCAGCATTCTTTGTACACCCGCCTCAGGCTCGCCTGACAACGAACAACCGCGCCAGGGTCGCCGAGAAGCGGTTGACTGCGCAACTTCCTTTGGTTCCCTTTCTGGTCTAGGACTGAGTATGCCCACTCATTCGGGCACCCCTGGTTCAGTCCGTCTCCAGCGTTTCGGCGTGTGGTTGGCTATCTTCTTTAGGACCTGCCACAGCCAACCACACGGGGAAGGCCGACGCTGTCACGAAGGACACCTTTGCTTCTGACTCTGCGAAAACACCACGCGTACCTCTTGAATGCAAAGATAAACTGTGCCTGGCTGTATTCTGGGACTCCTTCGTACACACCAAAATTGCCAGAAGATGTCAAGCCAGGCTCTGAGAACCTGCTGCTTTGGCCTTCGAAGAAGGAAGTACACAACTTCATCATCGTCATCATCACAACCACTATCATCATCATCATCATCATCATCATCATCATCATCATCATCATCATCATCATCATCATCATCATCATCATCATCATCATCATCATCATCACCATCATCATCATCATCATCATCATCATCAGCAGCAGCAGCAGCATCAGCATCAGCATCAGCATCAGCATCAGCATCATCATCAGCATCATCATCATCATCATCATCATCATCATCATCATCATCATCCTCATCATCCTCACCATCCCCTCACCATCCTCATCATCAAGATCAGCATAATCATCAGCATCATGATTATCATCATCAGGATGATCATCATCAGCAGCATGAGTATCGTCATCATCATCAGCATCATCATCAATATCATCAACATCACCATCATGATCATCATCATCAACATCATCATTATTCGCAGCACCAGCACCAGCGCCGGCATCATCATCATCATCATCATCATCATCATCATCATCATCATCATCAGTATCAGCATCATCATCACCATCACCATCACCAGCATCAACATCATCATCATTATCAGTATCGTAGTCACCGTCACCGTCGTCGCCATCTTCGTCACATGTAGATGAAGTAATTGCGACAGCTACGTAGCTTGCACAATACGGATTGTGCACCACAGATATTGAAGATCGAGAGTGCAGGAGCCAAGCTTTCGGGGTCTGTCATCCACCCTCCTTCTCCTCTTTTTCCTCCTCCTCCTCCTCCGTCAGAACGTCCCCTTCCGCAGTCTCCTCCTCCTCCTCCTCCTGCTCGACATCCTCCCGAGTGGCTTCCCGAAGCAGAGGAGCAAAAGATAACGTCCAAGGACCTCGACCCGCGACCACCTCCTTGCCGTCCTCGTCGATGCTCGATCCTCGCTCGTCGACCCTCCTTTTCTCGACCCTCGCTCCTCGATCCTTCGATCCCTCGAGCCCTCGACACTCGCTCCGCGATCCCTCGATCCCTCGATCCTTCGATTCCTCGCTCCTCGATCCTTCGATCCCTCGAACCCTCGATCCCTCGCTCCTCGATCCCTCGATCCCTCGATCCCTCGATCCTTCGCTTCCTCGATCCTCGACCCTTCGACCCCTCTCCCTCCGCCGGCGGGCGGCAGCGGCCGCCGGGAGAGGCCCCCGCCTCGCCGAGGCTGTCGTCCTCCGCGGCGCAGCAGCCTCCGCGGATCCGCCGCCGCCGCCACGTGCCCCGCTCGGCGGCCGCCGGAGGGTCGGAGGGCACGCTGCTGCCGCCAGTCGCCGTCGCAGTCGCAGTCGCAGTCGTAGCCGCCACCCGGTCTCCATGTCGTAGTCTTCGTCGTCGTCGGCGCCGCCGCCGTCGCACTCGTGGTCCTCCTGCTCCTCCTCCTCCTGCTCCTCCTGTTAGTGCTGTAACCTCACGACTGAAGAATCACTAATGTTGACCCCCCCATCCAGGGGCGCGGTGTATTTTTTTCAATTGGAGTGCCTTTTCCTGGATTCGCACCCCGTTTTCTTTTATTATGCGGGAAAGTCTTGGGTCTCCGAATTGGGCCCCTGGCCCCCGAGTTACAACAACTAAGGCTCCCGCCTGATACTCCCTCACGATGTCTTCCCAAGTCGAACTCTCGCGCGGGACGTCCTCACCGTGTATGCAGAAATCGCGCTTTCGCGTGGGACTTCCTCACCATGTATTCAGACGCCGCGCCCTAGGCACTCAGGAATGACGCTCTCGATTCGGCCAGTCTCACGATCTACTTGGGACTCGTGAGATTGATTTTGGAATCGCGCTGTTGCTCGAGACCTCCTCGCGATTCGTGCAGGACGCACGCTTCAGCAACCCGCCTCCTTGACCTGGCCGTCTGGGCCTGCCCTCCCAACCCGCCTGTCAGGGCCTACCCGCCCGATCTGCCCGTTTGGTTCTGCCACGTGATTTTTGCTCCTAGGCTCCCCTCCTGCTACTCTCTCTCTCTCTCTTTCGTGCTCCATCCTCCTCGCTCCCCCGTGTCCCTTTCTTCCATCCGTCCCCTCTTCCCCTGCCGTAGGGGCTTCATGACACACACGTTGCAGGTAAGAAGAACATACCCCCCAGGGATCCGATCGAAGACGAAGAGGGTGGTATCGAGGGTTTGGGATATACGTGTTGAATGGCACGCGCGCAGATAAGAGCGAAGAGTCTTAAACTGATTGTTGTTGTTGTTGTTGGTGTTGTTCTTGGTGGTGGTGCTGTTGCTGTTGTTGGTGGTGCTGTTGTTGTTGCAGTTGTTGGTGATGGTGTTGTTGGTGGTGGTGTTGTTGTTGGTGTTGCTTGCTGTTGCGTTCTCACTCCTGAAGAATAATTGCCGTTGATCCCCTTGTCTGGTGCACATTCTGTGTTGTCTGAAAAACTGCCCCTCCTGGGGCTCGTACAGCGAGCGGCTTGAACAAGGAACACTTACTTTTCAAAAGGGGCTCGGTCGTGTCTTAGGCTTGCATGCGTTATTTACAATTCCTTATGCGTTACGTGTTATTGATCGTTCCTTATGCGTTATTCCTTGGGATAGAAAAGGGGCTTCGTTCCTTATTTATCGTTCCTTAGGTCAGGCCGATGACTGTACCCAGTTTTTTACAAGGAACGAATGGAGCCTCGCACTGCGCCCCTGGCCCCCGAGCTGCAACAACAACGGCTCCCGCCTGACACTTCCGCACAGTGTGTTCCCAAGTCGCGCTCGCGCGCGGGGGCTGCCTCACGATGGATGCAGAAATCGCGATCTCGATCTCGCGTGGGACCTCCTCGCAGTCCCACCAGCCCTTTAGAGCGTGGGTGGCTTAGGGCGTTTCCTCTTCCACCCCTCTTCCCCTTCGGGGAGGGGTTTACCCCTCCCCCTACCCCCTCCCCTGGACCTGGACGGGGAGGTTCGCGGGTAGTTGGAGCGTCCAAAACGGCCTCGGCGAGGAAACCAAAATCATTGTTATTATTAAAATGTTGGCACCACGTTGGCCTCCGGGGGGGGGCTAATTAGGGACCCCCCTTCTTTGCAAGATGACCTCCAAGATGGCTCAAGATACCCCACGATGCCTTGCCTCAAGATGGCTCTCACGATGCTCCGAGAGGCTTCAAGACCGCTTCAAGACGGCTTCAAGTGGCCAAAGAGCTCCCCCAGGAGGCCCCGAAGAGGCCAACATCCTCCCCAAACCCTAGGACCATTAATGTGGTTGGCGTTCTCGCCTTTTCGCTTCCGATGGCCATCCGAGGCCTCAAGATGGCCCCAAAATGGTCCAGGAGGGCCCCAGGAGAGGCTCGAGAGAGCCCCAAGACGGCCCCAAGAGCTCCCAAGAGCGCCCCAAGAGCGCCCCAAGAGGCGACTCCTTTGGGCCCCCGAGGGGCAGTGCTATTTGATGCTCCCCTCTTGTTTGATCGGTGTCCCCCAAGACGGCCCCAAGAGCGCCCCCAAGGCCTCCAGGAGCGCGTCAAGAGTGAAGGGGCCCCAGGACACACAAATAAATACACACAAATAAAAAAATCAGCATATTTTCTACATATTTTCTGGGTTTCTGTCTTCCCCCCCACTTCCTATATTTTCCCATCTTTTCTGGGGAATCGAGGGTTAATTGTGTCTGTGTGTTTCTTTTCCTCCTGAAAGAGGACCCCAAGGGGCGCCGAGGAGGCCCCAGGAGGCCCCAACAGGCGCTCAAGAGGCCTCCTAGAGGCTCCCAAGAGACCCCCAAGACGGCCCCAAGAAGCTCTCCGGGGCACCCAAGACGCTCGAGGAGGCGTCCGCGCCCGCCAAGAGGCCCCCGAGACGCTCCAAAAGGCCTCCACTGGGGACCATTCCTCTGTTTGCTGCCCACTTCCCTGATCGAGGCAATTCCTCTGGACATCGTTTCTGGATGGGCTGGTGGGGTTACGCGAAGCGTCTAGAATAACTTCAGACGCCGCGCATTCGCCACTCAGGAATCACGCTCTCGCTCTGGATTGCCTCGCGAGATTGACTTTGGAATCGCGCTGTCGCTCGAGACCTCCTCGCGATTCGTGCAGGACGCACGCTTCAGCAACCCGCCTCCTTGACCTGGCCGCCTGGGCCCGCCTGTCTACCCGCCCGATCTGCCCGTTTGGATCTGCCATGTGCTTTCTGTTCCTGGACCCCCTCCATCCTCCTCTCTCCCCCTTGTCCCTTGCTTCCATCCGTCCTTTCTTCCCCTGCCTTAGCTGCTGCACGAAACTCACCAGATAAGAAGAACATACCCCCAGGGGACACGATCGAAGACGAAGAGGGTGGGCATCGAGGATTTGGGTTATACGTGTTGCATTTCACGCGGGCAGATAAGAGCGAACAGTCTCAAACTGTTGGTGTGTTTGGCGTTGCTGTCGTCGTTGGTGTTGTTGGTGTTGGTGTTGGTGTTGGTGTTGGTGTTGGTGTTGGTGTTGGTGTTGGTGTTGGTGTTGGTGTTGGTGTTGGTGTTGGTGCTGTTGGTGGCGATGTTGATGGTGTTGTTGTTACTATTGTTGATGTTGGTGGTGTTGCTCTTGATCTTGGTGGTGATAAAGGTGTTGGTGGTGCTGTTGCTGACGTTTATGTTGTTGCTGCTGCTGTTGTCGTTGTTGTTATTGCTGCTGATGCTGTTGTTGTCGGTGGTGGTGTGGTTGCTGCTGCTGCTTTCGCTGTTGTTGTCGCCGTCGTTGTTGTTGCTGCTGCTGTTGATGTTGGTGGTGTGGCTGTCGTTTGCTGTCGTCGTCCCCCCACGACCCGGCCCGCGACCCACCCGCGACCCACTAGCTGCCTACCCGCGACCCACCCGCGACCCAGCCGCGCGAACCACCCCAAAACCCATCCGCGACCCACCCGCGCCCCACCCCAAGACCCGCCCGCGACCCACCCGCGACCCACCCGCCCGCGACCCAGAACACGACCCACCCGCGACCCACCCGCAACCCACCCGCGATCCACCCGACCAGCCCCGCGACCCACTCACGAAAAATCGGCGCCTGCGGCGGGCTCGTTATACAACTTTCACAGATTAGGCGCCTGCGGCGGGCTTCTTCAGAGCCTCGCAGACTGCCGACGTCCCCGCCGCCCCCTCACTCTTATTCGCGATTACAGAGCGCTACGCAAGCATCTTCCCAAAGCTGTTGCGCTGGCCCGTTGCTGTGCCCCATGCAGCAGAAACCGGCTAGGAGCCATCCACGTGGCGAGCTCGAGCTGCTGTCCCCCCCCCTCCTCTTCCTCCTCTTCTTCCTCCTCCTCCTCCTCCTCCTCCTCCTCCTCCTCCTCCTCCTCCTCCTCCCCCGACTCCTCCTGCTCCTCCTCCTGCTTCCTCCTCCTCCTCCTCCTCCTGCTTCTCCTCCTCCTCATCCTCCTCCTCCTCCGTTTCCTCCTCCTCCTCCTCCTCCTCCTCCTCCTCCTCCTCCTCCTCCTCCTCCCCCCTGGGGGCTGGATGCGCCGATCGAGGGCCGCCCCGCGGCGGCGCCGCCTCGCGGCAGCAGAAGCCCAGAGACGGCGGCCAGCGCCTCGCAGCCAGGGCGGGGGGGGGGGGCGCGGAGGCGCTCGCGAGTGCGCTGCGCACGGCACGCTCGCGCGCGGCGCGCGCGCGCACGGCAGAAGTCACCGCCACGGCGCGCGCGCGCATGGCGCGCGCTCACGCTCGCGCTGCGCTGCGCCCGGCTGAAGGGTCAGCGCCCCGAGGTCGCGGCGGAGTGTCCACCGCGCCCACCGCGAGGGGGGGCGGAGGAACCCTGCATGGGGACGGCGCGGTGGCACCACCACAACCATAAGTTGGAGAAGGGAAGCAGGAGGAGGAGGAAGAGGAAATGGAGGAGGAGGACCCCCTCCCACTCCAACTTACGGTGGTGGTGGCGGTGGAAAATAGGCCCACCAAGAACGGCTGCTCATGCCCACCTGGATGACCTGCGGGGCCAACAAAACGGTGACCCGGCAGGCCATCGGCCCTTCGATCCGATCTGCCCTACCTACCCCGAACCCTGAAGCCTCCAGACCTCCCCAGGCCCCTCTATGCACTCCCAAGTCCCACCAGCCCTCTGGGCGTAGGTGGTTTAGGGAGTTTCCTCTTCCATCTTCCCTCCTTCCCCTTCGGGGAGGGGTTTACCCCTCCCCCTAACCCCCTCCCCTAGACCTGGACGGGGGGTTCCGCGACGCGTTGGAGCGTCCAAGATGGCCCAAGATGGCTCCAAGAGCGCCTCGGGGAGCCCAAGATGAGCTCCAAGATTGCTCAAGCTAGCCTCAGATGCCTCAAGATGGCTCCGAAGATGCTCCAATAGGCCCGAAGACCGCCCCAAGACGGCTCCAAGAGGCCAACTAGCTTCCCAGGAGGCCTCCAAGAGGCCAAAATCCTTCAACAACCTAAGGAAAATCAATGTTTTTTTGCTTTCTCGCCTTTTCGCTTCCGATGGCCATTCGAGGCTTCAAGATGGCTCCAAGACGGCCCAAGAGGGCCCCAAGAGGGGCCCAAGATGGCCCCAAGACGGCCCCAAGAGCGCCCAAGAGCGCCCCAAGAACGCTCCACGAGGGGCCCAAGAGGCGATTTTAGGCGCTGTAGAGGGGCAGGGCGAATCCGGACCCTCCCTTTCTTTGATCAATCTCCTCCAAGATGGCCCCAAGAGCGCCCCCAAGGCCCCCAAGAGCGCCCCAAGAGAGCCCCAAGAGGCGCCCAGGAGGCCCCAAGAGGCCCCCAAGAGGCCCCCAAGAGGCTCCCAAGAGACCCCCAAGAGGCCTCAAGAGGCTCCCCGAGGCACCCAAGACGCTTCAAGAGGCCTCCGGGACCGCCAAGACGCTCCCAAGACGCCCTAAGAGGCCTTCAGGACGCTCCCAAGAGACATCCGAAGAGACTCCGAGAGGCATCCAAGAAGCCTCTGGCCATTTTGCTCGCCCTTCTCCTCCTCCTCCTCCTCCTCCTCCTCCTCCTCCTGCTCCTCCTCCTCCTCCTCCTCCTCATCCGCCTATTCCTCCTCCTCCCTCCTCCCTCCTCCCGCTCCCCCTCCTCCTCCTTCAGTTCCTCCTCCTCCTCCTCCTCATCCTTCTCCGATTCCTCCTCCATCCTCGCCGTCTTCGGTAAGACGGGTTACCCGGCCCTGTGTTACTCTGTATGCTCCCTCACTTCCCTGATCACCCCATTCGCCTGGGCATCGTTTCTGGATGGGCCGGTGGGGATACGCGAAGCGTCTAGAATTCCCTTCAAGGCCTTCCAAATCGCTCTAGCCTCCTCCCCAAGCTCCCATGGCCCCTCCAGAACTCCCAAAGCAAGCCTCTTCCAGAGTTTCGCAGAGCCGACCCAGACCCCCCGGGGCCCCCTTCAACCTTACCATACCCATCGGTCGGAAGAAGTAGGTAAAAACATGAAGTAGGAAAGCGTTGAAAATAGATTGGGTTCCGCCCGCCCCCTAAGAGGGACGGAAAAGGTGAAGCCACTCGATCATTGAAGTAGGAAAGCGCTTAAAGTAGATTGGAATCTGGGAATCCAAAAATACTTACTTTCAACGACCGATGGGTAGCCCCCTCCGGACCCCGGCCCCCTCCAGACCTCCGGAGGCCCCTCCAGACCACCACAGGCCCCATATGATCTCCTCAGAACCCCACCCGATGGCTGCTGGGCGGCATCCTGATCCAATCTGGCGGCCGCCTGCGACTGGTTCCCTCCCTCCCTGCACCCCCTCCTTCCCTCCATCCCCCTCTTTCCGCCCGCCCCTTCCAACCTCCCTCCCTCCATCCACTCCCCCTTCCTGCCTTCCTGCGCCCATCCCCTCCCTCACCTCACTCTTTCGGCCCAGCGCAGGCAGCTTAGGCTACGGCCGCTGATCCCCCCGATGCCCCTGGAGGCCCCTGGAGACCCCACACTCCCCCCCGACCCAAGAGCGGAATGGCCAGGGGATGTATCGATCTGGTGGGCGGTGGGGAAGGGCACATGCGCCAACTCCGCTTCTCATTCGCAGAAGGCGCCAGCTTGCCGCCATCTTGCGCCGTCATGACCGTGACACTCCCGCCCTCCTTGCCATCGCTCGGACGTCCATTCCCAGTGGCTTTTTTTGTTCGGACTCGTGCGCTCCTTCTCCGCAGGATGACCTCGGATGCTGGTTGATGGTCCTCGCCGAGGCAAAAAACGCACACGTCCGAGCGATGCCCAGCCTCCCTGCTCCCTGTTGCGCCTGTCTGCTGAATTTGAGGCCTCCTAGATGGGGTCCGAGTAGATGGGGTCAAAGGATCGCGCCGCATCGTCAATGCATCGCTGATGTATCGGCGACGCATCAGCGACGTCGGCGACGCATCGGCCACGCCAGCGTGGACAAAATCGGGTTCCGCATCGAGCCGCATCGCCGATGCATCGACGATGCGGCACGATCCTCCAACCGCATCTACTCTTAGGTCGAGCATGTCCCCCTACAGGCGGATGTTGAAGGAAAATGATAAAATACCCCCTCCAAAGAAGTACTCCAACAAATACTAAAACATAGTCGAAAAAATCGTCCCCCTAATATGTTTTGACTATGTTTGAATATTCCTCCTGTAGATGGACAGGCCCGAGTTGAGACTGCTTCTATGTAGCCAGACCTGGGACAGAAGATTATCCTCGGAGAAGGACAGAACCCCCTTATAGCAAAGCATTATTCAGTGAACGCGACCCCGGGCCCAAACCTGGCGGGCGCAAGCCTGGAAACTGACGGCCGCGGCGCCCTCTCGAGAGCCGAAAACGAACAATCCACTAATCGACGTGTCAGGGTGGGGGTTCTGTCCACCCCGAACATCCTTCCAAAGCATGAGACCCTACTCCGTCCAGCACACTCCAAACCAGGAGATCACCGAGGGTCTTCCCCACACAAGAAAGCACCAGAATATTCATCGAGCACGAAGGAGATGAGGGCACCCTCCCCGAACCGACCTCGACCTTGTACAGTCGGCCCGTATCGTAAGGATGTGCGATGAGGATGTGATGGCCTTGGAAGGCCATTTCGAAGCTTTTCGAGCGGGGCGCAGTTAACGAAAGTGGCCAGGGTATCCTTGGGAAAGATGTCCATCCTTATTATGTGGGTTGACTGTACCTCGGTCCGACTGTATCGCTTCGCATTAAACCCGCCTTCTCCAACATCAGCTCCGACCATGCGCTGCCAGCGCCGCCGCCGGGGGAGGCGCCACTGGCCACGCCTGCCGAACACTCTCCCGTCCCTACTCCTTCCCCTCCTCTACCTCCTCCCTCCACCTCCTCCTGCCCCTCCTTATCCTCCACCTCCTCCTCCTCATCCTCCTCATCCTCCTCCTCCACCTCCTCCTCCTTCTTCTCCACCGCCTCCTCCTCCTCCTCCTCGTCCACCACCATGACCACCAACACATCCTCCTCCTCCTCCTCCTCCACCTCCTCCTCCTCCTCCGACTCCTCATCCTCCTAATCTTGCCCCCGCTTCGCCCGCTCCCACCCCCCCTCCTCCTCCTCCTCTCCTCCTCCTCCTCCCATCATCAGCATCAGCATCAGCATCATCAGCATCATCATCATCATCATCATCATCATCATCATCATCACCATCATCATCATCATCATCATATCATCATCATCATTATCATCATCATCATCATCATCAGCATTATCATCCATCATCATCTCATCAGCAGCAGCAGCATCATCAGCATCATCATCATCATCATCATCAGCAGCATCATCATCATCACCACCACCACCATCATCATCATCATCATCATCATCATCATCATCATCATCATCATCATCATCATCGTCATCATCATCATCAGCATCGTCATCACCATCAACATCATTATCATCATCATCATCATCATCATCAGCAGCATCATCATCATCACCATGTCACCAGCATCATCATCAGCAGCAGCATCATCAGCAGCAGCAGCAACATCATCATCACCATCATCACCATCACCATCACCATGTCATCATCATCATCATTATCATCATCATCATCATCATCATCATCAGCATCATCATCATCATCATCCGCATCAGAATCATCAGTATCATCAGCATCGTCATCATCATCAGCATCAGCATCATCAGTATGATCAGCATCATCAGAATCAGCATCATCGTCAGCATCATCATCGTCATCAGCATCATCATGATCAGCAATATCATCACCATCAGCATAATCCACATTACCATCATCGGCCGCATCACCATCAACATCAGCATCATCATTACCATCATCCTCATCACCATCAACATGAGCATCGGTATCATCATCATCATCATCATCATCATCATCATCATCATCATCATCATCATCATCATCATAAGCAGCAGCAACATCATCATCGGCATCATCAGCGGCATCATCATTATCATCGCCATCACTACCATCAGCATCCTCCTCATCATCATCTTCACCATCACCATCACCATCACCATCGTCACCAGCATCATCATCATCAGCAGCATCATCATCATCCTCGTGACCACCCTCAGAATCGCCATCGCCACCATGATCCATCCTCCTTATCATCAGCAGCACCATTGGCATCACCATCATAAGAATGTACAGCATCAGCAAAATCGCCATCATCAGCATCATCACCATCATAATCAGCAGAATTAGCATCAGCATCATCGTCATCATCAGCATCACCATCATCATCGCCATCATCATCCACGCATTGCCCTCCCTCGTCCTTCTCCTCCTCGTCCTCCTCCTCCTCCTCTTCCTCGTCCTCCTCCTCATCCTCCTCCTCATCCATCTCCTCCCCCCTCCTGCTTCTCCGCCTCCTCCTCCTCCTCCTCCTCCTCCTGCTCGTGCTCCCCGTCCTCCTGCTCCTCCTCCTCCTCCTCCTCCTTATCCTCCTTTTTCTGGCACGGGTAGCGCACCAGTTTGCCTCCAACACGAACTACCATACGGGCCTGCTCACTCGCCGTCGCCCGCCTGCCTCTGCGCCCGACCGTGCATGCCATCGAGCCACTCCAGGGCCGGCAGGGCGCTGGCCCCCAGCGCCACCAGCGCAGTCTGGGCACAGCACTGGACCACGGCGGCCTCGATGTCGGCCTCGATGTCGGCCCGCCTGCGCCTGGCACGCCTCAGGACGGAGCTTGCCGGAGCCGCAGCCCTCCAGGTGCAGCGCAGTCCACGTCTGGCGCGCCAAAGGGGCCAAAGCAGCCGACTGCACGACCGTAGTGCGAGGGAGTTCGCCCGCTGCACCTGGAGACCTCCTCCATCCCCACATTTGTATATCCTCCTCCTCCTCCTCGTCCTCCTCCTCCTCATCCTTCTCCTCCCTCCTCCTCCCCCTTCCCCTCCCCCTCCTCCTTCTCCTCCTCCTCCACTGGCACCACTGCACGACCGCAGTGCGAGGTCTTGTCCGACCCGCCGTTCCTGGCCGCCACGCCTACCCTGGCAGCGCGACCGCACGGTCACGTCCAGGAGGGACTGCGTCCCTGACGCGGGCCACGTCACGAGGATATCCATGATCCTCTCGTGGACGACCCCGTCCTGCACCACGTACCGCTCGGGGATGTGCCGCCAGTTGTCGACGAAAACCCCAGTGCGTTCAAGATGGCGGCGCAGCGATGCGACGACCGAGCTGTGGCAGCCCAACCGCCCTCTGCGGACCGCGCCGCGCACATTCGGATGATGTAGATTGTCGTCGAAAGGCATGCCGCGCGAATCGTCTCGTCAAAGCAATGCGAAGTGAACACGCCAGGGCGCAAAGCGGCGGCGCCGCAGGCCCCAGTCGCGCGCGGGCTGCCCAAGCCCAATGCGCGCTCGGTGTGCGAAAGAAGCGGCGCGAGAGGGCGGTACTCAAGAAGTTGCCTGCTCCTTCGCCTCCGCCTGACAGGAGACAAGCCTGGTGATGCTCGCAAACGGATGCATGCAGGGTTTTGCCCGGAGCGCACCGACACCTCGCATGGTCCTGCCATACAGTCGGGACGTTGACCTAAGGAACCCTAAATAAGGAACGAGGCCCTTTTTTTCCAGAAGTTAACCTTCTAATTCCTGTCGAAAACATAAGGAAAGCCTTAGGCAAGCTGTGAAACACTTAGGAACGCGGAGCCCCTCCCCAACGAAAAGGGTTCCTTCTTCAGGGCTCCGACTGTACAGTCGGCGGCCGCCCTGTCTGCCGCGACCCTGGCTGCAGCGGTTTTTTGCCCGCCGGCGCTGGTCGGCGCAGCGAAAGACCAGCGCGGTGCGGGAGCGCGACCACTTCCATAGCCGGCGGGCTTGCGCTGCATGGCCCAGCCGCGTACCGCGCTTTTGCGGCCACGGTGGAAGCAAGTATCGCATGGGACATGTCCACACCAGGCCACGGGAGCGCCACGATCGCCTGCTGGCGGGCGGCGGCATCAGCGCTGCATCCGTGGCTCGGCCTGCCCAACCCCTGCGACAACCGTGCAATTGCAGAACTGCGTGCTTTTCTGTGCGTTCGCAACTCCATTCCAGTCATACCTAGCTGGCGAAGGGTAGTGTCACAATGGTGTGTGGAATGGGCTTCCGAGGGCACTTGTAGTTCAGCGACGAGCGGTGGTGGTTACTGTGGCGAGGCTCGATGGCCCACAAGCAGAGCTTGCCCGTGTTGCGCAAACTCGTCGAAGCGGATGCCGCCGTAGATGGCGAAAGCAAACAGACAACCAGCGCATCGGGAAGAGAGGGAACCCGAGAAGAAGCGAGGAGCCGAATAGCGATGCCCTCCAAAAAGATGCAGGGGCGAAACGGAAGCGAAGGGCTGGAAAGGGAACGGGAAGACAACGACGATGGGACACCGCGTGGCCAGCGATGGGCATGCGGCGCGAGGCGCGTGAAACGGGGGACCGCGAGGATCAGCCCCCACAGGACGTGTGGGCAGGGCAGGACAGGGCACCGGAGTACAGCTAGAAGGGGAGGAGGAGGAGGAGGAGGAGGAGGAGGAGGAGGAGGAGGAGGAAACTTGATCAGCCCACCTCGCCCACGGGCGTGCGCGGGCCCGGGGCCCGTCAGGATCCCGAGTCTGGACCGTTCGCGCCTTCGTCGGGGGCCCCGGCCTCGTCGGGGGCCCCCTCCTGCCCCACCCATCAGATCGTCCACCTTCGCGGCGAGGAGTGCGAGGAAGGAGGAGGAGGCGGAGGAGGAGGAGGGAGGCGGAGGAGGAGGGAGGAGGAGGAGGAGGAGGAGTCTGGAGTCAGTTCCCCCTGCGCGCACATCCCGCCGCCATCCGCGCAGGCCCACCACGGCTGTGGCGGTGGCCCCCGCCCGCACACCCCGCCGGAGGGCGGCGAGCCGGGCGGGGCCCCGGGCCTCCAGGCCGCTGGCAGCTCCCATGTCCCAGCGTTGGACCCCACCGCTCCCACCTGGAGCTGCGTTCTTCGGCGCAGCAGGGCGCGCTGAGCTCCTGCATGGCTGCGGTTCAACCCCCACCCGAGGATGGAGAGACAAGACACCACGGCGGCAGCGCGTGCCGGCACGTCAGAGGATCCCCCACCAACCGTCGAGCTGCAGGATCCTCCTGCATGGAACGGACAAAGACACCGATCGCCAAGCGGGCCTCTGCTTGTTCGATCCGTGCCTTGCACTTCTCCCGTGAGCACTGGCACATTCGGTCCACGCCAAAATAAACGCATGTCGTTGTGCATCCTCTGAGCGAAGGCATCTCTGAGCGGAACCAGCCGCTCCCAAAGCAAGTTCACGACACATCTGCGGCCAAAAGAGGAACGTAGGGTTCCGCATGGCTGTGATTCGCCACGCTGAGTACGCAGACGCTGGTGCGGCGACACATTCTGAAGCACAAAATCTGGTGTTGAGGAGTCCCAGGAGCAACAAAGCAGGTGCCAAAAGGCTCGGCGGGAGGAGCAAGACCGATGAAACTTTGACAGAAATTCCCTCTCAACAAGAATCCGGATTGTGTCAGGTTTGCGTATGGTTCTGGGTCCTCTTGGGGGCCTCTTGGGAACAGTGATTGGCCCCGCTGGGGCACGCTTGGGGCCCATCTTGGGCCGCATAGCTTGGGGCCCACCTGGGGACCTTGCAGCCCATTTCGTTGCCCATCTCGGGGCCCATCTTGGGACCACCTTGAGAGCTCTTGGGGCCCATCTTGGGGCCCACCTCTTGGCGACCACATTGGGCCTCTTGGGGCCCATCTTGGGCCGCTCCCCCCTGCAGAGGGCTGATATTCCGCAGGAATCGAATGACCTCAAACGCAAAGATGCTGTGGTCATCCATTTCCGCACCTGCCCGACCACGTGGCAAGGCGGTGGTCAAGCGTGGGGGAGAGGCCAGGGCAAATCGGCTGTTGCGCGTCCCGGGAGGACCGTCTCGTAACACTTCGCCCGGCGGTTTCACCAAACCCGTGGTTTTACAGGTTTGAGTGTGAAATGATACCCGCCTCAGATAGGGATGACTTCGATGGTTCGAATGATCCGCGTAGCACTTCGTTGTTACGCGTCTGTTGCGCACCAGCACTCACTCAGGAGGGTAGGAAGGGTGGTCGCTCAGAGCAGCGGGTCTCGCCACCCACTGTGAGTTGCAGGCTCAAGGCGAAGAGTTAAGGACATCTAGGCTGCCAGTCTGTCCAAACCCGTATTCTTCATGATTGGGAGCAAATGGTTGCGCGCATGAGTCGCGTAACACTTCAAGCTGTTGCGCGGATCGGGGACGCCAGTCTCAACGAACCTTATTTCCAAAAGTGAGGGTAGCGGATTACGTGCACATGGGCCGCGGGTCTCACCAAATCTTATGTATGCTCCCAATCATCCGGTAATGCTGGGCCCTCGTTTTGAGTCAGCAACGCCCCGCGTAACTCGCTCCTTCCTACTCCCACTCCTCCCGCCTCGCCGAAATCGGCGTCATCATCAGCGTCATCATCGATATCGCTACCACCATCGTCATCAGTTACATACTCATCATGAGCATCCGCATCATCAGCATCACCACCACCATCACTGCCATCATCACCCACAACCACCCACCACCACTTACCATTACCAACCGTCACCAGTCAGCATCACCATCACCGTCACCATCACCGCCATCATCATCAACATACTCACCACCAACAACATCAAGACCACCACCACCCTCATCATCACCACCACCACCACAACTACCACCCCCATCATCATCAGAAGCATCAGCATCATCAGCATCAGCATCATCATCATCATCATCATCATCATCATCATCATCATCATCATCATCATCATCATCATTATCGTCATCAGCATCATCAGCATCATCATCATCAACATCATCAGCATCATCATCCTTATCATCAGCATCATAATCAGCATCATCATCATCGTAACCATCAGCATCATTATTATCAGCATCATCATCAGCAGCAGTCGCATCATCATCAGCAGCAACTGCATCATCAGCAGCAGCATCTGCATCAGAATCAGCATCATCGTCATCATCGACAACAGCCTCATCATCAGCATCATCATCATAATCATCATCAACAGCACCAACATCAGCATAGTAATCAGCATCACCATCATCAGCAGCATCATCAGCATACACATCACGATCCTAAGCATCCTCAGCAGCATCATACCATCAACACCAGCAGTGTCGATTTCGTCATCGCCATCATGAAAAGCAGCAACAACCTCATCACAACCACCAACAGAGGCATCACCATCAGCAGCATCAACAACAAAATCAAATGCCTTAGCAATAGCATCAGCATCATCAGTCGCATCAGCATCATCATCATCACCAAGACCACCATCAGCATCATCATCAGCATCATCATCAGCAGCAGCATTTTCGTAATCGTCATCGTCATCGTCGCCATCAGCATCCGCATCAGTACCCTCAACCCTTCATCAGCATCGGCACCGTCGCCGTCACCATCAGCAGCATCCTCACAATCACCCTCATCATCATGATCAGCATAATCAGCAGCATCATCATCAGCATCAGCAACGGCCTCATCATCATCACCATCACCATCATAATCGGTATCCTCATCATAATCATCAGCATATGCATCATCACGATTATAATCATCATTATCATCCTCATCCTTAATAGCAGCAATAGCATCAGCATCATCATAATCATCCTCCTCATCATTGTCATAATCATCATCAACATCATCGTCATCATCATCCGCATCATCGGCATTCGCGGCATTATCCGCATCATCCACATCACCATCATCACCATCAGCCTCATCAGCCTCTCGTTTCGTGACCCCCCTAGGGAGCTCCATCGAAGGCCCCAAGTGGGATGGTTCTCATGGCGCCGCCACACCCATTTCGGCACTCTCCTCACACGTGCCTTGCGGCCCCGTAGGGAGCTCCACCGAAGGCCCCAGTGGCAGGGTTCACATGCGTTCCCAAGCCCAAGACGGCACACCCCTCACTCGTTTCGTGGCCTCATGGGGAGCTCCATCGAAGGCCCCAGTGGGAGGGTTCGCGTGGCGCCTATTCGGCACACCCCTCACACGTTACTCAGCCCCATAAAAACCTCCACCGAAGGACCCAGTGGTGGGGTTTGCATGGCGCCGCCGCACCACCTTCGGCATACCCTCACGCGTTTCGCGGCCCCGTAAGGAGCTCCAAGGAACACCCCAAGTGGGAGGGTTCACATGCGTCCACAGGCCCACTGCGCTGTCCCCCCTCACGCGCTTCGTGGCCTTATAAATGGCTTCACCAAAGGCCCCAGTGGGATGGTTCACGCGCGTCCCCAGGCCCATTGAGGCACCACCCCTCACGCGCGTCGTGGCCCAAAAGGGAGCTCCACCGAAGGCCCGTGGCATGAGCCCCCTCGGCCATTCGTTGCCCCCTCTCGCCACCCGTCGCCCCTCACTCGCACCGCCCTGCGCCTCGTACTTCTTGCCTCGTACTTCCTGCGGCGCGCTGCCTATGAGAGCAGAGGCTATGTCCCACGCTACTCACAGTTTGCTCGCCCACCTCCATGTGAGCGTTCTTTATTTTTTCATTCGGCGTTTCGACATTGGGCGGAAGGGGGGGGGGTCTGGCTCCGGACCTCTGCTTCATGCGACTGTCGGCAATAGGGCGTCCATCATGGGGGAGGCTCCACCTGCTCGAAACAGGCGCCAAAAAACAGCCACTCCAGGGAGGGGGGAGGGGGGGTGCGAGGGCCCGCGCCGATCGGCAAAACAATGAATACAAAAACGATCACCGATCCTCGCATCATCTGCTCTGCGGCACTGGCAACTGCATGTGACTGGGTCCGTCGCCCTGCCAATGCTATAGGCCTGACGGCGAAGTGGTAGGCGCACTAGCCAGGTAGCACTTCGATTGTTACGCGCCGCAGCGACGTGGAAAGCGTTGTCGTGAGCATCAGTAGTGCAATGCCACATCGTGGTTCAACAGTTTTCGGCAGCCCTCAAATATGATGGGAAGGAGGTCGGTCAGGTCATCCTTGGCCTCTCCATGGTCTGATGTGGTCTGGGGATGTGTATGGACCTCCTGATAATCCTCTCTCTCATTCTGGATACATATATATGTATACAGTTGTATAGTTGTGTCAATGTGTTCATAGATATGCGGATGACGTGTGCCCAGACTCTCTGATAAAAGTTGGTCACGAGCTCCAGTGGGCGCATGGGCCACATCTTCTGTGTTGCTGCTGTTTTGCAGCTGCTCGATGCATTGCTGCTCGATGCATTGCTGCCTCGATGGCAGGCTCGGCAACAAGTGACGCTCAGTGCGCAACGAGTACCCCCTTGACATGGTGTAGCGCCATGGTCAGCACGAAGTAACACAGTAGCACACCCTGCATGACTCCAATCCAGCCGCTGATATCCTCCACCTGTCCCCCCGCCCCAGTTGGCAAAAGATCGCATTACGCGAGTTGCCTATTCAAGTAATCGCCGTCACCATCCCCGTCACCATCACCACCACGACCACCACCACCGTCTCCTACCATCCTCCTCCTGCTTATCCTCCTACTCCGCCTCCTCCTCCTCCTCCTCCTCCTCCTCCTCCTCCACCTCCTCCGCCTCCTCCTCCTCCTCCTCCTCCTCCTCCTCCTCCGCTCTGACAAGGGGGCCGAGGGAGGAGAAGGGCAGAGAAGAGAGGGGCCGGACAACAGGGAAGAGCGGAAGAGGAGGGGGACAGGGAGGGCGATGGGATGGGGGGAAGAAGGGAGGAGGAGGAGGAGGAGGAGGAGGAGGAGGAGGAAGAGGAGAAGGAGGAGAAGAGAGAGGAGGAGGGAGGAGGAGGAGGAGGAGGGTGAGGAGGGAGGAAGAGGAGGAGGAAGAGGAGAAGGAGGAGGAGGAGGGGGAGGAGGGGGAGGAGGAGGAGGAGGAGGGGAGGAGGAGGAGGAGGAGAGGAGGAGGGCGGAGGAGGAGGAGGAGGAGGAGGAGAGGAGGAGGAGGAGGGGAGGAGGAGGAGGAGGAGGAGGAGGAGGGAGGAGGAGGAGGAGGAGGAGGAGGAGGAGGAGGAGGAGGAGGGGGGGGAGGAATTGGGGGGAGGGAGGGCGCGGGGAGGGGGGGGGGCGCTGGGGAAAGGGGAAGGGCCAGGGGAAGGACGCGGCACACGGAGGAGAGCCGGCAGAGAGGGCGGGACTGCCAGCGGGGCCCCCGCCCTCCCACCCCGAGGAGCGGCGACGCCCGCGCCGCCGCAGCGGAGGCCCCAGCGGCGCGCGCGCGCGTGGGGGGGGCCGGGCAGCACCGCCCTCCGCGAGTGCGGGGCGCGCAGCTGGCTCCCGAGCCTGCTGCTGCCCCGTCCTCCTCCCCTCCTGGCGCCCCCGTGCTGCTGCCCTCCTGCTCCTGCTCCTGCTCCTGCTCCTCCCCTCCTGGCCTCCTCCTCCTCCCCCCCTCCTGCTGCTCTTCCTGCTCTGCTTCTGCTTCCTCCTGGACCCCTGACCTCCCGCTCCTCCTGCTCTGGTCCTGGTCCTGCTCCTCCTCCTCCTCCTCCTCCACCTCCTCTTCCTTCTTTTCCTCCTCCTCCTCCTCCTCCTCCTCCGCCTCCTCCGCCTCCTCTTCCTTCTTCTTCTCCTCCTCCTTCAGTCTGTTTCTTATAGACACAGCTCCTTCCTGTCGCACCCCGAGGCCGGTCGAAAGAGCGGGCCCGGGCGTTTCGCCGGAGACTTTTCGAACCGCTCATGGCCCTGAAACGTAACAAGGGGCAACAGTTTGACCAGTGGAGGGCGGGTGGCTTTCAACAGACTTGCAGGAGTTCACGGATGGGGGGCGGGCCGCTTTCGGAATGTGGCCCTCGCCCTAGCGCTACGCGCACTCGTTTTTTGTTAAACCTGCAAGAGTTTCACGGATTGAGGTCGGGCCGCTTTCAAAATGTGGCTCTCGCCTTGGCGCACATTCTTGCTCAACAATTGCAAGAGCTTCACAGATTGAGGGCGGGCCGCTTTCAGAATGTGATTCTCGCCTTGGCGCCACGCACATTCGTTCTAAAAAACTGCAAGATCTTCACGGATTGAGGGCGGGCCGTTTTCAAAATGTGGCTCTCGCCCTAGCGCCGCGCAATTTCGTTCTAAAATGTTGCAAGAAATTCGCGGATTGAGGGCGGCTCATTTCCCCAATTAGGCGAAGGGGTTCATATTTTACAAAAGGTTGGTGCCTCCTATTGTTACTTTGCCCGTTGCTCGTAGGTTCCTCGGGTTCCTCGGGTTTCTCGGGTTCCCCGCCCCCGGTGCCTCCTTTTGTTGCATTGCCCGTCTCCTGGAGGTTCCTTGGGTTCCCTGAGTTCCTCGGGCTCCTGGCCCCCGGTGCCTCCTATTGTTGCTTTGCCCGCTCCTCGGAGGTTCCTCGGGTTCCCTGGCCCCCTTTGCCTCGTATTCTCAACGATGCCAGGCAATGCGAGGCAATGCCAAGCAATGCCACGCAATGCCAAGAAACGCCAAGCAACGCCAAGAAATGCCAAGCAATGCCAAGCACTGCGCCCATGCAATGAGAAACTGTCCCCTTATTGGGGTCGCGCCAGGTTAATTCCAAACGTGGCTCTCGCCTCAGCGCCGCGTACATTCGAATCTTAAAGAATTGCAAGAGTTTCACGGATTGAGGGCGAGTCGTTTTCAAAATGTGGCTCTCGCAGTAACGCCGCGCACATTCGCTTCGAACGATTACAAGACTTTCACGGGTTGAAGGCGGGCCGTCTTCAAAATGTGGCTCTCGCCACAGCCCCGCGCAAATTCGTGTTACACATTTGGAAACTCTGACTGGCTCTCGTGCCTCGGACCGAATCAGGATTGTCAGGGCGCAACAGTTATGTTGATTCGCGGTGTTGAAGTGGTGTTCTGGCACCACGGCTCAGGTTCGCCAAGACGTAACAGTCAGGTTAACTCGTGGCGGCGAAGTCCTCAGAATGGTGTTTTGGCACGCTGCGAGACGCTCACACGGTTGTCCATGACCCCTTTTTGGGGGGCCTAAGAATAGGCATCTTGGAGGGAGGGTATATTTCAACATCGTGGACACGTCTTGGGTCAGCACTAGTACACCCTGCGAAATGCTTAAGAAATCATGGGTTAAGAAATTCATAGTCTCAGAATTTGAGTAAAAACCCAAAATTTCTATTCAAATCTTAGGATTTACATTGAAAAGTTAAGAATAATCGAGACTCTGGACGAAAACTGAAGTTGTCTTAAGCATCGCCTAAGGTGTACTCCTCCTGATCCTCCTCCTTGCTGAGGTTGCAGGACACGCAGGGCGCGGGGCGGTCACACACCCTTCGCACGGTCTGGGGTGGCTCGACGCGGGGATGGACGGGGGCCTGGGCGGGAACGCGTCGTGGCTGGTGGCGCGTGCGGGGGTCTGGGCCCCCGCCTTTGTCGGGGTCGAGGGAAAACGCTCGTCAACCACTGGACGCCATGCGGCCGGAGCGGTTCGATGGCTCGACGTGGGGATGGATGTGGGCTGGGCGGGAAGGTGCTGTGGTTGGTGAGGTGTGCGGAGGTCTGAGCTCCCACCACGTCGGGGCTGAAGGACAGCTCCTCAACCAGTGACGTGCTGAGGCCAGGACAGGACGGCTTTACCTCAGCAGGGTGGCCCAGGGTCTGAGTGTGCAACCTCTAACAGGCGCCACAACCAGCACAGGGGCCACCCGATCCCACAAGCGGCTGCTCGGACGATACTTCTCCTGCTCGTCCTGCTCCTGCTTCGCTCCTCCTCCTCCTCGTCATCATCATCATCAGCAGCAGCAGCAGCAGCACCAGCAGCATCATCGCCATCATCATCATCAGCAGCAGCAGCATCATCACCATCAGCAACAACAGCAGCATCATCATCATCAGCATCATCATCATCATCATCAGCAGCAGCAACATCATCACTATCATCAGTACCATCGTCATCATCATCCTCATCATCATCAGCAGCATCATCATCATCATCAGCAGCAGCATCATCATCATCAGCATCAGCATCAGCATCATCATCAGCATCCTCGACATCAGAATCATCATCATCATCAGCAGCATCATCATCCTCATCACCACCATCACCAGCAGCAGCAGTATCATCAGCAGCAGCAGCAGCACCATCATCATCATCATCATCATCAGCAGCATCGTCATCATCAGAAGCAGCAGCATAAGCGGCAACAGCAGCAGGAGGGCGGGCATTGCACAGCAAGCCCGAATCGCCCGGAGGTCAATGCACAGCAAGCCCATCCACCAACGGCTGCCGAAACCGAAGTGGCCGAAGAAGCCCAGCGCTCGACCCCGACCTGGGCGCAGCAACTTCTACAGTGCAGCTTGTGCCGAAAGTGGTGCAGGGGATGGCGCAGCCTCGCAGGCCACCGGCATCGAGCCCATCAAATGATTGCCACGGCTCGGGCATACTGCATCTCGTCCACATGCCCGGCGTACGGCCAGGACTGCTAGGGGGAAGTGAACCCCACCCTACCCCTCAGAAATCGTAGGGGGTAGGGGTAGGGTTCGCATGTGGCCCCCTAACTACGGATCTCGACCGCGGGCCGTCCACCACTTGCAGCACAGTCCCCAAGGCGCGAGAGGATGCGCACGGGCCGCCTCGACGGACACGAGGACGCCATGATCGAGGCCGCGGGCCAAGCCGACTGAGAGCTCGCACGCGCCGACGTGCTGGCTGGTAGAGGGCGCCTCGTGGCTCGACAGCGGCGGCCACCAAGACAGACCGACGCGACCCAGTGAGGTGCGCGCGGCGGCATCCGCGCTTGCCACACGAGGCGTGCAAAAGAGGCGTGCTGCACGCAGCGCAGCTTTCGCCTGGAGCCCGAGCACAGCCGGCCTCCAGCATGAGTTGTTGTTACTCGGCACACCTTCGGGTAAGGCCACGGTCGCTCGCTCGCTCATCAGCAGCAGCAGCATAACCATCACCATCAGCATCATCATCATCATCATCAGCAGCAGCAGCATCATCAGCAGCAGCACGACCATCATTATCATCACCACCACCAAAACCACCACCGCCACTACATCATCACTATCATCATCATCCGCATACGCATCAGCATAAGCATCAGCATCAGCATCAGCATCGGCATCATCATCATCATCATCATCATCATCATCATCATCATCATCATCATCGTCGTCGCCATCACTATCAGCAGCAGCATCATCATTAGCATCATCATCAGCAGCAGCATCATGATCAGCAGCATCAGCATCAGCATCATCACCATCATCATCATCAGCATCATCAGCAGCAGCAGCACAATCATCAGCATCATCAGTATTACCAGCAACATCAGCAGCAGCTTCAGCAGCAGCACCACCATCATTACCATCATCACCACCAAAAACCACCACCACCACTGCCACCACCACTACCAGCATCACCATCGTCATCGGCATCATCAGCATTATCATCAGCAGCAGCATGACTATCAGCATCATCATCGTCAGCAGCATCATCAGCATCATCATCAACAACGCCATCACGAGTTCCACCATCATCACCAAAACCACCACCACCACTACCATCACCATCAACATCATCAGCAGCAGCAACATCCGCATCAGCATGAGCGGCATCCTCGTCATCATCATTATCAGCAGCATCAACTTCATCAGCATCATCATCAGCAGCATCAGCGTCATCATTATCATCAGCACCAACATCATCATCGTCATCGTCAGCATCACCATCAGCAGCAGCATCATCATCGACATCACCATCAACGTCAACGTTGGAATAAACAGCATCGCCATCATCATCATCAGCAGCAGCACCATCATCATTATCATGACCAGCATCGGCAGCTGCAGCAGCAGGATAATCATCACCACAACCACCATCATCATAATCGTCGCCGTCGTCATCATCATCATCCTCATCATCATCATCATCAGCAGCATCATCATCAGCATCATCATCACCATCATCATCGTCGTCGTCTTCATCATCATACGAATCATTCTAAACATCAGCAGCAGCAGCAGCATCAGTAGCATCATCGTCACCAGCATCAGCATGATCATCAGCATCAGCATCATAATCATCATCACCACCACCACCATCATCATCATCATCATCATCATCAGCATTCCCATCATCAACATCACCATCATCATCGTCATCATCATCAGCATCATCAGCAGAATGTTCGTCGTCGTCATCGTCGTCATCATCAGCTTAATCAGCAGCAGCATCATCATGATGATCATCATCATCATCATTATCATCATCATCCTGATCCACCTCCTCTTCCTACTCATCCTGCTCCTCCTCCACTCCACCTCCTTCTGGTCATTATTATTGTGCTTATGCTGCTGCTTATATTCCTCCTCATCCTCCTCCTCCTCCTCCTCCTCAGCATCACCATTATCATCATCATCATCATCATCATCATCATCATCATCATCATCATCATCATCATCAGCATCAGCATCATCATCATCATCATCATCATCATCATCATCATCATCATCATCATCATCATCATCATCATCATCATCATCATCATCATCATCTTTAGTTTGCGTGGTCATCGGGCAAAAATCCGATGAGTCCCTCCTACTCCTTCGCGCACTAAGCTTCGTGTTCCTGACTATGTTTCGCATGGTCATGGGTGCCTCATGAGCCGTCTCGGACGCTCTGAAGACGACGAAAGCAAGTGCGCTAGAATAAATTAAGAACCAATGGTGGAAATCCAATGGCATGCACCTCTTAAACCTCTGAGCGTTTTTGTTACGCATCCTGGACCGTCTTGGAGGCATGCAGAAGCGATGTGGGCGCCATATAGGAACGTCTAGGGCATTTCTTGGCCATCTTGGCAGTCTCCTGGCGCAATTCTCATGTCGGAATTGTGACTGCGACTACTTATTAGCCGGATGAACCACCCCCCCCGGAGCTCCCCAAAAAACGCCCCAGACCCCCGGGGCTAAAGTGGGTACAAGGGGGGTGGCCGCATTTGTCATTCTGTGCAGGGGGCGGCCGGGGGGGCCCAAAAACTCCAACAAATCATACAAGGTTTTTCCTGCGCCTAAGCAAACGGGAGGGAGTAGGAAAGGCAAGCGAGACATGCACCGTGCACGCATGCACGCATGCACGCATGCACTTGGTGAATAATGTCCGCTCTCTGCGTGCGTCATGGCCCTTGTCCGAGTTCGGCGTTGCCACTTTGCGCACTTGGTAAATCGCCCTCCTGCTTGCGCGCGTAACGTAAACTGCGGCGCACGTGCTCGCCAGAGTCCTCATTGTCCAGATCCTGTCAGAGTTCTCGCGAGTGCCAGATCGGCTCGAGCGAGAGATTGCGTTGCGCGAGCGCACACCCCAAAACGGCTGCACAGAACCGCCTCAGCTGGTTGAGGCAATCGCGATCCCGTGTGCCACACACACACACACATGTTATGCTTGGTCAACTCGTACTCGCCAAACCGACTGCTCCAACAAGGTCTGCGTACCATTGCGACTGTATGCGATGTATATAAATCTTCGCACGCGAATGCGAAGGTGCAGTCGTGCGATAACCTCTTACATGTGCGTATACGTAAAAATCGGCGTATGCTTCCTAACGTTGCCGTGTCCCAAAGCGCAACACTTTCGCACCCAGACTACGCGCAACACCATGTCCCTTGCTCGCAGTCGTAACGTGCGGCTGGGCTCACAAGGCATCGAAGCAACCATGCCTGCTCCCCGCACCGCTGCTGTGCCCGAAATCTGCTGACTGTGTTTTTCAGCCAGACAGCCTGTGAAACAGTCGCGAGCCGCGCTATAATACAAGACAGAGACAGGGGTCGCACCAGCACATTGCGTGACAGCTCAATCGCAGGCTCGCCCAGCAGTGATCAAACAATTCCCGGTCGATGGCCGCCTAGCTCGAAGAAATAGCAGGAGCATGAGGAAGATGAGGAGAAGAGGAATTAGGAGGACCGTTTCAGCCACACTGCACGGATCAGTGCGAAGCCAGCTGGAATTCTGTCCCGAAGAGGCCATCGCCAAGAGGGCAGGAGGGGAGGGAAGAACGGAGGGGTTGAGGAGGAACTACGGAGGGGGACAGGGAGGAGGAGGAGGCGATCTCATGTCTATCTCTCCCCCCCCTCCACACTCTTCACCCCCACACCTCAGACTGCTGCTGCTGTTGCTGCTGCTGCTCCTCGTCAATCGCATGCTTATCCTATAGCTCCGCCATCGCCTCGTCCCCCTCAACCTCTGGCTCCTTCTCCTTCATCTGCATAACGTCCTTCTCCTTCTCCACCGCCTCCTCCGCCGCCGCCTCGCCCTCATTCTCATCCGCATCCCAGGTGCTCGGGCTCGCCTCCACCTTCGTCGCGTCCTTCGCGGTCGAACTGTGAGGAGCGAAAGCCAGTGCAACACGGGAGCGAGGCCCTGGGAGGACGAGCTCGTCGGCCAAAAGGCAGATACAACGGACGCGGTGCTGTACAGGTCAAGAAGCATGAAACGTCCTACGTGGTTGTTATGTCCACACGCCCCCTCTCGTGGAGGCCGCCGGCCACAAGAGGTGGCGGGAGAAGGTCGCGTACGCATGAAGCACGTGACGAGAAGAGGAGCGGCCGTGTGGAGCTCGCTCGAGGGACCGCGTCAGCTGAGGCACGCGCATCTGAGACTGCAGGCCGAGAGGCGAGCAACTCGGCAGGCCAACGCGGTGCTGAACAGAGAGCGCATCCGCCACCGTGCCGCTATGCACTCTGCCCTCACGCTTCGGAGAGTCCTCTGCACTGGGTGCTGCAAACAGCTATGTAACATCGGCCCATGGGGAGAGTAAGACCGACTGCAACCACTTCGGACCGTGCAGAAACTACTGCGGTCAGATTACAACCCCTGGAAACGGACTGATCGCAACCTGAAGGATTCCTATACAGGTATTTGTGGAGAGCACCAGATTGCACCCGATCCAAGAGCTTGTGCTGAGCTTCTGCTGAGCTCCCGAAGAGCTTATGCAGCGCTTCCGAAGAGCTTCTGCAGAGCTTGCTTCTGCGAAAGCTTCTGCAGAGCTTCTGCTGAGCTACTGCAAAGCTTCTGCAGAGCTTCCGCAGAGCTTCTGCAAAGCTTCTGCAGAGCTTCTGCAGAGCTTCTGCAGAGCTTCCGAAGAGCTTCTGCAGAGCTCCTGCAGAGCTTCTGCAGAGTTTCTGCAGAGCTTCCGAAGAGCTTCTGAAGAGCTTCAGCAGAGAAGAGCTTCTGCAGAGCATCTGGTGAGCTTCTGCAGAGCTTTTGCCGAAGCTCTAGGATTGATTCGGAGACCCTCTTAGGAATATGGCATTTGGTAGGATCCTTAGGACTTCTTGTGGTTCCTGAGGAGGCCTTCCCAGGCATCTGAACGATTGGTAGGATCCCGAGGCGGCCCTCCCAGGCATCTGGCAATTGGTAAGATCCTTGGGAATTCCGACGAATCCTTCAGAGGCCCTCTCACGAATCTGGGAATTGGTGGGGTCCCTGGAAATTCCGAGGACTCCTTAGGAGGCCCTCCCAGGAGCCTGGGAAGTGGTAGAACCCGTAGGAATTCTTAACATTCCTTAGAGATCCTTCTCAGGAATCTGGCACTTGGTAGGATCCCTGGGAACTCCTGGGATTCCCTAGGAGGCACCCCCAGGAATCTGGGAATTGGTAGGACCCGTAGGAATTCCCAAGATTCCCGCAGGGACCCTCTTAGGATTCTGGCGAATTCCGCAGACGAATCACATTGGAATCGTATGCGGATCACATCGGAATCGTATACGAATCCCATCGAGATCGGATACGAATCGCATATGAATCGTATGGGAATCACAGATCAGCCAGCGTTGACTTCAAAGAGATAGGAGGACAGGAGGGGGACGAGAGGGGGATGGGAGGCGGACGAAAGGAGGCGGGAGCAGGACGGGAGGAGGACAGGAGGAGCAAAGCCAAGCAAACGCAAGCAAGCAAGCGCAAGCGAGCAATGACAAGCAAGCAAGAGCCAGCGATCAAGTGCAAGCAAGCAGGGGCAAGCAAGAGCAAGCAAGCGAGAGCAAGTACGCAAGAGCAGGCAAGCAAGCGCCATTGGAAAAGGGGGGGCATTAGAAAAAGGGGGGGTGCTAGAAGCGTTCAGAGGTGGTGCATAGGCATGGGCATAGGCGCGGGCGAGGAGTTGGGGGGGAGGCATAGGCATAACCATAGGCATTAGGGGGGCATAGGAATTAGGAGGGGCCAACGGACCAATTAGTAGAGTGAAGTTGAACTCCTATAGGGCAAGCCTATTTGGAGAACATAGGAATCTACACCGATCATGGACACGTTCGAGCTCAAAAACATGCGTTTAACTGAGACCATGATCGGCCGTCGGTGTGCGGACCGATCGCAAACGCTTTTTCAGATTCCCACTGGGCGGCTTACGGGAGATCAGTGCACCCAGATGTGCCCTATTGATATCTCCCTGAATCGAAACTTCATTGTAGCGACCCAGAAACATCGCAACCATTCCGGCCCGATCGCAACTGGTTGTGATCAGTCCGAAGTGGTCGACGATCGGTCCGAAGTGGTTGCGATCGGTCTCCATCGCGGGCCCAGGGCCCCAACTCACGGACTGTCCATGGTTTCTCGCGTGACGTCAGTGGTGTGACACGGGACTGCTCCTGGGGCAAGAGAGCGCCAAGACGGCCGCAACGGGTCCCAAGAGGGCGTCCAGACGGTCCAAGGGGGCCCTGAATCGGGCCACCACCGTCTTAAGGCCATCTTGGAAACCCTGGGGTCGGGCCCACGCAATCAACTGAAAAACAGTTAGGGAGTTCTGTGATTACTGCATGTCGGCATCTCAGAGGATCTCCGCAAAGAGAGCGTCCAAGATGGCCCAAGGCCCCCATATCGCCCCACGAGAGGGGCCCAAGAGGCCTCAGAGACGGCCCCACGGGGGAAGCGAAAGGCCTTTCGAGCCCTCCACCCCGAGATGGCCCAGAGATCCCTCAAGAGGCCCCCGAGACGCCCCCCAGGGGCCCCAAAAGGCCCCAAAGAGGCAACAAAGACCCCCCCAAGAGGCTTCCAAGAGCCCTCCAAGAGGCCCTCGACAGGTATCCCAAGAGACCCCAAGCTGCATCCAAAGCGACTCCGACACACACGACCCAGGCACGGTGGCGGGATGGGACGAAGGCCACTAGATCTTCGTCCACATCGTGACCCTTCCCCGCAGGTTGTTCCAGGTCTTATGTGCTTCGGTTGCACGAGGGATGGGGCCTTGCCGGGGGCACGCATGGGATCCTGCATAGTCTCGACCGTCTAGGGCCGGCAGGACTCTTCTTTCTGGAAGCACAGCCGTGTGCCACTATGACGTCTTCATTGGCTCAAGCTGCTTTCGAAAACGTGTATGCACAAGTGCTCGGGTGTACGAGACGAGAAGCATGCACGTGCACATGCGTTTTGTGGCTTGCCTTCTTGGCCTGAGAAGCCGGACCGCCTGTCCACACCACATGTGTCTGCGCAGTCCGGAGACCCCTCCCCCGGGGAGGAGGGAGGAGGAGGAAGAGGAGGAGGAGGAGGAGGACGAGGAGGAGAACGAAGAGGAGGAGGATAATAATAATAATAATACGACTCACAAGAGCGACAACTCGACGGGCCGTGGATTAGCCAGCGACGAGTTCGAGTGCACAGGGGCTCAAACGCTCAGAGAAGCGACGCTGAACGGGCGGCGACACGGGCCAGGCCCACCGACGACAGTGCACGCAAGCCCGCAACGAAACGAATTCGAAGGGCCGCGAACGTCGTGCACTCGCACCTGTAGCACGAGTGCACACAAGACTTACTGCTGTGCATTCTGAAATCCACTACCTGACTTCGAACGCTCAAAGAATCGCTGACGGGCCAGCTGAAACCGTAAAGAGGAACGAAGACCTTCGGTCACACTAAGAGGGGGAGGGGGAGGAGGAGGAGGAGACGAGGGGAGGATCGTCGAAGAGCGGGGACGAGTAGGGGGGGGCCTGTCTCCCTGCGGCGAGCGGTGGCGGACGCCTGGGAGATCAGTTGCAGGGCTCACGCCTCCATCTCGTCGATGGTGTTCTGGATCCTGCGCTCGAGGTCGCCTGGTGGCGCAGCTCCCTCGAGCTTGGTGGCCTTCTCGCGGATGAGAATGGGTACGATGATGGTATCGTAGACCGTGGCGCTCGGGCTGCCTGCGACTGTGTTCGCCTCGAGGCGCTTCACTTTGCTGTCGTACGTCTTGCAGCAGCGGGCGTAGCGAACTTCTTTCATCAGAGCATGAAGGTAATCCTTGGTCTCGCTGCCCGTGCTCTTCATTTTTTGCACGTATGTGTCCAGGTTGGCGAGCTGAGGCGGGTCGAGCTCCTTCTCCTGCAATTTCTGATTGCCGACCATGATCCATGCATTCCAGACGTGGACGTGTGGATCTGCCAGGGTGGCGATCTTCAGCTGCTTCTGGTCCTTGCTGTACTGCTTCGCCGCCTCCGAATAGTTCTCTGTAGAAGTCTCCCCCTGGATGAAGAACTCGGAGCTCTCGTTCACTTGATAATTTTCCAGCACGATTGCCCTCAGAACCCGTGACGACATAGCAGTACTGAGGGTCAACTTGGCGATGAGAAGCACGAGAGCGGTGAGGTCGTTCGAGCTGGCTCCTTTGCGGCGCTCCTTCGCTGCACGAGGGGCAGTGCTGGTGGCGAGGCCGAGGTCCATGGCCACGAAGATTGAAATCTGCCTGCAAGCTCTGTGGGTCAGTTGGTAGTGATCCCGAAAACTCGAGGCGTCTTGGGCCAGAAAGGTGCGCCGTACGAATATGGCGATGATAAGCGTATATGTCATCGCATTCGAAACTGTGCCCAAATAAACCACATATAGAACATGGGTATGTCTTGTCGGACACGATAGAAGGTGACGGAATATAGCTTAAATCGACTTTACAACGACCGTAATACCAGCTACGACGAAGATGATATTGTGCAATCTTTCGCGTAGCGAAAGGTGTCGAACACCAGGGGCATATAGCTTCTTGAACGATCGAGTCGAGGGTGATCATACCGTGCAAAGACTGCTCACGTGCGCGATGTAACCGAAGTGCTTTTAAAGTATTGAACGTGCATGTGCATAGATTACCGTCGGTACGCATGAGACCACAATAATATTCACCCGAGGGAAGCGCGCACGATGATGGCGACGGGTGGAGAACATCGCAATCATATTCATAGGACGGCGGTGAGATGGAGACAGATAGATACAGCGCACGAAGCTCGGATACGTCCACCAGGAGAAAGTCCTCCTGTAAGTTGCCAGGGGTGAGAAGGTCGACGGGACTCACGTCAGCAAGGGAATAAGCTGATTCCAAGCGGGACAATGCTTGGATATCCATGCGTAACTGATCCGTCCATGGATGAGTGACCATCGCGCCGTCGTCATGAGGTAATCGACCGAACATGGCAGTAACGTATACTTGGTGATGTAGAGGACGACGGCAAATCTGTTGAAACCATTTCAAACGTTGAATGCGGAGTTCCGTAAGCGTGTCAGCTAATCCAATGCTGCGCCAGATCTCAATAGTCGGGATGGGCCGGTACTTGATGGTGCCATCGATCTGAGTAGTCTTGATCGTAGCTTTGCCCTTGAGAAGCATGCGTGCACGAAATATGATGCACTTGCCGAATACGGTGTAGTCGTGAGGCCGCAATGCGAACGCAGTAAGACCCCAGAGAAGTGCAGACCAGACTGCGCAACGAAACACCAGAGCACGAAAACGAAGATCGGCATGAGTAAACCAAAATCGACGAAAGATAAACCATGCCGTGTAGGCAGCTTGAATACGTAGGTGGCGTTCAACATAGAAGCAATTCTTGCAGTGAAGATATGGCCCGAGGTATCGGGCAGCGCGAAGAACATTGCCAAATTCTTGATGAGAGCGAACCATGCGTTGATATGTGTGAGCACCTGTGCCCACGAAGTGAACTGTCGATTCGCTATTACCCTTGTGCTGCGCGATGGTAAACCTGTCGAAACAGCGGTCCAGCTTGGCGTCGTGATCATCTTGCGTATACTTGAAGAGCGCAGGAGTCGATATCACGAACTGCTTGCACAAAAATCGTCCACAATCGATGTGATGGATAGGTCAACTTCAGAATCATCGATAGGAGAGCGCCCGATCATTTCGGGGGCGCGAGTAAGAGCACTCCATTCGTCTATGGCACGCCAGTAGGGAACATGAAACTCATTGGTAGCGACGCTATTGCCTTGGAATGCACCGCTCTGGGGGTAAAACTCAGCCACTTTGTCATGAGCTTGAAGAGTACAATGTGCGCCCCGATGATGTTGGCGTAGGAGGCTCTCATCTTGTTGAAGGATATGGTCGGGAGTCTCTGCTGCGGTCTCGTCAATGATGTCGTCGTCGTTGTCGAGCATGGAGTGATGAGTAGCTTCATCCATGATGTCATGCGATGGAGAAGCAAAAGCACTGACGACGTCGCAGTGGCGGTTCGCGATACTGATCCCAGCTTTGGCGAACCAATGAGAAACAACGAGCTTGGTAAGAATAGCTTCTTCTCGACGTCGGCCCGGAACAGCAAATGCACGACGGGGCGGTCGACGATGTGGCTTGCCAGGGCGCAGAAGAAGACTTTTGTGATAAGCCTTGGAAAAAGGAGAAACACTGAACTATGCGGACATCATCTTTCTTGGGAACTTGAAAGCCTTGACTGCGGTGAAATTGAAACGGGCTGTGACCAGTAGCTCGGGCCATCGCTAGAATATGTCGGAGCCGCTCAAGGAACAGGGCGGGTTGAAACAGATCTCCATCGTGGCCCAGACCGTGAGATTCTTCGCGAATAACTTGTTGACCAGAGCACCATCTTCCAAACTTCACTAGGGACACCCCGAGCAGGAGGGGCACGACGATTAAAGCTTTGGCGGATCCACCATCGAGTTTGATAAAGGTCATATTCGCCGAGGAGGTGGGATTGGTAATCAACATGTGTTTGGCTATCATGATCCTCATAAAATTCTCGGCGAACCTGCGAGAGGGGGAGGCGCATGCAATTCCATCCTCCTTGGGAGCCTGGCTGGGATAGTTGTTGAAACCATTATTCTTCAGAGCGTTGCCGAAATGCTGCGTTGTGAGAGTTACGAAGTCGTCGGCCGATACGCCGGCCTGTGAGTAGTCGAGCTAGGTGCCAAGCCTCTGCCAGCCGACGGGATCTCCATGCTAGCTGGAGTTCCAGTTGACGTTGGTCGTGAAGTAGTCGGCGTTGCTGTGCGTTGTGCTGTCTGATGGGGCGATTGACACGTAAAAGACGAGATATGATGAGCCAGCTCCGTAGAACAGTATGCAGATAACGATGATCACCACGAGCCATATGTATATCATTAAGAGAGGCGGCCTGGTCACGTAGGTCTCGTCGCTGCTGTAGAAGATGCTGACGGTGGGGGCCGCGGGGGCATTGCGATCGGGAGGCGCTGTGGTATTTCGCCGCGATGGGCAATAATCCATGTTCGACCAGGGCGGCCCACTGTTCCGAAGCACTCTTGTCACAAAACCCGTCCAGATATGAAGCATTCTGGCAAACCCATTGGTCCAATGCACGTAGGAATTCTTGTTTGTGGGATCCGTATAACCACGAACGTACAAGTAAGTCGAAGTCCCACCGAACATGATTGTCTGATTCGAGGCCGTCATACTGAATATTGTGAGACACAAGAGTACACACTGGATGATGATCGACGCGTTTAGTAGCCTGCACCAATGGAAGTCGATCTCCAAGACGACGGAGAGTCTGGCATTTATGAACGTGACCAGCAAAATAGAAACTGCGAGGAACAAGCATGAAGTCGATATAGCTAGTGCTGCCAGTAACTCCATGATAATAAGTCGGGTACGTATTGTAGAACGTGTTTAGTAGAATTAAGTCGTACTTGAGCAGAAAGTCTATGAACTGCTGAGTGCGAAGTTGCTGCAAGCTACGATTGAAGGGACCAGTGCACGTGTCGTCTGACGGGGTATGACCAGCGGGGGTACGAACAAGTCCGATGTGATCATTCGAATCGATACCGAGGATGGGTAAGGTACGAGACGGCATAGATAAGTATAGATCCTCCAGCCAGCGAGGTGTGCCAGCATAGTCACGCTTACTACGAGCAGTGTCCGTGTTCGGGGGGAAGTGCGCCGAGATGAATGTATAATCAGCATGCCGATTTTTACAGCGAACGGCACCTCCTCGTCCCCATAAGCTTTGTGGTTTCGGATACGAGAAAATTTGCGTGCAGACAGTGCAATAGTGACGCCCGTGTGCGCATTGCCGTACTTAGTGTGGTATCCGAACTGAAACACATGATACTCGCGAGAACTGTGTTACGTCACATGGATCACATTCATGAACGCGTCGTCGAATTCCTTGTAAAAGAAGAACACTGGAACGTAGACGCGACGTTATGTCTTGAAAGCGGTCGTTCTGCAGTAAGCTGAGACAGTTGTAAGAGGAAATAGAGAACAAGTGTGAAGCCATGGAGAAGCACGGTGCGAGTAAGAGACGAGTGCTCACCGCCCTCGTGTCATATGCGCATTGATGTACGGGGATACGGTGACAGGCAGGCCCTGGGAACGTGGGGTGACGCTGAAATGGGCTGAGGAGGAGGAGGAGGAAGAGGAGGAGGAGGACGAGGAGGAGGAAGAGGAGAAGGAGGAGAAGGAGCAGGAGCAGGAGCAGGAGGAGGAGGAGGAGGTGGGCCCCCCGAGTGCTGCGACATGATAGACTAAGCGTGCGAGCGCCGCGTCCAGTCACGGTGGGAGGGCGGGCGCGAGCCAAAGGCACGAGGGAGGGCACGCCGCCTGCTTGTGGGCCGCATGCTTATCCGCGTGAAACAGAAGGGGCGAGGAAGAGAGCGACGAGGAGGGGAAGGGAGACTGGGTCGAGGAGGAGGAGGAGGAGGAGGAGAGGATGGGGGGAAGGGTCGGGAAGGGGGAGGCGGAGAGGCGAGGAAATGAGGCGGAAGAACCGATGCCCACCCCTGGCTCGCTCCTCGCGCGCTTCGCCTTCATCTGCAAGGAGATCCAACCGAGGCTGACTGCTCGAATCGCACACTGCGAGCCCACCTGCCGGGGCTCAGCTTCTCGATCGGGGCCCAGAGGTAGCAGGAGCGGAGGGAAGCGTCGAAGGCTGCCGTCCAAAGCGCGCACCGCATGCTCCACGGCGCCGAAGTTTGAAGGGGGCCGGTAGGCCCGCCCAGAAGCTACGCCTTAGGCGTAGCACAGCTCCAGCTCTGTTGTACCGTAGTAAAGATAGTCCCAGCCGCCTCTCAGAAGGCGCGGGCCCTGCATCTGCAGACGAGGCCAGCTCCTTCTGAGAAGCAGGGGTGCCTCCAAGTAGCAGCCCCCCCTCCCCTCCATATCCCCCATACGCGCGTGGCCGATCCCTGCCGCAGGCCCGCGGCAGCCGACGCCGAGGCGGCAGCCCCGGCTAGGCACCGGCAGGGCGCGCTCCCGCGGCGCGCGAGGCGCGCTCCCCTCGGCCATGAGGCACCTCGGCCGCAGCCCCGTGGAGGACAAGACCCGCCACCCCTGGGCCAGGGCCGTCCGCAGGGGACCGAAGCACGCCATAGACACAAAAACTCGGAGGTCCGCCACGGAAATCGGCACCCGGGCACCCGGGCACCCGGCCACCGACATCGGCGACGAACCTCACCTAACCCTTTCATCCGCTAGGACCCCCACAGCGGCAAGCTCTGATTGGGGAATAAGCATACAAACTCGGAGGTCCGCGCGGACCTCCGAGCTTTCATGCTTATGCCACTCGTCGCTCCCCATACGGACGGGGTACGCAAAAACGGGCAGGCAGGACCACGCGCGTCGCAGGACCGGCGCGACGCTGGCGGAACGGGCAGGCACCGCCCAGAGGCCGCAGGGCGAGATGCCCGAGAGGAACAGGTGCAAGACGAAGCCAGGACGAAGGTAAAATCGGGCGGGGATAAGTCGCGAATCTCTGAGATCCGGCGGATCTGGAGGATGTCTCGGGCGCCGCGGCCTTCTCAGAGCGTTCCGGAAGGGTCTGGAACGGATTTGTCCTCGCCCCCGCCCCGCCCGGAGGTGGTGGCACAAGCAGGGCAACACACAGCACGGGCCGAGCTGCATCCGCAGCTCTGTCAAAAGAGAGCACCTCGAAAGGGGGAAAACAGGACACCCTCTAGGGCGTTGGCCCGAAGAGGTCAAAGGACCCGAAGGGGCAGGACCCGGCAACAGCCACAAGAACAGAAGGGCCCAAGGGCCCAAGGGCTCGAAGACCGCAAACAATCGACCGTTAACGCAAAAGCCGCGGACTTCATCCCTGGCCTCGTGCGCAGCGCAACCATCCCGGACGTTTGGGAAGGCAAGATCAAGAAGGCCACCTACACCGCCGAGGAGGCCGCGAACTGCGCCGAGGAGCCCATGAAGGCCAGCAACCCCGCCGAGGAGCCCGTATTGCCGAGGAGCCCAAGAAGCCCAAAGGCCGACGTGAAGCAGGCGACAGCCAGCTGGAGGCCCACCACTAGTCCGCGCGGATTGCGGCTGTCGCCTTCATCGCCGCCGAAGATGGCCACGTAGAGCTCCAAAAGGAGGACGACCGAATCGTCCGCCTCGTCGGCGGCGAGACCACGAACCCCAACAGCAGGAAGCTCCGCACCGACCCCACCAAGCGCACCTATCGCTTCCACTGCTGCGGCGGGCTCCTCACAAGCCGCAGGGGGGGGGGGGGGCGCGGCCACCCTCGAGCTGGCCATCGCTCGGACGTCCACTCCCTGTGTGTTTTGTTTCGGTTTCGTGCGTAGGTTTTTCGCCAAGTGATCAAGGATGCTCCTCGATGGTCCTCGCCGGAGGAAAAAATGCACACGTCCGAGCGATGCCAAGCGAGCCCGCACGGCCTCTGCGTGCAGCTGCTAGACGAGGAGGGGCCCTCCCACGGCCACGAGCGGAACTGCAACCACGCCAGCGGGACCCACGCCATTCGGCTCCGCAGGGTGAGCGTTTTCTCATTCGGCGTGTTTTGACATTCGGCGGAAAGGAGGGAGGTCTGGCTCCTGACCTCTGCTGCATGCGACTGTCTGAAGCAGTGCGTGCCATGGGGGAGGCTCCGCATGCTCGAAACAGGCGCCAAACACACAGCCAGGATCTGCTCCATGGGGTGGGGGGAGGGCGGTGCGAGGGCCCGCGCCGATCGGCAACACGACCACTTCGCCGGCCCAGCGGGCCAGAGGCGTGCCAAGATCTCCGGCATAGCAGGCTGACAGCATTTCTAGCTCGCGCGCGCGCGACGGCCCCTGTAGGGGGCCACATACGAACCCTACCCCTACCCCCCACGATTTCTGAGGGGGAGGGTGGGGTTCACTTGGTTCGGAAGCTCCCGAGCGAAGCGAACCCCACCCTCCCCTCAGAAATCGTGGGGGGTAGGGGTAGGCTTCGTATGTGCCCCACTACCCTGGGCACCCCCGGACGAGCCGTACCCCGGCCGGTGCCCGGGCGAGGCCCCGGGCGAACGAACGAACGAACGAACGAACCACCACATCGGACAACTGTCCGGGCCTGCCCAGACCAGGTGGGTGAGGCCATGGCCTCCTGTAAACATAGAGACATGCACAGGAACTGCGAGACACACAATACATGATTCGGTGCAACACACAAAAAGTTATGACGGAGGAGGAGAGGAGGAGGAAGTCCTGGTTGTGAATGTCGGCGACGTGCTGATGTATTTGTGTTCGAGTGTCGACCACGTGGTGGTGTCTTGAGCTGAGCGAACCCAAGTGAGGTCGTTCGGCTTGCCCTGCTCGTTGGTTGGCGTGGGCGCTGGGTGCAGGTCGGGTCGGTGTTCTTGAAGGAAGCTGATGAGGTCGTCGTCCCAGCGCTTGCGCTGGCCGCCGTGGTGTCTCCGGCCACGTTGCCGTGAGTTCTCTCCTGGTTGCCAGTGCAGTGCACGCCACGTCCATCTGGTGGGCTCGTGTTTGGCTACCTTGGATGCCATGCGCCACGACCTCTGTCTGTGAATCGTCTCCCAGTTTTCGATGTGGTGGTGTTGCATGAGCTGTTCTGCGCGCCGCGTGGCTCGCTGGATGTAGTCGACCCACGGCTCCATCGCGTCCTCGTCATTGTTGTTGTCGTTGCTCTCGCTGTGTCGGTCGGTCGTGTCTTGTTGGGGCGCGTTGCTCTCTGCGTCGTCGCTGCTGCTGGTTTCTTGGTCAGGTGCTTGAGTGGTCGTGCGGTCGTCCGCGTGTTCTTGGGTGCTACTCGTCGGGGTCGTTTGGCGGGTAGCGCGTCGCCTTGGTGTCCTGATGATCATGCGGAGCATGCGTCGTTGTGTTCGCCGCAGGTGTTGCCGAAGAGGTTCCGTGAGCGTCCATGTCTCTGCTCCGTAGAGTGCTGCGGGTGTTACGGTCCGGCTGAAAAGTCGAAGTCGGTGTGCCAGTGGGTAGTGTTTGCTTGTCAGCTCCTGTTTGTGCGAAGTGAACGTTGCCCATGCTGCCCTCGTACGGTGGTGGATTTCAGTCTCCATCGCGTCGTGAAAGCTGATGAGCTGACCTAAGTACTTGATGCTGCCATCGTGGGGAAGGATGTCGATGTCCATGCCCTGAATGTGTACTGTGCGCGAGCTTGCCCTGCCAGTCCGTTTGGTCTGGTTGCTGAGTATTTTGGTTTTGGAAGGGTGCAACTCAAGTCCGTGAGGTCGCACTGCGCGCACGATGTCGTCGAGCATCGCGGTGAGGCGCGGTAGAGTTTGGCTAGTAAGGAGCACGTCGTCGGCGAAGCGGAGGTTAGTGAGCGTGGAGGTGGTGGTGAATCCTAGCTACACTCCCTTGCCCTTCTTTTGCCAGTCGGTGATTAGTGGTGCAAGACTGTGCTGTAGCAAAGCGTTGAAAAGCTGAGGCCCCGGGCGAGGCCCGGCTGGCTCTCCCCCCGGGGGGCGCTCCAGGAGCGTGCGCCCAGGGGGCGCAGAGGACGGCCCCCCCGCGCGGCCCAAGAGGCCCCGAGTCGCCGAAGGATCGCTCCAAGAGGCTCAAGATGGCCTCCAAATGGCCCCCAGATGGCCTCCAGATGGCCCCAGGATCGTTCCAGGAGGCTCGAGATGGCCTCCAGATGGCCCCAGAGGCCGCGAGAAGGCCCTCTTGGAGAGCCTCAAGAGGCTCTCCAAGAGGGCACGCGGCCCAAGAGGCCCCGAGTCGCCGAAGGATCGCTCCAAGGGGCTCAAGATGGCCTCCAGATGGCCCCAGAGGCCGCGAAAAGGCCGCAAGAGAGCCTCAAGAGGCTCTCCAAGAGGGCCCCCCAGCAAGCAAACATCGTGCCACTCCCCATGGCAAACGCACATGTTTCGCATGTGCGACGTTTGGGGGTTAGCAGCGTCCGGAATTGCCCCAGAGGCCTTCAACATCGTCCCCAGACGGCTCAACACGCCCCCAAGATAGGCCCAAGAGAGCCCAAGAGGGTCCCAAAACGGCCCCAGAGGGCCCCAAGATCGCCCAAGAGGGCCCCAAGACGGCCCCAAGAGAGGCTCAGGAGGGGGAACTCGAACCACCAATTAAGCCTTCCGCCCCAAGGTGCCCCCAGGAGGACCCCAGGAGAGCCCAGGCGGCCACCTGGAAGCCCCACGAGGCTCCCAAGAGACACCAGAAAGAGGCCCTCCCAAAAATGAGTATCGTTTATCCGATCCCCATGCCCAGCGGCGTGGCCTGAGCCCCACTGGGGATATAGGCCGTTTCCTTCGAGTTTCGAGGGGTGTATCCCCAACTGAGGGGGTACTTTGATGGGGGTCTCGAAGGGGATGGGGATGGGGATGAGGATCGGATATGCTAGTGAGAAGAGGCCCCAAGAGGCCCCCAAACGGCCCCCCCGAGAGGCCCCAGAGGCCACGAGCGCGCAAGAATCCGCCTGTGATGGCACAACACGGTCCGGCGGAATGAGTGAAACGATTGCAGTGGAGACCCATGCCAAGAAACACCCTGCTTGCCTCAAGGGTGCCCTGGGTTTCTTGGGGTTCGATGGTTCTGCCATGGAAACGCCGACGTTCCCACCAAAAACCAATGGACGTCCTGGGTTCTCAGGGTTAGGTTTCCTCAGGAAGGTTTCTTGTGGACTGGCCTCCACTGAAGGATCCGCCGTGGAGAAAGGAGGAGGCAGGAGGAGGAGGAGGAGGAGGAGAAGGAGGAGGAGAAGAGGACGAGGATGGGGCAGACAGTGCTCCAATCAAAACGAGTACCCGGCGGGCCCTCGAGGCAGGGGGCGGGGCAGGGCACGCGGCTGCGGCGCCCTGAGGGGGGAAGCGGCGGGGCTCTCCTCCAGGGTTGCAGTGGAGGCCAGTCCACAAGAAACCGTCCACACGAAACCCAACCCTGAGACCCCAGGACGTCCATTTGTGTTTGGCGTGGGGACGTCACCCCTTCCGCAGCGAAACCACCGAAGCCCAAGAAACCCAGGGCACCCTGGAGTCAAGTAGGGTGTTTCTTGGCATGGGCATCCACTGTATGTTGCTCCCGTCGCACTTGAGGACCGTACCCCAGAAACAGTTTCGGGTACCCAGGAAAGCATCGAGACGGTGTCGAACGAGTACCGCCTCCCAGGGCACGACGCGTGAATACCCTCCGGCTTCGGTACTCTCTTGGTGCTCGACATTCTTTCTGGTGGTAAAGGCTAGAGTAAGTGGGGACGTCTTAACTCCAGGGGCCAAGCGACTCCCTCCCCCCCCCCGGGGGCGCCAGGGACTGGAGGGAGGAGAGCTTGCCATCGCTCTGGCGTCCCTGCCCCGTGCACGCTTGCGGCCTCGTGCGTGCATTCTTGCTCGCGGGATCGTCCAAGATGCTCCTCGATGGCCCTGGCCGAGAGAAAATGCCCACGTCCGAGCGATGCCAAGGAATGCGAGGAGCCGTGGAGGAGGAGGAGGAGGAGGAGGAGGAGGAGGAGGAGGAGGAGGGAGGAGGAGGAGGGAGGAGGAGGAGGAGGGAGGAGGAGGAGGGAGGAAGAGGAGGAGGGAGGAAGAGGAGGAGGAGGAGGAGGAGGAGGAGGAGGAAGAGGAGGAAAGGGAGGAGTACGGGCACACAGGTCGCGCAAGCGGATGCAGATACGGATCCAGCGGTGCGGAGGTCACCCCGCGCCCGAGCCCCTGAAGGGCTCTCGAGCTCGCTGAAAAGTACCCGTACCGCTGCCGCAATACAGGTCGCGGCAAGGGCAGTCGAAAACAGGCAGGCATCGCCTGGACAAATCAGATCATGTTCAGAGATTTGAGAATGACCATTGCGATGTAAGCGACCTCGCGGTCGGGGAGGGGGGAGCGGAATGAGCGCGCGGAGGAAGCACACCACGGAGGGAAGGAGGGGAAGGGAAAAAAGGGTGTAGGATAGTCGTAAGCCCTGTTGATATACAGGGTGCGACCGTCATTCGTCTCGTTGACCCTCCCTTCAAAACATGAATGTTGCAACCTCGGGTTTTCTCGAACACGAGAGGCGTTCAACATCAGCCCGACTTGCGCACGTGCACGGATCCCCGCAACGGTGGTCATCTGGGATTCCTTAGCATCGTCCTCGAGGGACTCATCCTGCAGAGAACCATGTGCTCTACACCCCTGACAGTCGCACTCATGTCCTGTAAATGGCGCAAGGGGTGATCAGGTGGGCCACCACGGTGCCCAGTCTCTTGGGGCCTCTTGGGGACCTCTTGGGGGTCTCCTGGGGGCCTCTTGGGGGCCTCTCGGGGCCATCTTGGGGCCATCTTGGGACCTCTTGGGGCCTCCTGGACGCTTCTTGGGGCCATCTTAGATGAGATCGATCAAACAAGAGGGGAGCACTAATTAGCGCCCCCCCCCCCCCCCAGGAGGCCAAAATGGGGCCAAAATCATAGTAACAACAATGATTTTGGCTTCCTCGCCGAGGCGAGAGGCAGGGAGAAATCCGAAGGGGGAGCGGCGAGGGGCGAGGGGAGCATGGCAGAGCAAGAGGCGACGAACGAACGATGGCAAAAGGCAGAGTGCCGCCCAACATCTAAAAGCATATCTTCGTCAACATGAAGATACTCTTATTCTAACGGCGATGCCGGAAAAGGGGAGAGGGTTCGAGGGGCGAGGGGAGAGGTGAGCAGGGACAGGGGAGAGGCGGCACACTGGGGTGGGCCCGCGCCGCATCTGACAGCCTGCCGTCGGGTCGTTGACCCAAGGGACCCCAAATAAGGAACGAGGCCCCTTTTTCCCATCAGCCAAAGTTCGATCTCCCATCGAAAACCTGAGGACAACCTGAGGCAAGCTGTGGAACAATCCAGGAACACGGAGCCCCTCCCCAACGAAAAGGGCTCCTTCTTCAGCGCCCCGACTGGGCCCACGCCGCCCATGCTCTTCCCGATTGCCCTGGTCTCCGTTCGCTTCGCCGCGCCGAGCGTCGATGAAGGGGAACTGGAACACACAAATAAATACACACACATAAAAATATCCCCCATATTTTCCCATATTTTCTGGGTTTTTGTCTTCCCCACCACTTCCCATATTTTTGCATATTTTCCTGGGAGTCGACGATTAATTGTGTCTGTGTGTTTCTTTCCCTCCTGAGTCGAGTCGAAGAAGGATCCCCCGACGGCGCTCGCAGCGACTGCCCCGCCGACCACGGCACAGGACTCGAAGGGCCCATTGTGGGACGGGGAGGCGCGCGGAGGGGCAAGCGGAAATCCAAGGTTAGATCGGGTATGTCCCCCTACAAGGGGGTTTTGGACGAGCAATAACAGATACTCAGAAAAATACCCCCAAATGGTAAAGAAATGCTCAACATATCGTTCGCTGACAATTTTTGGACTATTTTTGAATATTCCCCCTGTAGAGGGACAGGCCCGACTTAGCCCAAGATGTACTCCGAGTTTCTTAATAAGCGTCGCGGGCAGCCACCACGCGCCGAAGGCGCTCCGACCCCCGTCGCGGCGCGACGACGAGGCGAGGTTGACCCCCGTCGGGGTGGTCCCCCCACCACGCTCATTAAGAACCCCAGAGTATCCACGACGGCCCAAGATGGCCTCAGAACTGCCGAAGAAGCTTTCCGGACGGCCCGCAAGGATTCCAGGAGGACCTCCAGAAGGGCCCCAAAATGGCAAAACTCATCGGTTTCCCTGTCGATGGATGGTCGCAGTCTCACCTTTTCGGGAGCCCATGAGCTCGAGACGTCCCAAGAAGACCCCCGAGATGGCCTCAAGACGGCCAACAGGGGGCATGACAAAGGCCGAAAGACGGCCCAAGAGGGTTCCAAGATGGTCCAAAAGCGGTCCAAGAAACTGGGGAAACCAAAAGGTACCGATACCGCTACTCCCAGGATCTCTCCCGGGGTGCGTTCTGACCAGGATTTCCAGGCGAATCTAGCGGTGGCGACGAGGGCCTCCGAGAAGGCACAAAGGGGGAAACGAGGAAAGGGTAGAGGCATGGGTACCTTTTCCTCCTCTGAGAAACCACCGGTCGGCCCAAGCGGGCCCTCAAACGGCCCTCGAGGCCCCCACGAGGGCCCGAAGAGGGCCCGGAGAGCCCCCCAATGACGGAGTCCGAAAGCTCCCGGACGGGCAAAGGGCGCTCCCAGACGGCCCAAAAAGCCCCCCAGAGCCTCCGAGGCGATCCCAAGACGTCGCCAAGAAGCCTCAAGAGGCCCCGAAGAGGCCCTCTGGAGGCCCCCACGAGGCACCCAACAGGCTTCCAAGGTTTTCGAGAGGCCCGAGGTGTCACGCGGGACGGCCTACTGTGGTCGCAATCCAAAGTGGTGCGGTGGCAAGGTGGGGGAGTTGCTGGAGGCAGCTGGATAATCATCATGACCATCGTCGCCACAGTCATCATCATCATCATCATCATCATCATCATCATCATCATCATCATCATCATCATCACCACCACCACCACCACCACCACCACAATCATCATCATCATCATCATCAACATCATCATCATCATCATCATCATCATCAGCATCATCATCGTCATCATCATCATCATCAGCAGCAGCATCATCATAATCATCATCAGCATCATCATCATCATCATTATCATCATCAGCATCATCATCATTAGCAGCATCATCATCAGCATCATCATGACCATCGTCATCATCATCATCAGCAGCATCATCAGCAGCATCCTCATCATCCTCATCCTCATTATCATCATCATCAGCATCATCATCAGCAGCAGCATCAGCATCAGCATCAGCATCATCATCACCACCACCACCACCATCAGCATCATCATCATCAGCATCAGCAGCATCATCACCACCAGCATCAGCACCACCATTACCACCACCACCACCATCGTCATCATCATCATCATCATCATCATCATCAGCATCATCATCATCATCATCATCAACATCATCATCATCATCATCATCATCATCATCATCATCATCATCATCATCATCATCATCATCATCATCATGACCGTCAGCACCATGATCCATCCACCCCTCCCTCCCCCCCTCCCCCCCCCCCCCTTCCCTCCCGCCCCCCCCCCCTCCCTCCTCCCCTCCCCTACTCCCTCCCTCCCTCCCCTGCCTCCCCTCCCTCCCTGCCTCCCTCCCCTCCCTCCCCCTCCCTCCCCCCCTCTCCCCTCACTCCCTCTCCCCTTCCTCCCTACCCCCTCCCCTCCCTCCCTCCCTTCACTCCCTCCCTCCCTCCCCTCCCTCCCTCCCCCCCCCCTCTCCCCATCTCGACCCCTCCCTCCCATCCTCCCTCGACCCGGCCCACCCGCGGAGCGGAGGACGGATGACCCACAAGGCCACGAGCAGCGCCGCGTCGCGGTTGGCGGCCGACTGGCGGGGGCGGGCGCCGGACGTGCAGAGCAGGGAGGGGCGGAAGGAAGGGGGGGGAGGGAGGGCGAAGGCGAAGAGCTTCCTCCTCCTCCTCCTCCTCCTCCTCCTCCTCCCTCCTCCTCCTCCTCCTCCTCCTCCTCCTCCCTCCTCCTCCTCCTCCTCCCCCTCCTCCTCCTCCTCCTCCTCCTCCTCCTCCTCCTCCTCCCCCTTCCTCCTCCTCCTCCTCCTCCTCCTCTCTCCTCCTCCTCCTCCTCCTCCTCCTCCTCCTCCTCCTCCTCCTTCCGTAGCCATTTTGGCTGAAGGCGCCGTTTGGGGCTCCCACGCGCGCGGGGGCGCGCGGCGGGGGGCCTGCCATTCGGCCCCAGTCGCCAGCGGCCCGCGGCGAGGCGGGCGCTGGTGCGCGCGGCATCTGGGGGTGCCGACTGCGAGGCCGAGGGCGGCAGGGCCTGGCAGGACGGCTGCACGTGGCTCGCCCAGCGCGTCCCCTGCCTGGCACAGGCGACTGCGGCGGCGGCGGCGCGCCTCTGCCCGTGCGGTCCCGCGCGAGGCGCAGGCCCGCAGGATCCTCGCAGGGCACCACGGCGACGCCATGGCAGACGGCCGTGCGGCCGCGCCTGAGACACCGTGGAGGGCGCGGCAGCCCCCCAGTGGTGCCACCTGGGCATGCGTGGCCACTCGCGCGTGCGGCTACACGACGAACTACGCCAGCCGAGAGACGTGCTGGGCGTGCGGCAGGGACAGAGCGGGCTGGCCAACTGCCGAAGGCGGTGCCCGCTCGCATCCCCGCCAGCGCTCCAAGCCGCGTCCCCGCTCTGCTGGCCGTCCTCCTGCTGCTGCTCGCGACGGGGCTCGCGCGGACGACCCGATGGACGGCGGCGGAGGAGGCACCCCAGAGGCGCATGCCGTGGCCAAGCGCAGGCGAGCCCTCAAGGCCTTGCGCAGCATCTACGACGACAAGCACGCCATGGTGGTCGCCTCTCGGGAGGAGCTCGCGGCCGCTGAGGCTGCAGAGCGCGCCAAGATGCCCCCGAGGATGCCCTCCGCTCGGCCCTCGACAGGCAGGCCGCTCGGGAGGCACTTCAGGAGGAAGTGGGCAACCCCACTGCCCAGTTGGCGGCCGCCACAGAGAAGCTCGACGCCGTCAAGCACCAGCTGGTGGAGTCTGAGGCGGAGGCGGCCCAGGCCAGGCTGGCCAATGCCACTGCACCCCTCCCAGCGGATGCCGCCTCATCCGTGGCGGCGCTCCAGCAGCTACTACAAGGAGCCCACTCGCCCATCCTCCAGGGACAGGATCGGAACGCGGGGGGGGGGCGCAATCCTGGACCAGCTGGTCAGCCACGTGCGCTGGGTGGCGCCCTGCCAGCGGCTGCGGCCCCCGCGGATCAGGCAGGCGCTGCTTTTCGTCCCGCGGGCGGGCAGCCCGCTGGCGCCAGCGCCCCTCGGCCCACGGCAGCGGCAGCCCCTGTTAGCCCGCCAGCACCCCATCAACAAGCTGTCGCAGAAGGCGGACCTGCAGCCCAGCGGGAGCATGCGGGGGCCGCCTAGGCGTGGCAGAAGGCTTAGGTGTGCAAAGTCAGAACCATAATTTAGTTAGTTTTGTGTGTGTGTGTGTCTGTGTGGCTTTTGTGTCTTTTTGTGTTTTTTCTGTTACGCCCGGTGTTTTTTGTATGTTTTTTTGTTGTGTTTTTTGTATGTTTTTTGTGTGTTGATTTGTGTTTGTTTGTGTTTTTGTTGGTGCGGGGGGAATCTGCCGCGGTCGATCGCCCAGGAGGGTTCGACTGCCGCCCCGGCGCGGATCGCCCCCGCCAAGGTTCCCTTAAAAAGGGGAGCTTCGGCGTGGGTTTTTTCCCGCAAGCGCCCCCGCTCGCCTGGGAGGGCGCGGGGGGTCCTGGATCGCCTGGGGGGGTTTCCAGGACGGGCCGACTCGCCCTGGCAGGGGTCGGTCCGAGCGGTGGAATCGCCCGGGGGGGTCTCCGCCACTCAGTGCCTGCACACGTCGCCCGGGGCGGTCTCGCGCGGGACCAGCCCTCGCGCATCGCCCAAGGGTGCCCCACGGGGGCGAGGTAGCCCGGGGGGGCGCCTGGGAGGACAATGCACGGCGCGAAGGGTTCCCGCAAATCTTTCGCGGGACTCTCGCGAATTCGTCGCGGGGGGCCCGGGCTCTCGCGAATGTTTAGCGGGAGGCGTAACGGTCTGGACAGTCGCGCAGGGGGGGGGGGGGGGCGAAGAAGAGAGGAGGGGAAGTCCGATGCCAAAGCCTCGAGGGCCACCTCCGGAGCCAAGCGAATGACGGACAATTGGAGCAGGGAGCGGCTAAGGATAGAGAAGGGGGGCGAAGGATAAGAGCCGGAGGGGAGCGCGAGCGGCGCACCGAGGAGCAGAAGCGGAGAGAAAGGTAGTTCTCCGGTTGATCACGCCAAGAGAAGGGCGAGGTTGATGACTAAATTCAGGCTCTGACTTTGCACACGTAAGAAGGCGCGCTTCCAGGCGCGCCATGGGCATCGTCACGTTCAACGGTTCATGCTGGGCCACGCTGCGATCTTTCCTGCTCGAGGGCGCCCAGGACGCGCTCATTGCTTCAGCACAGGAACTCCGCCTCGACGGCGAATCCCTGGATCGTGCTCGAGCTTGGGCTACGCGGAATCGGTGGCAGCCATTCATCAGCCCGTGTCGCCGCTTGGAGAGCAGCCTGCAGCCTCCTAAGCGCAGGAGTTGGGATCTTTGTCAGAGCGCATGTGCACGCCACTCTGCTGAGTGGAGCTGGGGGCGCAGCTGGCAGTTTTGAGATCCTTCGCTCGTGGGCTGCGGCTGTGCACACCCGTGCGGGTTTGCGAGGCGGCTTCATCATAGGTTCGGCGTACATGGAGTCAGTTCCAGAGGCGGACTACATGACGGTCAACTATCAGAGGCCGATGCGCATAGCCGAGGCCATGCGACACTACTCTTTGCCATCCGTCTTCGCTGGGGGTTGGAACGCGCAGCCGCAGGACCTCGAGGACCATGACATTCTCCAGGTCATGCCGGCAGCGGCCGTGGCATCCGAGTCGGGTACCTGTCGTGCAGCCACCGCTGGCACGCATAGGAGGCTGGACTACTGGCTCACCACCCCAGGTTTTGTCAAGGCATGCGGACTACCCCGAGTCCTTGATCAGTGGACGGCTCGGCCGCATTTTCCTGCGAGATTCGATCTTGCTGCGCAATGTCAGCTCCATCTTCAGGCCCCACGGCCTTTTCCCAAGCAAGCCCCTCGGCGCGCGGGAGCGTCACCGCTACGGGGAGCACCACCCATGCAGCCCTACGTGGATGTCGTCCGACATGATGCGGCTCGAGGGGCGCCTGCCTGCCCTGGACAAGCCAGACAGCGCCTGGACGACCTCGACTCCAGTTTCATGGGCTTTGTGGAGCATGACCTGTGCCACATCTACGACTTGCAGGACGCCACCTCCTACGCGGGTCGAGGACAGCCTCCTCGATATGTTTGGCGACCTGTCGGGGGCCCCCCTCACCGTGGGCATCCTGCCGCGGGCTCCGAAGCGAGGTACTTGCGCAACCTGGTTTTTTGCTATTTCCGATATCGCGAATGCACTCAAGAAGGACCAGAGTGACGCAAGGCGGCGGCAGCCCCTTGTTAGAGCCCTTCGGCCAGGTCATCGCCAGGACAGCCACGCGCCTGAGGGGCTCCAGTTGCACGAGTGGGCATGGCCAGTGGTGCACTTTGCTGTTCGGCAGGAACGCCCCTCCTGCCTCGTCATCTTGCAGGCCTATCAGTCCGTGGTCGAGGCGCGCGCCCAGTCCATGGAGCATTGCATCGCCTCGCAGCGCGTCCGCAGTTTCCACAAGTGGGCCCAGGACTCCCTGGTGACTGGCGCCGCCCCCCTCTTCGGCGTGACCAAGTTGAAGGGCTGGGCGCACAGTGAGGCGGTCTCCTTCGGCATTCGTACCTCCCTCCCGCAGGCTGTCGCCGACGACCAGATGCGGTTCTGGGGGGGGGGGGGTATCTGGAATGCGGATCGGGTCTCGGCGTCAGCTACGAAGGAACAAGTTTTTGGTGATGCCGACCTGGCCCAGGGCGCGGAGGAGACCCATGAGTACGATGTGGACCATCTTATTGATTCTGATGGCAGCCTCTCGCAGCTCATCAGTGCTTTGCCGACGGAGAATCTCCCAGTCCCATCTGTGGAGGAGGTGGAGGGCCTCCAGGTCTTTCAGCTGGCGCACTGGACTAGCTGCAGATGCAATGCCTCCTCGGGCAGATTCGCTCCTCACCGACGAAGCGTTGGCAATGATGGTTTACATTCTCTGGGCAGGGAAAGGTGGGGCAGGTGGCCCACCCCCACTCTGATGATGCACGTCATGTTGCTGGCAAAGACCACAGGAGGCTTCCGACCTATCATTATCCTGTCGTCTCTGCACAGAGTTTACACTAAGATTAGAATCGTTCACGTGAGGAGATGGGCTGCAGCAAGCACTCGCCCTTACTTCGCATTGGGAGCGGGTTGCTCTACCATCGACGTGGGCGCTCGCACCATGGTCTACGCAGAGGCGGGGGGCCAGGCGGCAGGCGACCAGATCATCACGGCCATGGTGGACATCAGCAAGTGTTTCGACCGCGTGCGCTGGGACAAGATTGTGGAGGCGGCCAAGCACTTTGGCTTCCCGCTGGGCCTCGTCAAGGTGGTGTTGGCCATGTATGCAGCCCCCCGTCGCAGCCGCTGCGGTGCCACTTACTCATACGCGGTTCGCGCCATGCAAGGAGTCCTCCCGGGATGTTCCATCGCAATGTTTCTACTGCAGCTGGTTTTGATCTGGCCGTTTGACGCATACCAGGCGTCCATTGCCAGCACCCCGCACACCCTCGACATCTACGCGGATGACATCACCTTGCAGATTATGGTGCCCATCGAGGATATCATCGCCCATGCAGTGGCGGCCATAGACCGCCTCGCAGTGGTTTTGCATGCGCCCCAGCTGTCCATCGCACAGGACAAGGCCAAGATCCTCGGCTCGACCGAAACCATTGCCAGGTCCATCGCCGAGCGGTTGGCCCAGCATGGCTTCTGTGCTGTTAACAAGCTGAGCACCCTGGGTTTGGAGCGTCGGGCGGGATCACGCCTCATGCACACCGAGGTGCACAAGCGCATACGGAAGATGAAGATCAGGATGCCCCGCTTTCAGGTTGCTTCGCGGCTTGGCCAAGATATCGCGTCGCGTGGCCCGCCCATGCATTGCGCCAGGCATGACATACGGCAGCCAGGTCGTCGGTGCCCCACCAGCTACAGTGCGCACCATGACTCGCTTGGTCCGTGCGGGATGGAGCAAGACCCCCACCGCCTCCTCCGCCTGGCGGCCCTCTCTCCTGGAAGCGGCTCCAGCAGCCAGAGGCCATGGCCATCGTGGAACCCATCTACACCTGGGCGCAGATGGTCTTTGATCGCAAGGTCCCAGGGGAAGTCCTTCAGCGAGCTTAGCGCCTTCCGCATCCCCGCCTGCAGTCAACAGCCGCGTCCCGGTCGGCGGTCGCAGGCCCTGCAGGCGCCGTTATGATGGCACTTCGCCGGCGCGGGCGGAGGCCTCACTCTCACGTTCAGTGGGAGACAGGCAACGGCATTCACATGAACTTGGAGGACATGTCACCTAACAGCATACGCGCTGTGGCAAGGCGCAGTTTCAGACCAGTCAGTTCCATGGGAGGAACGGGGCGCCGAAAGCCCCATGCTGCAGAACGCCCTGAGCCCCCACCACGAGATCCCAGAGGTTACTGGATTGAGCCCATCGCTGCTATGATGACGACACCAGCGGAAGCGGCCACATAGAATCTCTCCCCACAGGCGCGCGGGGCCCTCCGTTCTACGGTCATCGGTGCCCAGTGGTCACAGTTGCGCCTTCACAAGATGGGGTATTGCGAATCCTCGTTGTGCCAAAGGTGTGGACAAGTGGGTGATCTACACCATCGTTTCTGGACATGCCCGCATTCCCAGGAGGTCCGCAGCCGCGCCGTGGACGAGGAGCTGCTAGCCATGGCCGCTCAGCCTGACGTGGCAGATTTGTTCTTCACGCAAGCCCTACTGCCCAGGGCAATGCTACCCGACATCCCGCCTCCAGTCGACACGCACAGATGGTGGTACTGCATGGGAGGCCAGACAATGGACATCACGGGAGTGGTCTATACCGATGGATCGGCGCGGAGCCCGCTCTATTGGCCAGAGGCGAGCCGCGCAGGTTGGGGAATTGCTATCCTCAGCGGACGCCGCCTCAGAGGCATGGCCTTTGGGCCGCTTCCAGGCCCCATGCAGACAGCCCAGCGAGCTGAACTATACGCTGCACTGCAGGCGCTACGACATGGACGGCTGCCGCTACACATCAAAACGGATTGCTTGGGATTGGTCGACTCTCTAGCCTGTGGTGAACGACACTGCACCCATGCTAGAAAGGACAATGTGGACTTGTGGCGCCAGATACGGCACGCTACCAGAGACCACGGAGGTCTATCGGATCAGCTGCAGGTCACATGGGTCGAGGGCCATCAGACCCTCACGGGAGCTGGAGACAGCATCGACAAGGTTGGGAACGACTTCGCGGACGTGGCCGCCAAGAAGGGCATGGCGCTGCACCAGCTCCCCACGGAGACCTACGACGAGCACGCCAGGCTGCTCAAGGCCTTGCGGCAGGTGGGCGCGTGGATGGGCAGCCTGCAGGCGGCGCCAGACCAGCTGGCAGACCGCGTGGCGGTGGTCGGCCGCCGCCCTCGCCGAGCGCCGCAGGACCGAGAAGGCGGAGGCGGTGCACCCGCAGGAGCCAGGCGACAGCGGGCGCTGCGGGTACCGTCAGCGGTGAGTGAAAAGTTCCATGATCCCATCCTTGCAGCCTCTGGGTGGCGGTGCCGCCATTGTCCTAGGTTCGCGCGTAACGTCAGGGGCATCAGGAGGCTCCAGAGGGAGGTTTGCCCCGTGAAGGCGTTTCGGGCCCACCCAGCCACCGCTTCCCAGCGGAAACGGCAGCTGGGAGACCTGGAGGACTCGACTGAGGCCTCCAGGTCCAAACGACCTCGCGGCGAGGCCCAGGGAGGCTATCAGCCGCGGGGAGACGGGCCCACCCAGGACTTGAGTGACGTACCGCGCTGTACCGACCGTCGACGTCGCTTGGAGGGTGGCGACGGGGACGAGTGTCACAGAGGAGTGCGGCCTCGGGTAGACTCAGCCCCCCCTCCTCCTTTGAGCCCTCCCCCTCCTCCTGGCGTTTCAGGTGAGTTAGGAGAGCGCCGTCCTGGCCAGGAAGTTGGACCCAGAGGTTTGAGGCTTGCCACCCCCCCCAGGGAGTCTCGCCTCTCCCCTCGCTTCGACCTCCTTCGGACTCCCCTGCCTCCTCGTCCTCCTCCGCTGTCGTGCCGACGCCGCCCGAGCCTCCTGTGCGAGTTTCGAGGGTCACTTTCGCGCAGGACCTCGAGAGGCCCGATCGGCCTCAGGAGGTGGTGAGAGCGGCGGCGCGTACGGTGGAGTCTCGTGGCGTGAAGCGCAGTAGCAAGGGGGCCCCCACCTCCAGGGCGGGAGCCACGGTCCCTGCTGCTCCCCTCCCGCGCTCAGGTGAGGTCCCCCCCGAGAGCGCGAGAGGGCACGTCTTGTACATCTCTGGGGATTTGGTGGGGTGCAGCCAATGTGGGGCTTTCTCGGCGAGGACGGCGCGCACCCAGCTGTTCTGGGAATGCGGCCCCGAGGCCGCCCTCTAATGCAACCCCCAACGGAAATGGCGGAGGGACAATTTTATAAAGGGCGTCCACCCCAAAGGGAAGACAGCCCTTCCCCTCCCCACTCCACGCAGGCTTGAGGTCACAGACGACGCTGTCCAGTGGCTCGGCCTACTTTCCGCATCTTGAGCCCGAGTCGGGCTCCTTCATGTTTATGGCGTGAGCTCCTCGCGCCTTTCGTCTCTGGGAGTCTGGCGCTGTTTTGTCGGCCCTGGGCTTTCCCTCCTTCGGGTCCGCTCGGCGTGGCCGTGAGAGGCTTCGGCTGGGCCGTGGGCGCCCTGGGGCCCGAAACCGTTTCGTGTTCGATTGCGCACCTCTCGTCTTCTCCTTGCTGCCGCCGCCTCTCTCGATTCTGCACTCGGCGCGTCGCCTCACGGGCTCGCGACTCCTCCTCCTCCTCCTCCTCCTCCTCCTCCTCCTCCTCCTCCTCCTCCTCCTCCTCCTCCTCCTCCTCCTCAACTGAGGAGATCAACTGAGGAGAGAAGGGGGGAGGAAGGGGAGATGAGAGGGAGGGAGGGCAAGAGGAGGAGGAGCGCGCTGCCCAGAAGGGGAGTTCGAGCAGACCGGGGCGCCCGCGCGATCGAAGGAAGTGCCCGCTCACCAGATGGGACAGGCGCGGGGCCGAATATGGAGGCACACGACTGTATGTGCATGATAGAAACGAACACGCACACATAACATAGACAGCCCTGCAAGCAGTAGTGCAACAGTGCCACAAAGCGGCCAGACAGAGGCACGAGGCATGTGCTCTACAATCCAGCGGCTCGGTATCACCACGTATGTTCACGGGGCAAGCTTGGATATCACCGCAAGGTTGATTGAGCTGGCTGTGGATTGCTTTCGACATGTCGAACGTGTCGTTCCACTTGCGCCGCTCCTCGTCATGGCGGGCAGCCGCGCGGGCGCGAAAAAATCCTCGGTACCCCTACGGTGTCGACCCAGAGGCTTGGCGAACATAGGCACGAGCTCGTTGCGTAGGCAGTGGCGCAAGGGCGGCAGCGTGTGTCGAAAAAGAAGAAGCACGTCCTCCTCCTCCTCCTCTTCCTCCTCCTCCTCCGTGTCGCTGTCGGTCGTCCTGTGCGAAGCAAATACGAGATCTCCACTGCCCATCATGCAGGCGCTGGCACTGCCGAATCCCTGTCCTTCGCCCAAGGACAGAGCAGCTGAGTTCTGCAATATCGTCGGTGAACCGTTTGCGCGGTCGGCGCCAGAAGCGATTCGCATGCTGCATGAATGGTCGTGCATAGTGGGTCCCGCGTGCTAGCCTTGCGACTCCTGTTGCACGTTGCAGCCGCGCCGCAAAAGATAACAACCGCAACAAAACTGAAACCGACGTTGCCGTGTGCAACAATCGAGTGTACCCAAGCTTAGCAGAATGAAAATATGCTTGTCGCGCGATACATCCCCTCCGGACACGTTTCCAAACATGTCTGGGGGAGTTTGGGCTGCTTGATGACGTGATGGCGCCGTCGCTATCACAATCGGTACCGATACAGTCGGCAGAGACGCAGGTTATGATTGCGATGCTGCTGCTGATGTGGCCAGGGTCGCTCTTCGATCGATGACGCCATGGGGCCAACGTTCGGCATCAGTAGAAGAAGAAGAAGAAGAAAAAAACAAAAAACAAAAAAAAAAAAACAAAAAAAAAAACGGCATAAACATTCACTTGTGGCGCTCTGCGCAGATTTCCTGGATCTGCGCTGGACCCCCCTCCCTGGCACGCGCGGAGCGCGCGAGGGGCGGCGCCGGAGGCGCCGCCAGGGGGCCCCAGCGCCGATCCGAGAAATCCGCGCAGACCTCCGAGCTTTTATGATTATGTCACTGATCGTTCCCCTATCAATGGCAACATCGAGCCAACGACCAGCATCAGGGTTTGCGCAGGTCTCTGGGGTATCGTGGGCGGCCAAGAGGGGGGCGTCCAAGAGGGGGGAGCGCGTATCATGGCCGGCGGCATGTGCGCGGCCAAGGGGGGGGCTGGGGATGCAATGAAACAAGAAGAGGCGCCATGACATCTGACGAAATGTCATGCCCCAGGCCATGATATCCTAAAACAGGGCTAGGATCGGGATAAATCGCTCCAGAGCGTCCCGGAGCGCTCTCAGAGCGTTCCGGAACGCTCTGGAGCGGCCGCGGCGCCCCATACATCCTCCAAACCCGCCGACTCTCAGAGATTTCGGGTTATCCCGATCCGATGTTGTCCCGATCCTCGCGTCGTTTTATATCCACCCTCCCCCCTAGTCGTCGCCCCCCTCTTTGCCGCCCCCGAAGTTATGGCGCAAAGGGGAAGTTTAGAATCCGCCTGGGCACGCCGCGGCGCGCGGGCGGCAGCCGTGCTCCCGGCGGAGCTGCCGCTGCCCAAATGCCTATCAAGTAATAACTCGCGTTGGAGACACCATGCCGGGGAACTTGGACGCCCGAGTTATCCGGGGTAACTCGGGTCCGGGGTAACTCGGGTTTGGGTTCCCGAAAAACGAACCCGAGTTAGCCCTGACCCGAGTTACCCCTGATGATTCGGGGCCCTGGACGCCCGAAATATCCGGGGTAACTCGGGTCCGGGGTAACTCGGGTTTGGATTCCCGAAAAACGAACCCGAGTTAACCCTGACCCGAGTTACCCCTGATGATTCGGGGCTCTGAGGAACTGCCGCACACGAACCTATCACCTACAACCTATTAAAACAAAAATCGAGGAGCTCCTGCTCTAAAGGCCGACTTTCCTCACGCGGCTTGCTCTTGGAATTACCTTGGTAGAACAAAACTGCCAGAGGCGCCCAGAACAGGTCGGCACACCAACGACCAGAAATATCTCGTTGCTGCTGCCGTCGCGAGGTGTGAATTCGAGTTGAACACGCGGCCGCCGAGCTGCCAAACTGTGCAACATTTTTTTGAAATGGATATCCAATCAAAAACACTGCACAACGTCCTTGACACCTTGAATATCTCGTTATACCTGCAAACGTGAAAACGATATCATAGAACAAACAAGACAATAAACGATTGCTGGTGACTGTAAGTCGGATTGCTGTATTGCGAGATTTACACGAGGATTTTCTGTCGACGACCTATGTCGCGCAGAATTTGTTGAACACGAGCACATGCAAAATGAATTTGCTGAGTCGCCTTGAAAAGTCGCATGACCTGTAGTTGATATGTTTATAAGTATATATATATGCCGGTATTGACACAGGCAGGCTGTTGTCATATCAGTCGCGAATTCGCGGCTGAAATCCACAAACAACTGATGTAGCGCACAATAGTACGCGGCCAAATTCATGAGATCGTCACTCGGGGGGCTCGTCACTGTCGAGCAGGACTGGCACCGAGGTGGCAGGCGCCACCGCCACCAAAATCACTACCTGGAGAACGTCCGAGAGGAATGCCTTCGTCACGTACATGTCAACCTTGCAGGTGAAGTCCGGTTTCCTGGGTTCGCCCTTAAATCTATTCGAAGTGATGTCGCGTCGTCCGTGCAATCACGCCGTCGTTGATGGATGTGGCTGGCGCGTGGACCTCCTCAGCAAAAATATCCGACATGGAGCCGTGGACGAGCAGGAGTTTCGAGACCGTTGGGTCTGTTTCCTGGTTGATTGCAGCCGGACGCCAGCGCAAGACTATCACAGGAAGGCGCGCGGGCAATCAGCACCTTGCCCCAGATTGGCTGCGAAAGGAGGAGGAGGAGGGAAGAAAGGGAGGGGAGGGGGGGACAGGAGAGAGGTAGGGACAGAAGGACAGTGGTAGGCCAGGGGAAGACGGGGAGAGCGTCGAGGATGGGAGTGAAGGGATGAGGCGGGGGCAGGGGAGAACAAGAGGCGAGCAATGGCACGCGTACCCCTTTGCCTCCTGATCCGCCTCGTCGGCATCTCTGATCTCGTCCTGGCCTGCATCCTGTCAGGCCAGTCGTCGGAAGCGTTCCTCATTTGTCAGCTTCGCGATCAGGGACGCCTTGCCATTCCGAGACCATGACGCCGACAGGATGTCCCCTTCCATCCATCAACACGTCGTCATCCGCGTCGTCTGTGTCCGGCGTGGTCCCATCCACCGTCATCACATGCACCGCACCTTGGCATACGGGCCTGGACTGATGAGGACGCTTCATGAAACGTCCAGGCCTGCGATTGCCACTGAAGCCCAGCTGGTCAGGGTTCCGCTTGGGCTTCTCGGGCAAATTCTGCCTAAAATGACAAACCTTACGACAGAGGAAGCAGTTGCTTCGGTCCGTGAATCGCTGGAGGTTGCCTCGTGATTGCGAGCCACGCTGCAATTCCTCTCTTGCCATCGCTGTCCACGTCTCTTTCCAAGTAACCGATCTGTCGATTGCGCTTTCCTCATATGTCGGAACATCGTCCTCCAGTAGCTCATTGATCTCCGCCTCGAGGTCATCTGGAACTGCTTCTGCCTCTGATGCCAGAAACCACGGTGGCGGTGGCTCTGGCCATTCGTCGTTCTCTGGAATCGCCTCGTGGATATCGGTTGTCGGCATCTGCCTCCGGTACGCTGTGCGAATGGCAGCCGACATCTCCGCGAAGCCCCCATTGTCGTTGATTCGCTGCTAACACCACCGCCTGGCGCTCCAAGCCGAGCCTGGCTCCCCACAGGAGCAGGAACCCCTGAGCCACTGCTGGGAACTCCACCCATTCCTTCCTCGCGCTGGCGAACACGGTGCGAGCTCTCCCTGTGCACGCGGAAGAGGTCTCGCCGCACTCGATGGTCAGGCCAATCACACTCTCAAGAGCAGCTCCAATCCTGTCGCTGGGCTCCTTGTCCGAAAACCACTCGTCCAAGGCGCGGAAGAGAGCCAGCTCGCCGCGCGGCTGATCGATGTCCGTGAGCTCGGGACGTTCGCATGCCTTCTCCGCCTCATCATCTAGGAGGGTCAGCACCAAGGGACCGACCGCTTCTGGTGGCATGCCTCGTCGAACCTACACCCTGCGAAATGCTTTAGAAATCATGGGTTAAGAAATTCAGAGTCTCAGAACTTGAATAAAAATCCAACATTTCCATTATAATCTTAAGATTTACATTGAAATATTAAGAATAATCGAGACTCTGGCCGAAAACTTAGGTTTTCTTAAGCATCGCCTAAGGTGTACACGGCTAGCTCGGCCCCGATCCAACGCCCGCAGCTCTTGAACTCCGAAACTGCGCCGTTGCCTTTGCCAGACAAGCGTCGCCACTGCCCAGCACCACCACCGTGAGCCGATCCGTCGGCCATCGTCCTCGATGGAAGACTCAACCTGGCTCAAGATCAATGCAAATCCTGCGATTCACCCTCGGCTCCGCAGCCTCCTCCTCCTCCTCCTCCTCCTCCTACATCCACCTCCTCCTCCTCCTCCAACTCCTCCTCCTCCACCTCCTCCTCCTCCTCCTCCTCCTCTTCCTCCTCCTCCTCCTCCTCTTCCTCCTCCTCATCATCATCATCAGCAGCAGCAGCATCCGCAGCAGCAGCATCGTCAGCGTCATCAGCGACATCATCATGATCATCATCATCAGCAGCAGCATCATCAGCATCATCATCATCAGCGTCAACATCAGCATCATCATCCTGATCACCATGACCATCATCATCATCATCATCATCATCATCATCAGCAGCAGCAGCATCGTCATATTCGTCGTCATCATCATCAACAGCAGCAGCATCATCATAACCACCACAAGTATCAACATCATCATCAGCATCATCATCGCAGTCATCATCATCATCATCATCAGCAGCATCATCAACATCAACATCATCGGCAGCAGCATCAGCATCATCACCAGCAGCAGCAGCCGCAGTCGCAGCATCCTCATCATCATCATCATCATCAGCAGCAGCATCACCATCACACTATCACCACCAATATCACCACAACCATCATCATCAGCAGCATCAGCATCTCCATCTCCAGCGCCATCACCATCACCATCAGCATCAGCATCACAAGCACCACCAACATCAACATCAGCATCGTCAGCAACAACAACAACATCATCAGCATCATCAGCATCATCGTCAGCTACATCGTCAACAACAGCATCACCATCATCATCCTCATACTAATCATCCTCGTCCTCATCATTATCATCAACAGAAGCATCATCATCACCACCATCATCATTTCCATCATCATCAGCAGCAGCATCATCAGCATCAGCAGCATCATCATCAGCATCAGCATCAGCATCGTCATCATCAGCCTCATCCTCATCATCATCATCATCAACATCACCATCATCATCATCATAATCATCATCATCACCATCATCATCATCATCATCATCATCATCACCATCATCATCCTCGTCCTCGTCCTCATCCGCATCCTGACCCTCATCCTTCTCTCTCCGTCCCCTCCCCTTCCTCATTCTTTTCTCGCCTCCCCCTCTCCTCCACCTTCGCTCCCTCCTCCTCCTCCTCCTCCTCCTCCTCCTCCTCCTACTCCCCCTTCCCCCCTTCCCCTCCTCCTCCTCCTCCTCCTCCTCCTCCTCCTCCTCCCCCTCCTCCTCCTCCTCCTCCTCCTCCTCCTCCTCCTCCTCCTCCTCCCCCCCCCGCTCTGGAGGCCTCTGGCCCTGCGCGCAGGGGGCGGGGGCCCCGGCCGCGACACCGCGGCGCCTTCGGCCCCCCGAGCTCCCCGGAGTAGGCCCGCCGCCTGGCCGGGGCGGCGCGCCCGCGCGCGAGAGGGCGGAGAGCAGCGCAGGCAGTGGGAGGGGGAGGGCGGCGGCGGACGATGGCAGCGTCGCGAAGACGTGCTCAACGCAGAGGGGGAAGGAGGGAGGAGGGAGGAGGGAGGAAAAAGGAAAAGGGGGAGGGAAAAATAAAGAGAGCGAGGGTGGAAAAGGAGGGAGGAAAGAGGGGAGGGGTGAAGAGGAGGGAGCCGGCAGGAGGAGGGATGGGGGGAGGGGGGGGGGGGAAGAGGGAGGGGGGAGTGGCAAGCTAGGTGCGCTCGCGTCATATCTGACGTACTACCCCTCCCGCCCATCCCTTACCATGGCGCAGATCTCCTCTCTATTCGCACAGTCGGATGTCGAGCAGGGCACTGATCCCGAGAGGGTGCGCGATGCATTGTAGAGCACGGCATAGCAGGGCGTAGAAGAGCACGGCAGAGCGTAGTATGTCATAGCTTGGCGTGGCGTTGCGTAGTGAAGAATTGCATCACAAATGCCACGCAAAGCATGGCATCGCACTGCGGCACAGAAGAGAAAATGGCATAGCGTGGCATTAAAGATCAAAGCGTCGTGCATGGCACAGCATGGCATGGCACTGCGTAGTCGAGCTCTGCATATCCTAGCATTGTAACTGAAGGCATGGCATCGCACAGCAGGACACCGCATAGCATTGCATTGCATGCCCTGGCATGACACTTGAAATAATGACGCCAACGCTGCAGCGGGAGCAAGATTCGGAACGAGCGGAAGCGCGGAATTGAGGCCAGCGCTGCAGCGGGAGCACGATTCGGAACGAGCGGAAGCGCGGAAATGAGGCCAGCGATGCAGCGGGAGCACGATTCGGAACGAGCGGAACCCCACAAATGAGGCCAGCGCTTCAGCGGCAGCACATTGTGGACGAAGAAAAAACGATTCCCGGGAATCATGTGTAAAAAACAATACACGGAGGAGGGCCGAACATCTTCTGGACGTCATCAGGGGAGAGAGGAGACTGGTATTCATATTGTGTGACTCCAGGAGGGAAGCGGTAGGAGGAGACAGGAGGCAGGAAAGAGGAGGGAGGAAGAGGGCGCGAGGGCTGGAGAGCTCGGTGGTGCGGCGAGCACCGACAGGGTGAGGCCCCGAAAAGGGAAAATTATAGAGCGAGCCCGAACGGCCCGAGAACCAAGAGAAGCATAATTCAGGTCTTGCATGGTGCCAGCCAACTTCAAAATCCGAACCACAACTTTCAGAGCGGTCGTGACCACCTGGGCCCGCATAGCTGGCTCACTCTCGCCAAGCAGATTCTTCGGTTGGAGACAACGCCCCTCAGCGCCGCCTTATCAGCCTCGCGCAAGATGGAGATGGCTGGCAGCTCGCACGACGATACGACCCCAACAAGAACCACGCAGTGCCCAGAGCAGGAGGATTAAGCAGACTGAGCCCATGAAGAAGTTGGTTGCCTCCCTGCAGGAGTTCGGAGGTTTTGGTCGCAGGATTGTGAAACAGCAAGAGGCGCGTCTGGTTTGCAGGCTCTTGGCAGGCTTGACTTTTCAGCACGGTGTGTCTTCCATTGTTGAAAAGGCGGATGCGTATCACGCTGAGCTCGACAGGGCTAGCGAACGGCAGTGGAATGAGTTTGTGAGCAAAGCGTTTCTCAATGGCACTGGCAAGGCACATCGGCTCACGCGACTTAAGGCGCTGCAAGCCAATCGTATGGACACGCAGCGCATGCAACCATATCAAATGGCTGATGATGATATGTGGAAACGGTGAAGTACATGGACATGTCATGATACGCAGCGCATGCAAGTACCACATGATCACCGTGCATGGCTGCCGTTGCCTTTTATGTCTGCGCATTGCGTGCGTGAAGCTATAGACCTCACGGAAGAAGGCCACAGGGCCGACCATGATCCATCCACGTGCTTCTGGACATGTATCTGAGTTAGGGCTGCAGACAGTGGCAGAATTGTATGCAGCGTGGGCGGCTGCTTATGTGGCCAGGGGATCGGATAGTTGATGAGATGGTTCGGATCGGTAAACCTGATAAAGGGGACTCGCCTCATCACCCTGGTCGATAGCCTTGTTCGACTCTGGTCCGGGATCCGTCGGCAAGCCGTCATGTCTGGGGGGATCGTCGGGCGTTCTCGTCTCCATGTGCAGCATATGAGCAAAATCGCCAAGCTGAAGTTGCACACAGACTAGGAGAACACTCGGTCAAAATCGTATTAGAGAAATGTTTCGAAACGGTGCTCTTCCCAGCCCTGATGTGCGAAGCTGTACGTTAACAATACCCTTCAAGGCTATGGGTCATCAAGACATATGACTGTTGGTGGAGTTTGCCCGCGACGGCTACGCAAGGTATCCTAGCGGGCTGCGCGCATGCGACCACGCTCCTGAATTGATTGACGCCCCGCGCCACGACCAAGATACACCAGAGGCATTCGCCAGTTATGCCTAGGGCAGTGGTTGATGACAGTACCTTTCAGAAGACGGGGAGTATCTGGAGTGAAGCTTCGGAGCTTTCGGAAGCGGTCAACGAGATCAAGAATGACGTTCGGGGATGTGGGCTCACTGTGCAACCTGAAAAGTCTCGGTCTGCTTCTAGTTCCAGATCTGCTTGGAAGTCGTTTGATCACCGTGCGAAGCTGCTGCGGCTCACGGCCAAGAAATGGATGAGAATTCTTGGGCACGAAACTTCGGCTTGCAAGCCAGTCCTGAAACAAGCGGCCAAGAGAATCAGCAAGGTGTCCGCCAGAATGCCACGTGCACTCATGGTGCGCAAGAATGCTGGTGTGCAGGCGACGGCGCTCTGGAGGGCAGGCCTTCTTCCTGCTGCTGCACATGGTGCTTGCATCTGGAGCATCAGAGCAGGAGCTTTGCAAGTCACGTCGCACTGCTGGAATGGTCTGTGATAGGACTTCCACGGCAACTTCGCTTACGCTAGTGTGAGATGTATGATCCTGTGTTTCTGGCTGCGTTGGAGCCTGTCGAAGCGTGTTCTAGCTTTGCCTGGGATCAGAGAGATTCCTTGGGGCGTCTGCAACGGGCTTGGGATTCGGTCAATCGGCAGCTGAACTTGAAAGCCTCCTGGAATGATGCTCGGGGACCTAAGTCTACGTTGTGGCTTACGATAGATCGGATTGAGGGCGGGTCGCTCGTTCTCAAAATGTGACTCTCGCCTTGGCTCCGCGCACATTCGATGTCAACCTCCTCGAGAAATTCACGGATTGAGGGCGGGTCGTTTTCAAAATGTGGCTCTTGCCTTCGCGCCTTGCACATTCGCTTGTTTATGCAAGAGTTTCACGGTTTGAAGGCGGATCCTTTTCAAAATGTGAACTCGTTGTAAAACATTGCAAGAGGCTTCACGGATTGAGGGCGGGTTGTTTTCAAAATGTGGCGCTCGCCTCAGCGCCGCGAACATTATTTTCAAACATTTGCAAGCAGTTTACGGATTGAGGGCGGTTCCTTTTCAAAATGTGGCTCTCGCATAAGCGCCGCGCACATTCGTCTACAAACTTTACAAGTGTTCTACGGATTCCCATCAGCAGCGTACCAGAAATCGTGTTTCGGAAAGATTCAAGGTTATGCGGTTGCAACCGTTATGTTGATTCACGGTGTTGAAGTCCCAAACATGGCATTCCGGAACACTTACGGATCGTCAAGACGCAGCAATCCGGTTGATCCGGGGGGGTGAAGTCTCGAGAACACTGTTTTGACAAGCTTCAGGATCTTCAAGCGGTTGTCTCCCATCGGGGAAATTCGCTCAATGGGAATGAACCGTGATAGGGGCCTGTGAAGAGGGGGCTTGGAGGGAATATTTATTCCAACATCTTTGACGACTCTTGGGTTTACATTGGTTCTCCTCCTCCGCCTCCTCCTCCACCACACTCCTCCGCACACCTCCGCACTCCTCCTCACTCCTCCTCACTGGTCCTCACTCATCCTCACTCATCCTCCTCCTTCTCCTCCTCCTCCTCCTCCTCCTCGTTCCTCATTCCTCCTCGGCAGTGGTCCTCCTCCTCCTCCTCCTCCTCCTCCTCCTCCTCCTCCTCCTCCTCCTCCCCTCCCTCCTCCTCCTCCTCTCCTCCTCCTAGCTCCTCCCTCCTCCTCCTCCTCCTCCTCCTCCTCCTCCTCCTCCTCCTCCTCCTCATCATCATCATCACATCATCATCATCATCATCATCATCATCATCAGCATCAGCATCAGCATCAGCATCAGCATCAGCATCAGCATCAGCATCAGCATCAGCATCATCATCATCATCATCATCATCATCATCATCATCATCATCATATCGTCATCGTCATCATCATCATCATCATCATCATCATCATCATCATCATCATCATCATCATCATCATCATCATCCTCTGCCTCTGCCGACGCCGCCGCCGCCGCCCGCCGCCGCATCCTCCGCCTCCGCCTCTGCCTCCACCTCCGCGTTCTCCTACTCCCTCCCTCCCTCCCGCCATCCCTCCCTCCCTCGCTCCCCTCCCTCCCTACCCCTCCTCCTCCTCATCATCATCATCATCATCCTCCTTCTCCTCGTCGTCCTTCTCCTCCTCCTCCTCGTCCTCCTCCTCCTCCTCCTCCTCCTCCTCCTCCTCCTGGCACCTGTGCCACTGGGTGCCCTCGGGCGTCCCAGAAAAACAGAAGGGTTGCAGCCAGATCGTCACCCCTGTTTGCCCGTATTGGGGCCAGGGGGAAAAAAATGCGCCTCGTCGCCATGTGTTCCCACTTCTTGCGGTGGCCCGGCACGCACACCGCGTGCGCCTGGGCGGGTGGGGGGTCCCCTGCCAGGGGCTCATGGTGGATCCACACCCATAATTCCCACGGCCAGGATCACCCGCCCTGGCGTGCGTGGGGGTGTGCGGTCGCCCGAGGGAGTGGCGCCCCTCGGGTGGCTTATCGGGGCGGCACGCCGAGAGGCGTGTCGCTACGTGAGGGCAGTGCGCCCGCCGCCTCGGAATTGTCAGAACGCGCGGCGCGCCAAGGTGCGTGCTGCGCGCGGCGCGCCAAGGTGCGTGTTGCTTGATCCGCCCTTGGTAGTTTGGCCAGGAAGGAGTGAACAGCTTGATGATGGAGGGACTCATTTGGCGGCATCACGTTTTCCCGCGTTCCACAAGCTTCTTGGCGGGCTCAACGAGTGGGCACCCTGTCCCTCGTAGCCGCGCTGCTCATCGTGTTCGGGGGGTGCTTCTTTTAAAAACACTCTTGTGATGGCGGACATCCTGGAAATTCTCCTCCTCCTCCTCCTCCTCCTCCTCCTCCTCCTCCTCCTCCTCCTCCTCCTCCTCCTCCTCCTCCTCCTCCTCCTCCTCCCGTGAGTCCTGCGAGTCCCGTGAGTCCCGCGAGTCCCCCCGCGAGCTCCGCGACGGGCGAAGAGCACCCCCCCTCGAGTCCGCGACGCCCACACCGAGCGCCTCGGCCCTCGAGGGACCGCGAGGCGCGCCGCGCGGCATCTCTGCGAGTCTGCCGAGGGGCCCCGCTGGTGGGCGCCGAGGCCGGCGGCGCCGCCGCCAGGGCGGCGCCGTTCGCCCGCCCTCGGCGCCAGCGGCGCCAGCACGCGGCGGACGAGGACGCCGAGGCGCCAGATGGCATATCTGCTGGCCCGCCCCGGCCGAACAAGTGAGCGCCGTGGGCGTCGCCTCATGGACGGGGGGGGGGGGGGGGGGCGATACGTGGGCGGAGGGGGAATGAGGCACAGTTCAGGCCCCAGATGCCCCGTCTTGGGCCCTGAAGGGCGCCTTCAGGGTCCCCGAAGGGCTCCTCTTTCTGCAGCCCTCGCTGCCCCAGTGATCGCCCCCCCCCCACTACGCTCAGGTCAGGCATGTCCTCCTAGAGGGGAATTCTGGAGGAGGAAGCATGAAAACATAATCGATAAATGCTCAAGCATGATCGTCCCCATACTGTGTTTTTACTATTTTCGAATGTCCCCCCTGTAGGGGGACATGCCCGACTTCACACTGCGCGACGCCCAAGCGCCGCGGCGGGCGGCGCTGCCCGCAGAGAGGAGGGCCCAGCCGCCCCCCGCCCTTCCGGCTGCTGCCACTCCCCCCCGTGCCTCGCACGGGTCGAAGTCGCTGGACGCGTTCGGCTCCCGTTGGGGCTCCCGGAGGCCCGCGGAGGCCCCCTTCCTGAGGAGGAGGAGGAGGAGGAGGAGGAGGAGGAGGAGCAGGAGAAAGAGGAGGAAGACCACTGCCGTTGCCCCACGTGCCGTGCACCATGCCACTGCCGAGATCTCCCGAGAGCCTCACGGCGCGGCGCTGCCGTGGCGACAGCACCAGGGAGAGCCTCATCGTGCTGCGGCTCCGGGGATGCTGCAAGGTGTGATGGCGAGTGGGGGCGCCGGTGCCCCGGGGACACCACTGAAGCCAGAACGGCTTGACCTCACATGGCCCACGGCAAGGTAGCTACTGGGCGGATCAGGCAGATATGGAGTCCTCATCGCCAGCTGTCCTCGTCCTCCTTCTCCTGTCCTGTTCCCGTTCTTCCTTGTCCTCCTTCTCGGGCTGCGCCTGGAACGAGTGGCCCCACGGGATTTTCGCCCGGTGGGACTGCTCCGCAGGCAGGGGCTGCTCAGAGGAAGCAAGGTGAACAACGACGTTGGCCACACAGAAGGCAATACTAGTATGATGCTCCAACCTCCTTTAGCCTCGATCACCAGAGAGAATTTCGAGCACCAAAATAATACCCCAAACTCAAGGGGTTTCACATGTCGGGCCCTGGGAGACACTTGTTTGACACTGTTTCGACACTGTTCTGACACTCTTTCGACACCTTTCCGGGTGCTCGAAACTGCTTCTGGGATGGGGCCCTGAAGCAAGAAGGGAACAACATCACACTAGCACTCACAGGAGACGGCAGCAGGCAGGAGCGGGGGCACACTTGAGCGGCGCAGGCGATGGGGAAGAGGAGAGCGCGACGCCAGGAGACGGCGACGGCGAGGGTGAGAGTGAAGGGGCCCCAGGACACACAAATAAATACACACAAATAAAAATAATCCCCATATTTTCCCATATTTTCTGGGTTTTTGTCTTCCCCCCCACTTCCCATATTTTCCCATATTTTCTGGGGAATCGCCGATTAATTGTGTCTGTGTGTTTCTTTTCCTCCTGAGAGAGCGCCGGACCCAGCGGCGCCGGCGCCGGGTGACGAAACCGACGACGGCAGCCCATCCAGCTCCCCCCGCGCTGTGCAGGCTGCTGGCTTCAGCAGAGCGGGCGCTCACGAAAGCAGGCCGCGGCGAGAGCGCAGAGGAAGGAGAGGAGGAGGAGGAGGAGGAGGAGGAGGAGGAGGAGGAGGAGGAGGAGGAGGGGGTATTGAGGCAGGGCGGGGCGAACAGTGAAAGCGAGAGACGCAAGCGAACCAGTCGGATGGATAGGAGCCGCCAGTGATGCTAAGATAGAGGCCTCCTGGATGGGGTCGGAGTAGACGGGGTCAGGGGATCGCGCCGCATTGCCGATGCATCGGCGATGCATCGGCGATGCGCTGGCGGCGTCGGCGATGCATTGGCGACGTCCGCGTGGAGCAATCGGGCTCCGCATCGAGCCGCGTGGGCGATGCATCGACGACGCGGTACAATCCACCGACACCATCTGCTCGGACCCCATCTGCTCGGACCCCATCTTGGAGGCCTGGGTACAAGGACACCGCGTGGAGCAGGGGAGGCGGTCCAGTGCCGGGGCGGACGAAGGCCTGAACACCAACAGCATCACGCAGCACAGCGCGCCGATCGTGAAAACCAAGACGCTAAAACCTGCAAGCATCGCGTCCGTCCTCTCGCCCAACCCAGGCCCACCATCATCACTTCCTCCTCACTCCTCCTCACTCCTCCTCACTCCTCACTCCTCACTCCTCACTCCCCCTCCTCATCCTCCTCCTCCGCCTCCGCCGCCTCCGCCGCCTCCGCCTCCGCCTCCGCCTCCGCCTCCGCCTCCTCCTCCTCCTCCTCCTCCTCCTCATCTTCCTCCTCCTCTGCATCCTCTGTCTCCTCTGCATCTGCCTAAGTCACCGTACGAGCAGCACGTGCGCGACCAGGCTCACGCAGCACAAAGCGGGGCACGATTGTGCCAGAGCTGGCAATTTGAGCTAGCGCGAAAGCTGAAATCCCACCAGCCCTCTGGGCGACTCTTCCCAACCCCGTCCTCACACGTCGGGGGAGGGGGGAATTCCCCCTGTGGGCCTCTTCGGGGCCCCTGGGGGCCTCTGGTGCCGTTTTGAGTCACTCCCTGGCCCAGTCCTGGGCCTCTCTCGCGGCCATCTTGAAGGCATCGCGAGGCCTCAAAGGCCCTTCACAGGCGAATAAGCGTGAGGGCACAAATCGCTGATGTCCTCGAGGTTTTGACGGAGATTGACCCCTTGGAAGCCCTTTTGGGGGAGTTTGGGGGGACATCCTTGACCGCCTTGACGTCTTGTTGGCCTTCTGTTGCGTTGTCGTGTAATGATTTGCTTGGCATCGTCTTGTGTGGGCGTCGTGGGCACTCTGGGGAGCGCCTGGGGCCCTTGTGGAGAAACGAGCACGCCGATGTCCTCGCCCAGAGTCGACTTGAGAGGCCAGCCCGCCTTGACAAGGAAAGCCCCCGCCCTGCGTTCTGGATCGTGGTTCCCCGAGCGGTCGGGGCGTACCAGATGGCCCTACATCGCCCACGATGGACCACAGGATCGCCCAGTGTATAGTCGAAATCACTATGGTAAGGACGGGCGGCAAGGACGCAGGGGTCTTGGACGCAGAAGTGGGCAATTCTTGCGCAGCGGACTGCTAACACCCTGAAAGGCTGGCCAGTGAAAACCGCGAAGGACGGGCCGCAGAGGCAGAGACGCAAGAGCACCCTAAGGATATCCGTGCATCCTTACTGTGAGTTTTGACTGTAGCCCGATGTTGAGCAAGATGTCCCACAACACGATTCCAGTAAGCTTGAAGACCACCACGAGACACCTCGAGGCGGCCACGGAGCCTCCCACGGATGTCTCCCCCACGGATATCCTCCGGATCGCCCCGTAGTCGCCGACCGGCCCCGAGGCCCCCAGGCGGTTGCCACACGTTGCCACATCGCCCACGATAGCTCACACAAGGTCCCCGACAGCCTCCCAAAGCGCCCCACGAGGGGCACAACGTAACCCCAAACGGCGACTGGGACACGACATATAATCGATGGCATACATGGTGAATCCAAGAGGGACCGAGAAACCCGCAAGACGGTCTGGACTGGGCCCAAGAGGGCCCCAAAAGGCCTCCATAGCACTGCCCCCGGAGAGACCCACCATCTTTACAAGAGGCCTCCACAAGGCTCCAAGAGGTTCCCAGACGTCTCTGAGGCCACCACTGTTGCGTTCTCAAATTTCCTTCCACGACAAACTCCTCAGAAACTCGATTCTGAACTGGCTGGCCCCCTCCCCCTCCCTCCTGGTCCAAGTCCTCCCTCCTCCCCCATCCCTCCTCCCTCCTCTCTCCCTCCCCTGCCCCTCCCTCATCGTCCAAGTCCTCCCCCCTCCCTCCTCCCCCCTCGCCCGTCGCCTTCGGAACCCCGGGGGGGAACTGAGCGACCCCGCGGGCACTGTGAATGCCACGCCCTGCGCCTCCCAGTAGAAGGCGCCGATCGTCCTGAGGGCCGGCTGCCATGGACGTTCCAGGGGAGGAGACCAGGAGGAGGGGGAGGAGGAGGAGGAGGAGGAGGAGGAGGAGGAGGAGGAGGAGGAGGAGGAGGAGGAGGAGGAGGAGGAGTGGCTACGTGCAAATGCGTCGTGATTCGTCTCCTGATATAGAGCTCCCCCAGGGTGTTTTGTTCTGCGATTCGTATGTTCAAACAAAGCGCCAGCGACAGCATGCCGAAAACAACGCCCATCCCTTTGCATGTCTTTCGAAGCGGTCGAAATGGCAACCGCCACCATAAACAAAAAACAAACAAACCAACACCACGTGCAACTCGCACTAACAAGCTGCAACGCGGCGCCGCGCCCTGGGGACCGCAAGCGCGCTGCAAATTCCAATGCCCACCAGCTCAAAAAAAATAGAACAAGTTGAAAACTGAGGGGCTCCAAAGAGGGGCCAAACACAGATATATGTTGTATATGTAACATGAAAAAAAAACAGAAGACATAAACGCCGCTGGAGGCCTCCATATCAGGAGACTGATCACGACGCGTATGCACATAGCCAGAGGAGGAGGAGGAGGAGGAGGAAGAGGAGGAGGAGGAGGAGGAGGAGGAGAGGGAGGAGGATGATGATGATGAGGAGGAGCATAAGAAAAGGAAAGGGAGAAGGAGGAGGAGGAGGACCAGGAGGAGGGCAAGGTAGGGGCGAGGGGGGCAGGAGGAGGCCTCCTCCCTCCCTCCTGCTCCTCACCCCTTCTCGGACCTCCTCGCGTCGTAAAGCAATCACGGCGGTCGGTTTGCCTTGTTCGGCCTCCGGGGGGCCCTTACCGGGCCTCGGGGCCGTCCACAAATTACCATAGATGAGCAACAGGTTCCAGGAAAGGGTCGCTGCTGACATCGGCATCTGGGATGCATCAGAAGGCCAGGTGGTCGGCCTAGAAATCGTCCAGCAGCCCGTCAAGCAGAAAAGACATCCCCGCCTAGAAGAACCGACCCCCGATCCAGAGTCTGGAACCGCGGTCGGTTCTGACCGGTGAGTCGTGGCCATCGTTGTTTTGCAGGTTCGGGGAACTCCCCCCCACCTGCAAGAACCGACGGCCGCTGAGAAATCTGAGCCCTGGTCGGTGCTCACAGGCGGGATTGTCTTTAGTGATGCTGTGGAGGACGAGGAAGGAGGGAGCCGACTGCCAGCTCTAGGCGGACACTGATCCTGACCGGGCCCAACCTTGGGTCCAGGATTGTTGTGTGCTCCTCCTCCGCCTCCTCCTCCTCCTCCTCCTTCCCTCGCTCCTCCTCCTCCTCCTCCTCCTCCTCGTCCTCCTCCCAGGCTGCGCAGCTTTGGGAGGGCCTGGCCGAGACCAGTGCCAGCCAACAGACGGCAGCTCCTGAAATCACAAGGCACTCGTTGGCAAGTCCTGCCTATTTGCCTAAACATGGCTACTGCTGCTGTGCAGTCCCTGCCACAGCCCGCCGCGGGAGGCAGCCGCGGGTGTCCATGGGATGCCCAGCCCGAGAAACACATTGACGGAGTTGCTGCCCGTGATGTTGCCTGGCCGCGCGGTGCCGTGCGGGGCCTCCCCAAGGGGGGCTGGAGGTACGCGGGGTCCCAGATCGCACAGCGGCTGCGACGTATCGGAAGAACACGGATGGAGGAGACCGGGCTCTCAGAGCGCGCCGCGTCGCCGATGTAACAACGAAACGGTGGTGGTACCGGTGGGCCCTGATGGCTCGAGCGCCTCGAGGCCTGCATACCGCCACCGTCCCAGACCTCCGGCAGATTGAGCTCGTCCATCGAAGGGCCCCAGAGCTCATGGCCTCTTCCCTGTGGCAGGTCCATATCGACCCGACCCGGATCGCTTACTGCTGGCCCACGGGCCCATGGAGAAGGAGGAGGAGGAGGAGGGTATGGAGGGCATGGAGGATGAGGAGGAGGAGGAGGAGGAGGAGGAGGAGGAGGAGGAGGAGGAGGGTATGGATGGTATGGAGGGTATGGAGGAAGAGCACAGCGCTGCCCTGAACAGAACCAGCCCGCCTTCGGTCTGCGCCCCACGCCCGCGCAGGGCGCCGACGCCCAACGCCTGCGGCGGCGAGCGGGGCCCGGCCCGTGCCGGCCCCGGACGCCGGGCCGACCCCGCCGCGGTGCCCGGGCTCGGCCTTCGCCCGCGAGGCTGCCGCTCGGGCCTGTGGGCTCGGCACGATCCCGTGCCGCGCCGCGGTGTCGCCCCTCGCGTCTGCCGATGCCCGCTGCAATGGGCCACCTCCTCCACCTCCGCCTCCTCCTCCTCCTCCTCACACTCGTCACCAGCACCACGACACGCATCACCATCGCACTCGTCGCCATCACCATCACACTCGTCACCACCTCCTCCTCACCATCACACTCCTCACCGTCACCACGATCACCGGCATCACCAACACCATCACCATCCTCGTAGACCCAGCACCAGACTGGAGAACACGACTTTGTTTGTTTTGATGCGTACTTCTCTGGCTCTCTAAAACTTCCCCCGAAGCCTTCGCAGGAGGAGGTTGCTCCCCCACCGTCGGACGAATATTACTCAAAACTGGTCCCAAGATCCTTCCTGGGCACTACCCCATGCCCGCTTTCCGAGCCGCGCCCAGCCCCGGCGACGAGGGAAACGAGATGGGAGGAGGAGAAGGAGGCGGAGTAGGAGGAGGAGGAGGAGGAGGAGGAGGAGGACCTCCCCTCCCTCTAAGCGCGAGGGGTGGTGCATTCCGTACGTGCGCGCTGAGTTGGAAGGGAAATGCGTGCGCGCGCCCGTGTCGACGCCAAAGGGCCATTTGGGAGCGGGGGGGCGGGGGGCCCGCGAGGCCGCGGGATGTTTGAAGCGCGCCCGATCCTGGGACAAGCAGTCTTATCTCCTCGTGTTTCAGTATATTCGGGGGCATGTGCGAGCCAATTCAAGCAGGCACCTGCTCAAAGGCCCGTTGGGCTGGAAAGCGCTTTTTCAACCTGCTCAGCGGGCAACGTTTCGCGAGCGTATCGGGGCCCAATTTCACAGCCAGAACTTTTCCCAGAACTGCTGCTGGTAGAGTCTCCTCCTCTGCATCACTATTCCTGGGAGGCTCGCGGTTTCCTTCTCCTTCTCGGCCCCCTCCCGGCCTCCTCCTCCTCCTCCTCCTCCTCCTCCTTCTCCCTGCTCATCTCTCTCCTCCCCATATTCGTCCTCCTCCTCGTCCTCCTCCCCCTCCTCCTCCTCCTCCTCCTCCTCCTCCTCCTCCTCCCCAGCATCGTTATCATCAGCAGCAGCAATATCATCAACAACGGCAGCAGCAGCACCATCCTCATCATCCGTAACGTCACAAGCATCAGCATCAGCATCATCATCAGCACCATCACCATCATAGTCATCGTCATCATAATCACCACCGTCAGCCGCATCGTCATCATATTCACCATGATCATCACAATGAGCATCATCACCACCAGCTTAAACATCATCCGCATCCTCCTCCTCCTCATCATCATCCTCATCGTGATCATCAACATTTCCATCATATCAGCATTATCATCAAGACCAGCATCATCACAATCGCCATCATCATCAGCATCAACACAATCCTCTTCATCATCATCAGCATTACCATCACAACCATCATCATCATCAGCATCATCATCGTCGTCAGTATCATCATGACCAACCGCACCCCTGATCATCAGCCCAAGAGAAGGAACACGAACCCGAAAATCCAAACCTTCCGCCCTAAGAGGGCCCCAAGAGGCGACCAAGAGGCTCCCAGAGGCTCCCAAGACCCCCCAAGAGGTCCCAAGAGGCCCCGGGAGGCCCAAATTTCCCAAAGCGCCGCTGTAGAGGTCTTCCTGAGACGCGTTGCTCCAGGAGACAAACACCCTCGCTAAACTGCGAAAAAAAGTGCACGGGGGTTACGCAGCGAGCTCAAGCTGTCACGTGCCAGTTAATGCTGGTTGTTGCCGTCTAATGTTGTGGCTCGTCGCGGTCATGTAAATCGACATCCTCGTCTGGCTGATCGTCACCGAATCCTCGACGTCAGTGCCGTGTACGAAATTCTGGCCCTGCTGTTGAGCACCGATATCCTCGCTACGCCGCTGTTGCGAAGCCCCGCCCTAGACCTGGCCCGGCATAGAAACGGAAGAGCGCTTCAGAAACAGAAACCGAAATTACTCACACCACCGTTCGTACCGGGAGCCTTGGCGTTAAGAGCTGGTTACGTCACCCCTCTCTCTTGGGAGCCTTGGTGTTCAGAGATGGTTGCGTTGCCGCCCGTTCCTGAGCCTTGACTGGGCCTTGGTGTCAGGAACTTGTTACGTCACCGCTCTCTGCTGGGAACTTTGGTCTTATCAGCTTGTGAACGTCACCGTTCGCTCTTGGGAGCGTTGGTGTGAAGAGCTTTTTGCGTTACCGATCGCTCTTGGCGTCTTTGGGCCTTCGTGGGAGTCCTCTTGGGGCCCTTTCGGGCCCTCCTGGTGGCCTCTTGGGCGCCTCTTGGGAGCCTCTTGGGGCTTCTGTGGGGGCCTCCTGGGAGCGTCTTGGGGCCGTCTTGGGGCCCTCCTGGGCCACCAGTGCATGGAAGTGGATCAAGCGACCTTCGTTCGGCCGCCGTTCGTCTCCGCACTGTTCGAGAGTGGGCTGTAAACACTGCGGCAACCACAACCAATACACCGTTTCTCTTGCTATGGACGGCTAAGGGCCTGGGCAACCGCCGAGAGAGCCTCGCCGGAAAACTGCTGATCTGTTAATCTGGAGACCCTCTTGGTGGTCCTCTCGGGGCCCTCTTGTGCCGTCTTGGGGCTGTCTTAAGCCGCTAACACGTTTGTGGCAGGACCACGAACAACAACGCAGCGAACACATCAGACCTTCCCATCCATGGCAGTCTGTCCAGTGCCGCCCGAGGCACCCCAAAGTTGCGTTTTTTTTCTGCGAGCGGCTGCAGCGTAAACTGCGAAGTCGGAAGCCGCGAGCTGACATCCCAGAACTCGCCATCGCTCGGACGTCCGTTCCCTGTGTTTTTTTGTTCGGATTCGCGCGTGGCTTTCTCGTCAAATGATCGAGCGTCCTCGCCGAAGGAAAACTGCACACGTCCGAGTGTCCTCGGATGCTCATCGATTGTCCTCCAGGCGAGGCCCTCAGTGTGATCACCCGCCGCGAGCCCGATAGGGCCCCAGAAGTTCGGCGGGCCATGCGCGCCCAGCCCCCTCTCGACCAAGCGCGGCAGGCCGAGGATGGTCGTCGATTGTCCTCGCCGAAGGAAAACTCGGCTTTTCTCGGATGCTCCTCGATTGTCCTCGCCGAAAGAAAGCTGCACACGCCCGAGCGATGCCGAGAGCAGCTGCGCCCGCTGGGGGGCGAGCCGGGCCGAGGAGCGCCGCCGGGCTCGGGAGGACGAGGGGGAGGAGGAGGATGTGGAAAGGCCAGTGGGATTGAGGGGAGGAGGAGGAGGGAGAGGGGGAGGGGGAGGAGGGGGAGGAGGAGGGGGAGGAGGAGGAGGGGGAGGAGGAGGGGGAGGAGGAGGCGGAAGGCCGGTGGGATTGGAGAGAGGAAGCCGCGAAGGCCGCCCGCACGCCTCTTGCAACCTCCGCGCGAGGGGAGCCCGCAGCGGAGGTCAGGGAAGGTCCCACCGCCGTCGCCAGAAGTCGATATTGTCCCAGAGAATACCTAACCCAATCCCGCGGAGATTGATACCACAGGGATAATAAAGTTCGGGGTCGCGGGGGGATTATAAATGTTGCCTACCAGAGGCCAGCATGTGGGAGGAGAAGGAGATGATGTTAAGAGGACCGAAAGCCGAGGATCGAGGATCGAGAATCGAAGTCCGAGGATCGAGGATCGGGATCCCAGAGTCGAGGATCGAGGTCCGAGGATCGACGGCGGCGAGGTCCGAGGATCGAGGATCGAGGTCCGAGGGTCGAAAATCGAAGATCGAGGATCGAGGTCCAGGGTGCCAGGGGGAGAAGGAGGAAGACAGAGAGAGACAGAGACAGAAAGATACAGACAGTTCGACAGAGAGGGAGAGAGAGAGAGAGGGAGAAAAGTAGAGAAAGATAGACAGACAGAAGGAGAGAGAGAGGAGGAGGAGGAGGAGGAGGAGGAGGAGGAGGAGGAGGAGAAAAGCCAAAGTTCCAAACCTATTAAATATAATTTGTAGACAAACAATGGAAATTAAGATGTTCATATACTCGTGTAGGGTGCCTCATGTGCCTCGGTTTCCGTGGATAGTAAACCACAGCGACAAAAAGATCAGGGGGCCAGGGGGAGAAGGAGAAAGACAGAGAGAGAGAGAGAGAGAGACAGAGACAAAGAGAGAGAGAGAGAGAGAACAACAACAAAAATAACAACAAAAAACAAGAACAACAACAACAACAAAAAAACAACAACAACAACAACAAAAAAAAAAAACGAGAGAGGAGGAGGAGGAGGAGGAGGAGGAGGAAGTCTCTCATCGACAAGTCTCTCGCTTCGCTTGAGACATCCTCGAAGAATTGTTGGTTCCGCTTGGGACATCCTTGAAAAACTCATCGTTTCGCTTGAGGCTGCCTCCAACAATTGTTGGTTTCGTTTGAGACATCCTCGAAAACGTCTTCGCTTCGCTTGATGTTGCTATCTCAACATAAGAAGGAAGTTAACCTCGATAGTGAACTTTTCACAGTGATAAAAAAAAGTTCGGCCTCCGCGCCCCGCGCCCCTGACCAAACTCTTCTTGGCCGTGGATAATCAACGCTAGCGTGGAAAGGGGGGTCCTTTTTTATCATCGGCGCAAGGCTACACCTAAAAAACCTACAGCACAAGTGGGGCCGCAGCAGAACATGCATACGACCATGCACGCCAGTGAGATGCCGATTATAAGCCACAAGTTCACCCGCGCACCTGCTTCGTCGCAAGAGCCCGGGAACAACATCACGGTCCTGCTGCCCTGGAACCCCGCCCTTAAGGGCTTCGCCCCACACCAGAAAGTCATCACTCGTACCTCGCTCTTTCCGTTACTCGAAAAAAACGAGGAAAACGGGCCATTAGGGCGATTAGACCTGCTTGGCATGAGGACGGAAAGCGCGTGTGTTTTGTGAGGGCGCAAGGTCGCTGGCTCAGCGTTTGGGAGCCATGTTGGGGTTTAAGTTCCGGTACGACATACAAAAATCTAGGAACGAACCTTGCGAAAATAAATAGATACTGAATTTCCCGACCTTCTTGGGTGTCCTTTTTTCCAGACGAAAACATTCATGCAGGCAGCTTGACCTGGGGCGATCCTGAGCCAGACGCATAGCCCCTCCAGGGCCACAAGAGAAGCATACAGAGGGCCGAACGAGCAAACGTGCACGTAGACATCGAGGCGGTGCCAGCCCTACTGGAGAAGTGTCTCCGGCAGCGTTCCGTCGGTCTATAGGAACCAGAAGGAGGAGTGCAGCAGCGATGTGAGATGCCGGAGACTCGCTGAACAAACGAGGGGAGAGGGAAGAGACGGGAATAAAGACGGGGGGATAAAGATCCTGAAATGGGACGGGAATCTGTGCGGCCATTGCAGCCGCAACCACGGCAACTGGCTCGACCGCTGCTCGCTGACTCGTGCCGGAATACAGTCGGGGCCTTGACCTAAGGAACCCTAAATAAGGAACGAGGCCCCTTTTCTCCATAAGTTAAACTTCGATTTCCGATCGAAAACATAAGGAAAACCTGAGGCAAGCTGTGAAACACTTAAGGAACGCGGAGCCCCTCCCCAACCAAAAGGGTTCCTTCTTCAGGGCCCCGACTGTTAGATTGGCGGAGGCGCTGGGTGCAAGCTAAACCGCCGAATGGCCCCCCTCCCGCCTCCTCCGTCCTCACTGCTCCACTCCCCAGTCCACGGCGGCAATCCAAGGACAGTTGTTGGATGCATCCCTCGAGCTCGCTGCCGCCTCCAGCGGCGTGCGCTCGGAGCAGAAACGCAGCACAAACCCGTAAGGGAACGCGGCACTGACAGTGCAGCTCCGCAGACGTATCAAATGCAACAAAGCGAGCAAGAACACAGCAACATCCCAGGGCAGCGAATGTGTGCAAGATGAGAACCCGCGATGTCCCCTCCTGTTTCCTCCATCCTCCCTCCTCCGAGGGGGCCCAGGGACGCACGCACACACACACACACACACACACACACACACACACACACACACACATACACACACACACACACACACACACACGCACGCACACACACACACACACACACACATACAGAGAGAGAGAGAGAGATATATATATATATATACATATACACACAAATCCCAGAACTCCCCATCTGTTCTCACATTTTCAGGTTTTTCGTCTCCCCCCACACTTCCCATAGTTCCCCACATTTTCTGGGGAATCGACGATTAGTTGTGCACGCGTGTTCTTTCCCTCCCGAGCACTACATGTATCGGCTACACGCAAGAGTGACCCTGGGTCAGAGTGACCTCTGGTGCGCGGCTTTTGGGGGGCCGCGAGGGGGCCAGACAGAGCGCGCAAGACGCCACTGCCGCCTCGCGTTGGGCGATCGGGGGACCCCATTTGTCGGGTCGGGCGAAAGGGGTGGATAGCAAAGGGGGGGGGGGGAGAATCAGCTCACGTAGCTGATTTTCCCGGCGCCTCCTTGCGCCGGAGGCGGCCATGTATCGAGGAATGGGCCCCTCGGTGAGGCCGAAACCAGCTGCATGCAGCAAATTTCGTATATCCCTTTCCCAATCCCCCCCTTTCGTCCGGCTCGAATTTGGCCCGCACCAAAGCTCACTCCGGCGAGAGGTCACTCTCACGTCCAGTCGAAATGCACCCCGGGGCGCCCCGTGGGCCCCGGTCGCGGCGAGGGTCCCAAAGGGCGACTGCGTGCAGTGCCCGCCCGCGGGCAACTTCGTCCCCGCCGCCGCCTCCGGCTCGCTCCTCCTCCGGCGCCCCGGGCGGCGGCGCGTCCTCCCCTCCTGCACAAGGGGCCCCCTGGGGCACCCAACTAAATACACGCACAAATCACAGGATCCCCCGTATTTTCCCACCTCTTCTGGGTTCTTGCCTTTCCCCCCCCCACCTCCCATCTCTTCCTGGGAACCTGCGACACAATGGTGTCTGCGTGCTGCCTCCCCTCCTGGCTCTTGCCTTCCCCCCCACCTCCCATCTTCTCCTGGGAATCGACGATAAGATTGCGGGCCTGTGTGCTGCTCCCCCTTCCGTAGGGCGACGAAATCTATACATATCCACTGCTCCCTGGCCAGGCCCATCCTCAACCCCGCAGCGGTGTATACGCCACGCCCTCCTGGCTTGGCCAGGAGGGCGCATACACAGCTCCTGGGTTCAAGATGGGCATGGTCAGGGAGCAGTGGATATGTATAGATTTCGTCGCCCGATCCCGACCCTGAGAGCCCCCCCTCCGCGGACCACGGCGGCAGATAAGTCGCGAGCCCGCGGGGCCCCCGCCCGCCCGGGGCCGCGCGCGCCGGCTCCGGCGGGGCAGCTCGCGGGAGCCCCCCCCCCCCCGCGCCGTCCTGCGGGCGCGGTGCGGCGCCGACGCGCGGCGGGGGCGAACCCAGCGCCGGCCCGACGGCGGAGGCCCAGGAGGCCCAGAAAGGGCGAAGACGAGGGGAAGGTAAGGTCCAGAAAACGGGGCGAAAACGAGGCGAAAAGGGCCCAGAAAACGAGAAACGGCTGAGGCCCAGGAGGCCCAGAAAAGGCAGCCCCCCTCTCCCCTGAGAGAAGGGGCTCCAGAGGCCTCCCGACGACCCCAAAGAGCGCCCCGCGGGGCATCCAGGAGAGCGCCCAGGAGCGCCCCGCAGCGGGGACGACCTGGTGGGCAGGCCACGAGAAAGGGGTACACCCTGCGAAATGCTTAAGAAATCATGGGTTAAGAAATTCATAGTCTCAGAACTTGAGTAAAAGCCCAACATTTCTATTAAAATCTGGAGATTTACATTGAAACGTTAAGAATAATCGAGACTCTGGCCGAAAATTCAAGTTTTCTTGAGCATCGCCTAAGGTGTAGGGCAGAGATGGGCGGCGCGCGCAAAGGGGGTGGAGGGGGGGGGTCTATGAAGGGGCCCCAGGACACACAAATCAATACACACAAATAACAATATCCCCCATATTTTCCCATATTTTCTGGGTTTTTGTCTTCCCCCCCCACTTCCCATATTTTCCCATATTTTCTGGGGAATCGACGATTAATTGTGTCTGTGTCTTTTTTTCCCTCCTGAGTCTTGGAAGGAGGCTGCTTCTGAGAAGGCGCCGGTCTTACATCTGTAGATAGGGCCCGCGCCTTCTGAGAAGCAGGGGTGCTTCTAAGAAGCCCTCCTCCCTCCCCCCACCCCCCTCTGCGCGTGGCTGGAGAGAACCAGCTCGCGCAGCTGATCTTCCCATCGCCTCCCGGCGCCGGGAGGCGCCCATGCATCGAGGAATGGGCCCGGCGGCGGGGCCGAAACCAGCTGCATGCAGCAGATTTCGTATCCCCCCCCTCCCCTATCCCCCCCTTTCGTTCAGCCCGAGACTCTAATTTGAGGGAGTTTCTGTGGAACTCACGTCATCCTCACCCCCGGCGCGAAGAGCACGAGTCCAGAGCGGCCTCCGGCACCGTTTCCGGACAGATCCGGTGGATCCGCTGGATCCGCTGGATCCGGTGACGAATCCCAAACCGGCGCCCTCGCTTGAGACATCCTCACAAAACCGGCCCCGGGGGAGGTGCTCGAGCCCAGAGCGGCCTCCGGCACCGTTTCCGGACAGATCCGGTGGATCCGCTGGATCCGCTGGATCCGGTGACGAATCCCAAACCGGCGCCCTCGCTTGAGACATCCTCACAAAACCGGCCCCGGGGGAGGTGCCCAGAGGAGCACAGAGCGGCCTCCGGCACCGTTTCCGGACGGATCCGCTGGATCCGCTGGATCCGGTGACGAATCCCAAACCGGCGCCCTCGCTTGAGACATCCTCATTCCTCAAACGGCCCTGGGGGATGGTGCCAGGCCTCGAGGAAGCCCAGGCGGCCTCCGAACCGTTTCGGACAGATCCGAGTGGATCCGCTGGATCCGATGGATTCGTGACGAATCCTCAAACCGGCGCCCCGCTCTGGCCCGGGGGAGCGGGGAGGTTGCCCAGAGGAGCCCAGAGCGGACTCCGGCACGTTTCCGGACAGAACCGGGGGTTCCGCTGGATCCGCTGCATTGAGTCGGTGACGAATCCCAAACCGGCGCCCTCGCTGAGACAATCCTCACAAAACGCCCCGGGGGAGGTTGCCCAGAGGAGCCCAGAGCGGCCTCCGGCACCGTTTCCGGACAGATCCGCTGGATCCGCTGGATCCGGTGACGAATTCCAAACCGGCGCCCTCGCTTGAGACATCCTCACAAAACCGGCCCCGGGGGAGGTGCCCAGAGGAGCCCAGAGCGGCCTCCGGCACCGTTTCCGGACAGATCCGGTGGATCCGCTGGATCCGCTGGATCCGCGGTGACGAATCCCAACCGGCGCCCTCGCTTGAGACATCCTCACAAAACCGGCCCCGGGGGAGGTGCCCAGAGGAGCCCAGAGCGGCCTCCGGCACCGTTTCCGGACAGATCCGATGGATCCGGTGGATCCGCTGGATCCGGTGAAGAATCACAAACCGGAAGCCCTCGCTGATGACTACTCACAACAACCGAGCCCCGCGGGGAGGATGCCCACTGGGATGAACGTGGGGGTCTGAAGGGATAGGGGGGTTTCAAGTGGATGCCAAGGTGGGTTATATCTGGCCCAACCTGGCTTATAAGTGGGTTACAAGTGCCCTAAGTAGCTTAGGGGGGTTAACGATCTGGGCTAGGTGGGCTCCGCCCACTTAGCCGAGTTATCGACCCCTCCTAAGCTACTTAGGGCACTTGTAACCCACTTATAAGCCAGGTTGGGCCAGATATAACCCACCTTGGCATCCACTTGTAACCCCCCTATCCACTTAGGAACCCCCACGGTCATCCCAGCAGAGGAGCCCAGAGCGGCCTCCGGCACCGTTTCCGGACAGAGATCCGCTGGATCCGCTGGATCCGCTGGATCCGGTGACGAATCCCAAACCGGCGCCCTCGCTTGAGACATCCTCACAAAACCGGCCCCGGGGGAGGTGCCCAGAGGAGCCCAGAGCGGCCTCCGGCACCGTTTCCGGACAGATCCGGTGGATCCGCTGGATCCGCTGGATCCGGTGACGAATCCCAAACCGGCGCCCTCGCTTGAGACATCCTCACAAAACCGGCCCCGGGGGAGGTGCCCAGAGGAGCCCAGAGCGGCCTCCGGCACCGTTTCCGGACAGATCCGGTGGATCCGCTGGATGGATCCGCTGGATCCGGTGACGAATCCCAAACCGGCGCCCTCGCTTGAGACATCCTCACAAAACCGGCCCCGGGGGAGGTGCCCAGAGGAGCCCAGAGCGGCCTCCGGCACCGTTTCCGGACAGATCCGCTGGATCCGCTGGATCCGCTGGATCCGGTGACGAATCCCAAACCGGCGCCCTCGCTTGAGACATCCTCACAAAACCGGCCCCGGGGGAGGTGCCCAGAGGAGCCCAGAGCGGCCTCCGGCACCGTTTCCGGACAGATCCGCTGGGTGGATCCGGTGGATGACGAATCCCAAACCGGCGCCCTCGCTTGAGACATCCTCACAAAACCGGCCCCGGGGGAGGTGCCCAGAGGAGCCCAGAGCGGCCTCCGGCACCGTTTCCGGACAGATCCGGACAGATCCGGTGGATCCGCGCCCCGGGGGAGGTGCCCAGAGGAGGAATGAGGAGGAGGAGGAGGAGGAGGAGGAGGAGGAGGAGGAGGAGGAGGAGGAGAAGATGATGGAGCTGCGGGGTGGAGGAGGACAGACGGAGGCAAGAGAAGGAGGGAGGAGGAGGAGGAGGAGGAGGAGGAGGAGGAGGAGGAGGAGGAACCTCATCACCCTCGCCAACAAGCGCACGCACCTTCTTCTATATACAGAAACTCCCGATCAACCGCAGAGCGGCCGGCTAGTAAACGCTACAATGGCGCACATCGACACTAAGTCGGCGCTGTCTCATCGATGTGCAGACACTGCGGCGATGGCTGTGGGCGCCACGAGGGCGGCTACGACACAGGCGATGGTGATTTTGGTGGTCGCCTGCCCCTTCCCCTGGTCCTCAGCTGACACGCTGGAGTCCCGGCCCGACACCAGGCAAGCCGCCGCCGTAGTTCGGCGGCGCCTGACCCAGCGGCCTTTGGCCCCAGACAGACCCCGTTTTCGCGGAGGCCGTCCGCTTGTGGGGCTTACGGGTTGCCGTGCAAGCGCTGCAGCCCTGCTCAAAGGGGAATGTCTGAAGCTCCTCCTCGTTGATATCGCTCTGCGGCAGGGGGTCCCCGACGCCGTCGTGGAGGGCGAGAATGACGCCCGTGGCTGCATGAGTGCTAGCACACGCAACGAGTACCACGCAGAAGACGATCGGGGTGAGGAACGACCTGGTCATCAACGCAACTGCGAGACGGAAGTGTACTCCAGCTTTCGTAATAGAAGGGAGGGGGTCTGGACCCTCCAAGACAAGCCATTTCAGACCTCACCCGTGGGAGAACCCTCCAAAACATCGTCCCCAGACACCCCAGGCCCTCCAAGATAGCCTAGAAGAGACCCCCCCCAATGAGACCCCCCTCCCTTTATTACGAAATCTGGAGTGTCCAGTCCCATGCCGCCAGCACGCATGCAGCAAGCATGACCAGCGATCAGATGCCGGCCCGGACGACAAGAGAGCCCCGGGGCTCTCACGCTCCTCGCCCAGGAGGGCCACCGGGCCGGCGAGGGAGACGTGCGCGCCGATGCCCCCCGCGAGCCAGAAGACCTGCAGGATGCCCCGCGTGACTCCGCAGGTAAGGCCGCTGGCCGCCGCCAGCCTGAGGTCGTGCCTGTCCCCCTACAGGCGGATCTTGGACAAAAAATAAAAAGCACCCTAGAATCGTCCCCAGACTATTTTTGACTATTTTTGCATATCCCCCCTGTAGAGGGACAGGGCCCGACTCAACGCCAGCCTCGCCAGGCAGCGCACTTCGCTGGAGATGCCGGGGCTGTGCGGGGCGACGAGCAGGTCGCTGACCTCGAGGTGCGACGGCCGTGGGCCTCGCGATGCCTCCTGACAGCCGCTACAACTCGCCATGCAAGCTCATTGACCATAGAAGGGGCCGTCGCAACCGGCCACTCCTTGAGCAGGGCGAGATGGCGCAGCGCAGGCGCAACTGAGAAAAGTGCCAAGAGACACCACATGTCAAGAATGGCGTCGCAGACCAGGTGCAGAAACAGAGCCGCTGTAATCGTTGGTGAAAATTTACGGCGCTCGCGAATACAGTTGCCGAGCCCTCGACATGCCACCAACAATTGCATCGCAGCCAATATCAACTTCCGTGTTACGTGTGGCTCTGAATAAACCACGACGGAAACGTCATACTTTTGTATATTCGTTTCGTCCCACTTTGCTTGCCAAGCTTTGGTCTCTTCACGCTGAAGAAGTGAAACTATCTCCCCTTTGGTCATGCCTGCCAGCTTCGTCAATGGGTACAAACTCGCTTCGCGAATTGCAACCCAGACCATGTCAGTCACATATAGCCCCCAGCTCGCTTGCGTTGCGGAGTTATGAAACGTCTGGTGAACCTCAGTAGCGTTGGCAGTAAAAACGCCAACCACAGCAATAGATTCATGAAAAGACCTTGCCCGTTCGACAGCCACGTGAGAGACTGGGCACCTGGAGTCCCCGAGCTTTCTCTCCAGACAGTTGCCGTCGTCCCGAGTGAAAGTATGCCGCGGGATCAACGCCAACAGCGCACCGCTCTCGAGGAACAGCGCCTCAACATCTCCGCGACACCTGGGGTCACTCCGCACTCTGCCGATGAGTGCGACTTGGCAGATGCTCTCCCGGGCGGTGACACGGAGAGCGACGCACACGGACAAGGCCGCGCAGGGGAGGCCGCGCCACAGCGCGCTGCGGCGCCGGAGCGCCCCGAGGTCGGGCGCCCCCCCCTCGACATAGCTGCGCCCCTGGCAGACCACGAGGACCGGCGCGTCCGGGTCGAGCGCCACGACCGCTGAAAGAAAGAGGCGACCGCCCTGCTAGAAGCACCGGGCGCCAAGGATGCTGGTCGCTGCGACTCCGCCGAGGCCGACGAAGGCGGCGACATGCCTTAAAACGGCAGCGCCGCCGCCTCGCTCCTCGCGAGGTGCGCCTCCGCCGCCCGGAAGAGTTGCCGCAGAATGGAGCCCCATTTGCTCAGCCAAGCTCCGACCAGGAAGAACAGGTCGAGGTAGCTCAGGAGAGCCGAGAACATAGACACAGAAACGCACGCGCAGTCCGCAGTAACCTGGTCGAGGCGCAGGGGGAGCTGTCCAGATGCGCCCGCTTGAGCCAAAAAATTGGCTACGGACCTTCCCGGGGGTCCTCTTGGGGCTCTTTTGGGCCGTCTTGGAGCCCTGTTGGGCCGTCCCAGGACCCTCTTGGGCCATCTCGGCGGGCTTGGGCCGTCCTGGGGCCCTCTGGGGGCCCTCCTGGGTCCCCTTGGGGACCTCCTGTGGCCCTCTTGGGGCTCTCTTGGGAACCTCTTGGGGCCCTCAGGGGCCTTTCTTGGGCCGTCTCCGGGCTCCCTTGGGCCGTCTTGACGCCCACTTGGGCCGTCTTGGGGGCCTCTAGGGCCGTCTTGGGGGCGATCTTGGGGGTCACCTGGACCATTTTGGATGCTGCGAAGACCAAGAAAGCGAATATACTGAAAATGCACGTTTTCCTAAAAAGAAAATGGAACGACCTGTGCCTCTTGGGGGTCTGATGTGGGGGCCTCTCAGCGCGTCATGGGACCTTCTGGGCGGTCCTGAAGGCTATATTGGGCCCCCTTGGAGCGCTCTTGGGCCGTCTTCGGGACCTCGGACCTCTCCGACGCCGTCTCCTCCTCCTCCTCCTCCTCCTCCTCCTCCTCCTCCTCCTCCTCCTCCTCCTCCTCCGACTTGGTGGCGGTCTTGGGCGGTCTTGGGGCTGACTTCGGTCGTCTTGGGCCGAACATGGCCGAAACTTGGGGCGATTAGGCCTGCCTGGCACGTGGACGGAAAGCGCGTTTACTTTCAGAGCGCGAGATGCCGCTGGCTTGCCCGGTCTTTCTCTCTGTCTCCCCGTCTGGAGGCTCCCTTGGGGCATCTTGGTGGCAGATTGGGCACCGTCTAGGGCTATCTAGAAGCCGCAGGAGGCCCCTTCAGGGGGAACTAGCGCGTGTTGGTATCTTGGGAAGGCACAAGAGCGCGATAAAACAGGAATGAAGATTATGATAATACGGTTGATGATGACGACAACAATCTGTCTCTTGGGAGCATTTTGGGCCTCTCCCAGGCCCTCCTTGGGCCGTCTTGTGGCTCTCTTAGGCCGTCTTGGGAGCCTCTCGGCCCCGCTTGGGAGCCTCTTGGGGCCTCTTGGGGCTCTCTTGGGGCCCTCTCGGGGCCCCTCTTGGGCCGTCTCGGGCCCCCCTTGGGCCATCTGGAAGCCCTCTTGGACCGTTTTCGGCCCCTTTGGGGGGCCTCTGGGGCCGTCTTGGGACGATCGTTGGGGCCTCTTGGGCCGTCTTCGGCCCGTCTGGGGGCCCTCTTGGACCGTTTTGGGCCCCTTTGGGGCGCATCTGGGGCCGTCTTGAGACGATCGTTGGGGCCTCTTGGGCCGTCGGGGCCCTTCTGGGACTGAGAAGGGGCGAAGCCGAAAAACATACAAAAACAAAAGAAATATCAATGTGTCCTCCTGAGGCCCGAGGGCCTCAGGAGGACCTCGCCAGAAAGCGTCTGCGAAGTAGCTCAAGCCACGCGTGATTGGCACGCAACGTGCAGAGCGAATTCCCCCTCGCAACGTGCAGGGCGAATTCCTCGCGTTATGCATCAGCACGCTCCACGATGCGCATGGAAACCACCGCGCGACAGGGCGCGCCTGCACACCGAAACCATCAAGAAAAGCTCAATTTCGTTTGGAATGAATTTCGGCGCGCGCTCCTTTTCGTCTCCAGAGAAAGTGCCACTACGAGCCCTCTCGGGGGCCCTCCTGAGGGACTCTGAAGCCGTCTCGAGGCTCTCTCGGACCGTCTGGAAGCCATCGGACCCATCCGAAGGCCCTCTTTGGACCGTGTTCGGCCCCTGTGGGGGGCCTCTGGGGCCGTCTTGGGACGATCGCTGGGGCCTCTTGGGCCGTCTTCGGCCCGTCTGGGGGCCCTCTTGGACCGTTTGGGGCCCCTTTGGGGCGCCTCTGGGGCCGTCTTGGGACGATCGTTGGGGCCTCTTGGGCCGTCTTCGGCCCGTCTGGGGGCCCTCTTGGACCGTTTTTGGGGCCCCTTTGGGGCGCCTCGGGGGCCGTCTTGGGGCGATCTTTGGCGCCTCTTGGGCCGTCTGGGGTCCTGCTGTGACTGAAAAGGGGAGAACCCCCAAAACGTACAAGAGCCGGAGGAGAAGACATTGCTTTTGGCCTCCTGAGGCCCTCCCGGGGGCCCTCTGAGGCCATCTCGAGACTGTCTTGGACCGTCTGGAAGCCATCTGGAGCTCTCTTGGAGCGGTCTTGGGGCCCTCTGAAGCCGCTTTGGGGCCCTCTTAGGCAATCTTGGGGCCCTCTGGCCGGCTCACCCAAAAAAAAACAAAGAAACAGGCCATGGGAGCCGCCTGGGAGCCGCTTCACTAGAAAAAATACAAGTGAAACGGGCAATTAGGGCGATTAGACCTGGGCCAGCACGGGAACGGAAAGAGCGCACTCAGCAATTTGCTCGAACATGCTCATGGCATCATTCGCCTCTGCGCCGACACTCACTCGTCGGAGCCTTGTTACTCCTGCTCCTCCTGCTCCTGCTTCTGCTCCTCCTTGCTCACCAACCAATCGAAAATCAGCGTTCCTCCTCGTTCTTCCGCTTGTTCTTGCTCATTATCGTCCTCCTCATCCTCCTCCTCCTCCTCCTCCTCCTCCTCCTCCTCCTCTGCTCCTCCTCAGCTTGCTCGTCCTCCTCCTCCTCCTCCTCGTCCTCCTCCTCTCCTCCTCCTCCTCCTCCTCTCCTCCTCCTCTTAGTCCGCCTCCATCCTCGTCCTCTTCATTATCCTCTTCCCTCCTCCTCCTCATGCTGCTCCTCCTGCTGTTCCTCCTCCTCCTCTTCCTCCTCCTCCTCCTCCTCTGCCTCCTCCTCCTCCTGTTCGTGGTGCTCCTCCTCCGAAGAGCTTTTTTTACGCCAGTCGTCGTTATGTATGGGGAGCCATGGTGTTGTGATCTTAAGACGTCACTGTGAGCTCTTGGAAGCCTCTGTTATGTGGCGTTTCCGAGCCTTCTTGGGGGTCGTTGTGGGGTCATTCGGGGCCGTCTTGGGACCCGATTGGACCGACTTGGGGCACTTTCGGGGCGTCTTGGAAGGCTCTGTCCGTCTTGGGACTCTCTTGGGGGTCTCTTCGGGCCCTCCTGGGAGCCTCTTGAGGCCCTCTTGGGGCTCTCTTGGGAGCCTCTAGACCCTCTTGGGCCGTCTTGCGTCCCTCTTGGGAGCCTCTTTGGGCCCTCTTGGGCCGTCTTGGGGCCTTCACGGGAGCCTTGAGGCGATCTCGTAGGCTTCTTGGGCCGTCGTGGGCATCGAGCCGCCCAGAGGGCAATCCCACTCGATAAATATAGAGGCCGGAGGGCGATTAGACTTTTCGCCCGCCCGTCCCCCCCCCCCTGGAACCCCCCCTTGGGCTGACGCCCTACCAAAAACGGAACCGCGTGAACGCTCTTGCCGTCATCCCTGCCCGTGCAAAAATTCCACCCCCCTCGAACTCCCCCTAGTTTCATTTCTTCCGATAAACGGATCGCACGCTACGCGCGCTTTCCGTCATCCGCCGCCCTCTGTGGCTTGCCACAGGGGTGCACGGCGAAACATGTGTCAGGCGAATTGTTGGTTTTTCCTTCAAGAACAACCCGTGGGGCTTCCGCCCAGCAGGCCAGGCAACCGGAAAACGCACCTCCCGTCGGCAGTGTCGCTCAAGATGGCTTCAAGATGGCCTCCAAGACGGCCAAGATGGTCCCCCAGACCGCCAAGATGGCCCTAAGAGAGCCCAAGGTAGCCCCAAGATGGCCACCAAGACGGTCCCAAGATGCCTCCAAGATCGCCAAGCCAAGATGCAGCCAAGACGTTCCAAGCGGCCCCAAGCCCACGCGGCCTCCAAGAGGTTCCCTGGGCCCGCAGAGGCCAAATTCATTGATGCTCCTTCGGTTTTTGAGGGATGTCGGCATTTGCTTCAAAATGGCCTCCCGACGGCCCAAAACGGACCAAGAGGTCTCCAAAATCGCCCCAAGATTACCCAGGAGGCCTCCAAGATGGCCCCATGACGGCCCACGAGGCCCCCAAGACGGCACCAAGGGGGCCCACAGACTGCCCAAGGAGCCTCCAAAACGCTCAAGGTGGCCTCGAAGACGGCCAACATGGGCCCGCGAGAACCTCAGATAGCCGCAAGATGCCTTCAAGACGGTCCAAGATGCAGCCAACACGGCCTAAGATGGCCTCATGATGGCTCAAGACGGCCCAAGAGGCCCCAAAGAGGCATCCAGGGTCCTCAGGGAAGGCCCGAAGAGGTCAAACTCAATGATTGCCCTTGGGTTGTCGACAGATTTAGGCGTTCGACCATTGTCTACGCTCATGCGGCCCAAGACAGCCCAAATGCCACAAAAGGCCCCAAAGAGCGCTCAAGAGGCCTCCGAGATGACCCCCTGACGGCGCAAGAGGCCCCCAAGACGACCCCAAGAGGCTACCAAGACGGCCCCAAGATGATCTCCAAGGCGGCCCTGGAGCGCCCCAAGAAGGCCCCAAGTCGGCCAAGAGAGGCCCAGACGGCGTCAGACGGGCCAGGAACGCCCTGAGACGGCAACCTCCCAAGGAGCCTCCAAACGCCCCCAAGAGGCCCAAGGAAGCCCCCAAGAAGCCTCCAAGAGGCCCAGGAGGCAAAAAAAGTGCCCCAAGAGGCATCTCCCTCCTCCTCCTCCTCCTCCTCCTCCTCCTCCTCCTCCCCCACCTCCTCGTGTTCCTCCTCCCCCTCCTGCTCCTCCTCCTCCTCCTGCGTGGTCTCTGCTTCGTTACCCCCCTCGTGTTCACCGAAGTGGTTTCTGAACGACTGGGGGGAACACCGAGTTCGATAGCTTGGTCGAGTTCTGGCCGCAACGTTCGGCCACATAGGCTGTGTCATGAGGCAGAGGGCGGCGGTGACTCGCCGTAGACGTCTTCGATTACTCTAACATCTCCCTCGTCCCCCATCCTCAACAAATACCCTTAACCTTTCTACCCGAGCATTCTCCGCGACGTTTTGCCCAAGAACCCATATGCTGCCCTTCACCGTCTCCTTCCTCCTCCTCCTCCTCCTCCTCCTCCTCCTCCTCCTCCTCATCCTCATCCTCATCCTCATCCCAAACCACCTCATCGAACCCACCTCTTGAGTCCTCCACCTCGCCGCTCCTCATCCTCATCGTCAACTCTCCTCAGCCCTGTTCTGGAAGCCAACATTCCCAACATGCTCCATTCGTATCTTCAGCTCGCCTCACCAGCGCTCCTCAGCATCCCAAACCTTCCTCAAACACCATCAAATCCGATCAGCATTCCGCCCGCCAGCCTGGAGGAGAAAGAGGGTGAACGCGAAGGAGAAAGGAGAGGCAGGACAAACGAACGCCTGGAGGAGAGGCCTGGAGGAGAACGCCTGGAGGGGAGGCCTGGAGGAGAACGCGAAGGAGATAGGAGAGGCCTGGAGGAGAACGCGAGGTGCACGAAAAGAGAGACAACCGAGCAACAAACTTGACATACAACAGCACTAGGACATGACTCCGTGTCGCCGAAGTCAGGTCAATCATGTTTGCGATGGCGGAGATTGTAATGGATGATCGCTGCGCTCGTAGCCTGTTGCCTGCATGTTTAAAACCGCAGTCACTGGCTTGTATCATGTGTAGTTATGCTCGGTTGACAGCCGCCCCCAAGCTGAACGAGGTGCAGGTGGAAACACTCGTCCCCACTCCACGAGATACTTACAGTCTGAATGTCCGACGCTCCTGTTCCGCCTCCACGCCCCGCTGTGCATGTGAATCGAGCCAAGCCGTCCTCGCTGCAATCAGAAAGTTCATAGCAGCGTTCTCCTCATCGTCTTCCCTCGTCCTCTTACTCCCTCGTCCACTTCCTGAATCATCTCTCCTCTTCGCTCTCCCTCCTGCTTCATTGACATCCTCCCTTCACTGCATCCTCCATCATCTTCCTCCTCATCCATCCTCCTCTTCCTCCTCCGTCCTCCACCATCCTCCTCCTGCATTCCCTTGCTCCTCCTCCTCCTCCTCTTACTCCTCCGTCTCGCCTTCCTCCTCCTGCTTTGCCTGCGTCTCCTCCACCTCCTCCTCCTCCTCCTCCTCCTCCTCCTCCTCCTCCTCCTCCTCCCCAGAGCATCCCTCGTCCTCCCTCCTCGCGCATCCCCCCCCCTGCTCCTCGTCATCCTCCTCTTCATCCACCTCATCCCGCTGCCTCGGTCATCCCACGTCACCCCAGCTCGTCCTCCTCCTCCTCCTCCTCCTCCTCCTCCTGCTGGTCATCATCATCACCATCATCATCAGCATCAGCAGCATCATCAGCATCATCACCACCACCATCAGTGTCATCATCAGCATCATCAAGATCATCACCAGCATCATCATCATCATCACCACCACCATCATCATCATCATCAGAAGCATCAGCATCAGCATCAGCATCAGCATCAGCATCAGCATCAGCATCAGCATCATCATCATCATCATCATCATCATCATCATCATCATCATCATCATCCTTATCGTCAGCATCAGCATCAGCATCAGCATCAGCATCAGCATCAGCATCAGCATCATCATCATCAGCATCACCATCATCATCATCGTTATCATCATCATCATCATCATCATCATCATCATCATCATCATCATCATCATCATCATCATCATCATCATCATCATCATCATCATCATCATCATCATCATCATCCCTGTCCCCATTGTCGCCCTCGTCCTCATCCTCTCCAGCCACCCTCCTCATGCCTCCCCCACATCCCCATTCAGCACCCTTCAAATCATGTCCCTCCACCTCGCTCTCCACCATGCGCAACATCAACCGTCGTCATCCCCCCCCTCCTCCTCGAAGGTTCGCGCTTCCCTGCACTCCCTTGGAAGCGAAATCTGGATGTAATGCAGCTGCAGTTAGGCATGGCGCTGGCTCCGCCGCCCAGCGCGGCCTCCTCGTCATCATCGTCGTGCCCCTCCTCATCCCCATCAATCCCTGCAGGGGGGGGGGGGGGGGGCGGTGGCCGATGGCGTCGTCGGCCGTGGGTAGCTCCTTTGGGCGCTGCTGAGCGGGGGTGAAACGATTACGTCCCTCCGCCCCTCAGCATCATCAGCGGCAGCAGCACCAGCAGCAGCAGGGGCATCACCAACTTCACCAGCACCATCATCACCAACATCATCGACCACCACAACGCCATCAACAACCCCAACCGTGTCATCAGCAGTCGCGTCATCAGCATCATAAACACAATCCCATCACAACCATCAACGTGACCAGCCAGCACCAGCATCAGCAGCATCATCAGCATCATCATCAGCACTGTCATCATCGTCATCAGCATCATTATCATCATCATCATCATCATCATCATCATCATCATCATCATCATCATCATCATCATCATCAGCATCGTCACCATCATCATCACCGGCATCATCACCATCATCAGCCACAGCAGCATCAGCATCAGCATCATCAGCGGCATCGTCATCAGCATCAGTATCATCATCAGCATCGTCAACCTCAGCAGCATCAACATCATCATCATCAGCATCAGCAGCATCAGCAGCATCATCAAGACCATCATCCCCGTCATTATCGTCATCATTGTTAGCAGCAGCAGCATCATCAGCATCAGCATCATCATCAGCGACACCAACACCATCAGCATCATCATCAGCACCGTCATCATCATCAGCGTCAGCATCATCAGCATCAGAATCATCAGCATCAGCATCATCAGCATCAGCATCATCATGATTAGCATCGGCATCAGCAGCACCATCAAAATCAGCCTCACCATCATCAGCACCAGCATAATCATCGACAGCAGCATCGTCATTGGCATCATCATCATCATGATCAGCATCAGCACCAGCAGCATCAACACATTCGTCATAGGCATCACTGTAAGCATCATCAGTATCAGCATCATCGGCATCAGCATCATCATGATCATCGCCATCATCAGCATCACCAGCAGATTCGTCATCAGTATCATCATCATCTGCATCAGCATCAGCATCATCATGATCATTACCACCAGCATCAGCAGTAGCATCAGCATCAGCATCAGCATCAGCATCAGCATCATCAATATCATCATCAATATCGTCATCATTATCAGCATCATCATCAGAATCGCAAGAATCGCCATCGTCATCATCATCATCATCATCATCATCATCATCACCATCATCAGAATCATCATCATCAGCATCATCATTACCATCGCCATCATCATCATCATCATCATCATCATCATCCTCATCATCACCATCATCGTCGTCAGCATCAGCATCATCACCGTCACCATCACCACCATCATCATCAACAGCATCATCAGCAGCATAGTCATCATCAGCATTGTCGTCATCACTAACATCATTATCATCATCATCGTCGTCATCAGCAGCATCATCATTGCAATCCGCAGCACCATCATCATCATCATCATCATCATCATCATCATCGTATGTATCATCATCAGTAGCATCATCATAATCATCAGCAGCAGCAGCGTCCTCATCAGCAGCATCATCATCAACCTCAGCAGCGTCCTTATCAGCATCAGTATCATCAACATCAGCAACAGCATGAGCGGCAGCCTCATCGCGCTCACGCTCACCAGCGTCATCGTCATCAATCATCAGTATCAACATGAGCATCAGCAGTAGCAACATCATCACCATCATCATCATCAGAATCATCCCCTCTTCCTCCTCCTCCTCCTCCTCTTCCTCATCATTTCCGCCTCAAGCTGATGAAGCTGCTCTTCCTCCTCCTCCTCCTCCTCCTCCTCCTCCTCCTCCTCCTCCTCCTCCTCCTCCTCCCACTCCTCCTCACCCACCTGCTCAACATGCTTCACCTCCTGAGCCTCTCCCACTTTCTCCCCCACCCACTCCCCATCCACCGTCCTCCTCCCTGTATGCCTTTGTATCCTCATGCTTGCTCTCCTTATCTCCTCACCACACTCCTAGTCCCGGTCCTCCGCCTCTTCCCTGGAGAAAGCACTCTTCCCCTCCGCCTGCTCCCTGTCCTCGGCATCCGCCTGCCTTTTCCATGTCGGATCCCTCTGATCATTGTGAGAGACAGACCAGCGCAATTGAAGTGTGCGGTGAATTCCTATGCTCGGGCACATCCTGCAAACACTTCCCTTCATTGCATGCTCACCTCACCGACGTCGTCGTGGTCGTCGTCCTCACCCTCATCATCATCATCATCATCATCATCATCATCATCATCATCATCATCATCATCATCATCATCATCACCATCATCAGCATCATCATCATCATGGCATGATCAGCATCAACATCAATATCAACATCAACATCATCATCACCATCATCAGCATCATCATCATCATCATCATCATCAGCATCATCAATATCACCATCAGTTATCCTTATCAGTATCATCATTCGCTTCATCGTCATCATCATCATCATCAGCAGCAGCACTACCAGCATCATCATAAAAATACGATCAAGATCAGCATCAGCAACGTCATCATGATCAGCAGCATAATTATTACCACCGTCATCGTCATCATCAGCATTAGCATCATCATCAGCATCAGCATCATCAGCACCGTTATCATAATCATATTCATCAGCATCATCAGCATCATGATTATTATCATCAGCATCATCATGACCAGTATCAACAGAATCATCATCACCATCATCAGATGCATCATCCGCAGCAGCAGCAACATCATCCATTATAGGATCATCCTCATCATCATCAGCAGCATCATCATCAGCACCATCATCATCATCATCATCAGGAGCAGCAGCATCTTCATCATCATCAGCAGCAGCATCACCAGCATCAGGAGCATCAATCATCAGAGGCAGCATCCGCATCATACTCATCATTATCATCATCATCATCATCATCATCATCATCATCATCATCATCATCATCATCATCATCATCATCATCATCATGTGATGCCTCATCCTAGCCCCCTATCCCACGCAGAAAAATTGCACGAGGAGCACTGTAAGGAGTCCAAGGCAGTGTTGCTGGCGACGCCCATGGCTCCCACAACGCCTCGTCATCCTCCGCTTCCTCCTCCTCCTCCTCCTCCTCCTCCTCCTCCTCCTCCTCCTCCTCCCTCCTCCTCCTCCTCCTTCTCCCCCTCCTCCTCCTCCTTCTCCCCCCCTCCTCCTCCTCCTCCTGCTCCTCCTCCTCCTCCTCATCCTCCTCCTCCTCCTCCTCCTCCTCCTCCTCCTCCTCCTCCTCCTCCTCCCCCTCCTACTCTGGACGCCCCGCCTCGCCTGTGCGGCGATCAGGGAGGCAAACGTGTCCGGCAAACTGGTGCCAAGCGCCACCTGCGCGCGCGCTCACCGCGAGGTGAACTCTGACTTCCAGGTCCTCCTCCTCCTCCCCCTCCTTCTCCAACTCGCCATCGTCATAACACTCATCAGCATCATCAGCATCATCATCACCATCATCATCGGCATCATCATCATCATCATCATCATCATCATCATCATCATCATCATCATCATCATCATCATCATCATCATCATCATCATCATCATCATCATCATCATCATCATCATCATCATCATCATCATCATCATCATCATCATCAGCATCATCGTCGTCATCATCATCATCATCATCATCATCACATCATCATCAATATCATCATCAATATCGTCATCATCATCATCATCATCATCATCATCATCATCATCATCATCATCATCATCATCATCATTATCATCACCATCAGCATAATCATCATCATCACCATCATCAGTATCATCATCATCATCATCATCAGCAGCAGCAGATGCATCAGCATCAGTATCAGCATCAGCATCATCATCATCAGCATCATCATCAGCAGCAGCATCATCATGATCGTCAGCATCATCATCATCATCATCAGCATCATCATCAGTATCATCATCATCATCATCATGATCATGATCAGCATCATCATCATCATCATCATCATCATCGTCAGCAGCATCATCATCAGCAGCATCAGCATCAGCATCAGCATCAGCATCAGCATCATCAGCATCATCATCATTATCAGCAGCATCAGCATCAACTTCCTCGCCCGTGCGCAGCCAGCGAGATACTGTCGGCGCAGACTAAGGCCGCTCGTCGATCAGCCTGCCGCACGCACTCCAGGGCCAGCCCATCATCATCATCAGCATCATCATCAGCATCAGCATCAGCATCAGCATCATCATCATCATCATCATCACCATCATCATCATCATCATCATCATCATCATCGTCACCACCAAAATCATCCACATCATCGCCATCATCATCAGCAGCATCAGCATCGCCATCATCATCGCCAGAATCATCATCATCAGCATCATCATCAGAATCACCACCATCATCATCATCACATTCAGCATCGTCACCATAATCATCGTCCACACCATCATCAGCAGTACGTACACCACCATCGGCATCAGCAGCATCACTATCATCATCATTAACATCAGCAGCAGCATCATCATCATAATCATCAGCACCATCATCACCATCATCATCACCATCACCATGTTGATCGTCACCTCTCCTCCTCCTCCTCCTCCACCTCCTCCTGCTTTTCCTCTGCCTCATCCTCCTCCTTCTCCTCGTCGTCCTCCTCCTCCTCCTCCTCCAAATCCTCCTCCTCCTCCCCCTCCCCCTCCTCCTCCTCCTCCTCCTCCTCCTCCTCCTCCTCCTCCTCCCCTCCCCTCCCTCCTCCTCCTCCTCTCCTCCTCTCCTCCTCCCCTCCACCCCCCCCCCCCCCCCCCCCCCCCCCCCCGCCTCCTTCTCCTTCTCCTCCGCCTCCTCCTCCTCCGCCGCTTCCTCATTGTCCTCCGCCTCCTCCTCCTTTTCCTCCTCCTCATCCTCCTCCTCATAGTCCTTGTTGTCCTCTTCCTTCTCCGTCTCTCCGTATCATGTCTAGTTTGTTTTATCGTAGCATGATTCTGCTTTGTCGTAATAGTATGGGCATTATCATTCGTACGGCTACCAGTATCATTGATAGTAAAACTAGCAGCCGCATCATTGTTATTAGTGTTACTAGTATCATAGTTACTACTATTATATATGTTGCTACTAGTTTGGTATACGAATGCTTCCTAGTGTCCCAATATCGTTGTGAGTTGTGTTAAACGTATACTTGCTAGTATCCCTCGTAGTAGCCTTATTGGTAGCATGAGTACTCGCACTACTATCCGTAGTAGTAGTATTAGTTTTCGCAGTCATTCTTCTACCATGGCTAGAAGTAAACGCTTGCGTCGTCTTTGAAACACCATTCATCTGAATTGTAGTATGCTTCGTTTTCATAACAGCATTCGAAATAGTAGTTGCAGTGGTGTTAGTATGTCACGGAGTCGTAGTGTTGGTTGTCGTATTGCTCATATTTCAT
>CAUYUJ010019147.1:105000-114283 GCA_963575745.1 Prorocentrum cordatum
GGGGTGGAGGTCTGAGGACACTCGCACAGCACACGCGCACGCTCGCTCACGTGCGCATGGCGAGGGAGACCAGGATGGACAGGAACGAGCGCAATTTGCAACCACCATCCCACGCCGACTCCAGACGCATCAACTCCACCGTCGAATTTACCGCGGAGGCCAATCGCACGAAAAAATCCCATTCATCTGGTGGGCATGCCGCATAGAAGTCCAGATAACGGAAACAAGTTCCCTCCCTAGCTCTGCGGGTCAGTCCATCCGCCCGAGCGATTCCCTCCCGAAATTCATGTTCGACAAAACCAGATCCCCTGGAACTCGGTCGAGTCCCGCGCGTAGAGAGCACCTCGAGACGAGTGGCGGCACGATCAACACGAGTCTGATACCGATAGCCATTTCCGCGAGCCCCTCCCCCGACCTTCCAGATACCAGACACCCACTTGAACGCCAAAAGAAAATCGCCGATACACTCCATCCCCACCCCATCTTCACATAGATCCCAGACAGTGCTGCGTTCGCAGAGAGCGGCCAGACGCACGGTGCCCCCGGTGCATTCTGCTTCCGAGGCTAAAATATTGCCCACGGCCGCGCAAGATACTGCTGCAATTGCTTGCGAGCGCGAGGTAGACCATGAATAGCGCCGTGCTTTCTTAGGGCTGGAAATCAGCGGGCATTCCACGCCCCCGAACACCTTCGCTTCATCTCCCAAATACCTGTCTTTCGTGCCGTGAAGATGTGCTGGAAGATCTCTGTCCATGAGAACGATTTGTGCTTCCTGTGGAAAACAACTGCCACCGATGATACGACAGCAATCCGCAGCTTGAACGAGCCCCCACTGTGGATAATCAGTCATCTTGCGGCGTGCCACTTCTTGCATCAGAATGCCAGGCTGCCGCTTGAAACGACTGCCCTTCGGTTTCAAAAAACCAGTTTGTACTTGGACCAGATATTCTAGGATATCGCACCTGGTCTTGATCAGACATGGCACACTCATCAGCAGATCTGAAAGAAAGGTGGCCCCTGTCGCATAGCTCGGCGGTGCCCGCTGTCTCCTCCGCGAGGGCCATCGGCTCGAGGCGAATAATATATGGCTTCGCCTGTAGAACAAGATGCCCCACGCCGATCGATCCACGAACTGCCCCGCGCAACGCGAAGAACAATGCCAACCGCTTCAGCGCCCCACGCTCGCGCTCCACGCACTGATGCACGCGCAAGATCGCATTCTTCACTGCCAACACCAGAAAGTCACCAACGCGCATCATAATGATGCACGCCAAAACAGACCTCTCGTCATCGCACCGGCATCCATACATATCGTCGCGCAACGACTGGTGCAACTCAAACCCGCTGAGAAAAATGCCGACATGCGATCTGGAGCGGAACCGGTCCATCAACCAAGCCGCACATGGACTTGCTCAGTAGCAAAACATGAAGACCTCGCCCCATGTCTCGACCGTCGAAAATTCGAACAGACGCGGACGTAGGCGTCGCCAAACGTTTGCCTGAGGTTGATTCCACGCTGCCCAGGTGCGTCTGCGCTCGTGACCAAGCTCCTTTACTCGCGCTTCGGTGCGCGCGTCGAATGCCCCGCAGACCAACAAGCGCTGAGCTCCAAGAGTCATTGCTAAAAAATGAATAGCGATGATGTTAAAGACGAATGCCAAGGTACTCACTTACGCAGAACGCCCATGAAGCATTGCCTACACATGCACGACTCGACCACTGACGGGCGACTCGCCTCCCACGCGCGCACCCAAACTGCATCAATCGCGTTGGCGATGTTGCTAACCTTGCCAAGGGTGGGCACCTCAGACTTATGTGTAAATGTATACCTGGTAACATATCGACCTCGTCTCGGCGTCACAGTAGTTGATTACGTCACTTCCTGTCAGGAAATCATCGTGAGCTCCGGAGAAGAAGTCATCTGCTAGAAAGCCGTACCAGAAGCACGCCTCCTTCACCCATGGTTCCAGAAAGACCAGGAGCGGTTCCTGCGCTGTCCACGCGCTCGATCCCGACGTAGCGAAGGAAAGCCAATGCTGAGTTCGACCTGCACTCTCTGCTGCATGCGCCATCGGGCCCAAGATATACAGCACTGAAACCATGCCGAAGGTGCCACCGAGACGCGGTTCTCGGATTCTGGAGACGGCAATGTTTCCTCCAAACATTCAGGCGCGTAGTCGATGGCGCCAGGTGGAAATTCAATCGTTGCGCCCAGCGAGCACTGTGGGTTTTCCAAAGTGATGTCTACCACTGGATCTGCTCCTGCCACTGCTTCTGGCTCGCTTGCTATCAGAGCTGTCTCTCGTGGTCCTGCGACGCTTGCTGAAGTCGAAGGCGAGGCTGGCGATGGCACGGCCCGGCTCGCCGGTCATCTTGCCCTTCGTGCCGCGCAGCAGGCGATGGTTTCAAGGGCGGACCTGGTCCTTGCTCGACAGGCTCTTAGACTGGCCAAAATCCGCCGCTGCGGACGCAGCGTTGAGGAGCTTCTTCTCGGGCATGGCGCTGATCCCCACCATCCCAACTCTTGCCCGCGCTCTGTCGCTGGACGCACTTCAAAGCGGCTGCGGCTATAGGATCGGCGACGACGAAGATGCCTGAGCCCCCCGAGATGAATTTGGACGCCCGAAATAGGCACGGAAAGAATGAGCACCATGCCCAAAAACAAATGTTGTCTCAACCAGCAGCGGCCGCTGTTGGGCAGGCGGCCTCCTGTCTTAAACAGAAACAGGCCGCTGCGGCGCGGACTGCGAGTCCTGTTCAAAATAAAAGAGAACTGCTGTCGGGCTTTGTACCCATTCTTTCCGTACCCATGTCGGGCGCCACGAATGAGGACGGCTGCCTGACCTCTCGAGGGGGCGCTGGCCACGGCAAGGTAGCAGGCCTTCTTCTGATCATGATTCTCGACGGATTCGTCGATGCCGAACCTGATGGCCTTGATTCCTCCACTTAAGGTGTCATATTCGCTCTCGCCGCAATCGGAGATTCAGACGCCATCATCTTGGCAGGCGGCGGACTATATGTTTCCTTGATGGTGATCTGTCTAACTCAAGCAATATCGAAGTCCTGAACTTAGCCGATCCACGTGCTGGGGGAACATTGAGCTGCTGAGCTGACGTCTCCAAAATGCCGGGTGGCTCGCCCAACGGCGACGCCAACATCCGCCGCCTTGATCCATCAATCAGGTGGCGACGGTGATCTAACCTTCGCTGCCAGAGCCAGCGGAGGCGATGGCGGCGCGGCAGGCCGCGGCGCAGGCGCTTCCTGCCCCACGCTCTGGCTTGGTCCGGGCTGCGCGCCAACGACGGCGGCGCCGGCGTCGCATCGTCAGGCGCCGCGCGCGGCGACGCAGGCTGCGGCCGCGACAGCCGCGGTCGCGCTGGAAGCTGCCGCCCAGAACTTGCGGTGCAGGAGGCTTTACAGGTGGCGATCGTTGATGGACTCGGGATGTAGATCATGGGATCGTCGTCGCCGAAGGGCGCTAGAGTCCCAGCTCTCGTTGGCGAATTCAACATTGGGCTCGAGTCTGGATCAGCCTCGCCATCCTGAATGCACCCAGGAGCAAGCCTGGTATGCCACCAAGAAACGCTTGCCTGAATGACTGCCTATCGGGACCAGTGATGTCTTGTTACCAGGCCTGGCATCCGCCATCGCGCACTGCCCCCGCAGCCGCTGCACCCGTCGCACACTGCGTCAGTAAACAAAGTTGATTCGGGGCCCCGCGCGCCTCGCGCCACAACCGAACTGAAGTCCATCGATGATCAGGTTGAGCAGATCTCGAGCTGCATGACGAGAATGAGCCAGAATACGAGGAGGTCGACCTCCAAGTCGTCTGGAGCGTGGATATACCACTGGGTCTGCCAGTCCTACTGTCTGCCGTAGATACTAAACCTGTCACAGAACTTGATCTTCCAATTAATTCAAATGCGAAGATATCAGCTCCTTGTTCGCGTCGCTCGACGCAGTGCATACCTGCGTCAGCCACGCCAGTTCACTGCAGTTCGGATGCGTCCTAGTGGAACTAGCATCGGATGGCCTCTCTAGGTGATAATGCACTCGTTCTCCTCGCTCATGCACTTGGCCATCTGGGCTGGGACACCCACTTTGATCCTTAGTGGGTGTTCTCTCCACAGCACTCCACGATATGCTTGGGCGTCTCCGGCGAGTACTGCTGAGGCTTGGCATTGGCTGCCTCGGCGACGCGGCGCTCAATTGCCGTCTGGGCGATGGCCTTTCTCGCGCGAAGCCTCAGCCGAATCTAAAACTCAATAGGAGTCTGGGGCCCCAGGACTCGCGTTGCTGATTGCCGAGATCGCCATATTGTCGCGGCGACACAAGTCGCGCGGCTCGCAGACCAAGAGCGCCCGTTTCGGCGTCGAACTTCCATCGGCCAGGACCGAATTACAGCACGGGCTGGCCTCGATGACGCAGCCGCCTTGGCTTTCGAGGACGCCCAGGCCAAGACGTCGCCCTGCATGGCCTGCCCGAGCACGTCCGCCGGACCCGTGGAGGTCTCACTCGACATTATGGGCCTCGCGCCGTTTCCCATGCAGTCACCAGGAGCAGCGCCCTCTCGATGAGGCGCGAGGACCTCGGGCGGTCCAAACTAGCGCGGCACGCAATAGCGCGCGTCGAATGTTTCGCGGGCCCACAGGCACTGAGTTCCAAGAGCCATCGCTAAAAGATTAGTAGCGCTGATGTTAAAGACGAATGCCAAGGCACTCACTTACGCAGAACGCCCATGATGCATCGCCCACACATGCACGACTCGGCCACAGACGGGCGCCTCGTCTCCCACGTGCGCGCCCATGCTGCATCCATCGCGTTGGCGACGTTGCTAACCTTGTCAAGGGTGACACATCCGCCGACCCCTTGTGGGTCTCTAGGCGTGTGAGATAGTTCCCCCCCCCCTACCCCCCCCCCCCGGGACCCCAAACCGTAGATTCGACCCCCCCCCAGCCCGGCGCGAGCGCACCACGAGGCTTCTCCAGACCCAAGAGGGCGTCAAGACGGGGCAAGAAGGCCCCAAGAGGCCTCCAAGACGGCTCACGAGGGCCCCGAGACGCCACACATGTGCTCCAAGACGCCCAAGATGGCCCCGAGATTGGCCAAGAGGCCTCCAAGACGGCCCAAGAGGTCCCAAACAAGCCTTCCAAGAGGGCCTCAAGAGGCTAAAATTGTTGATGTTCATTATGTTTTTCTGTGTTTCTTGCCTTTTTGCCTTTCCGGCTTCCCGACGCTCCAACACGGCCCAAGAGGCCCCGAAGACAGCCACAAGACGGCACAAGAGACCCCCAAGACGGCCCCAGATGGCCCCAGAGGCCCCCAAGACGGCCCAAGAGGGTTCCAAAACTGCACCCAGAGAAGCCCAAGAGGCCAACCAAACATTTCAAAAAACTAGCTTTCCGCCCCAAGAATCCCCAGGCGGCCCCAAGTGTGCCCCCAGAGGCCGCCAGAGGCCCCCAAGACTCTCCCGAGACGCCCCAAAGAACCCACAAGAAGCCTCCCAGAGGCTCCGAAACGGCCCCCAAGTGGTTTCAAAACTACATCCCAGAGGCCCTCGAGAGCCGTGCCGCGAGATCCCGATACACCTACAAGATGCCTCTAACCCATAACCCAGGACTCTGAGCCTTCTTTCTGTGTCCCCTCTCGCCCCCCCCCACCTCGGCCCCCAGGTGGCTTCAACATTGCCTTCCAGAGGCCCCCGAGAGCCGTGCCGCGATACCCCGATACACAAACAAGAAGCCTCTAACATATAACCCAGAACCCATAGCCTCATCTCACTATCCCCCTCCTCCTCTTCCTCCTCCTCCTCCACCTCCTCCTCGTCCCCCTCTCCTCTCCCTTCGTTTCATTCCCCACCCTCCTCCTCTCCCGATCCTCTCTCCGATTCTTCTCCCCCCCATCCTCCGCCCCCCTCCTCCTTCTCTCCCCGTCCTCCTTCTCCTCCCCAGCACGCGCGCCCGATTGGGCATCATTTGCACGTATTGCACTTCAGGGTGCCCTTCTTTTCGTCGCGCGCGACATGGCCAGGGTTCCCGGGAAACGCCGACTTCGGTAGTCTCCTCTCGCACGCGCCGCTGCACTGATACGCTCGGCAACTGCGCGCTGTGAACACGAGTTTCTCACAGCCCCCGCACACCACTTTGAGTTGTTTCGTCTTTCGATGATGTTCCACTTGCGCCGGCTTCACATGTTTCGTGTCCGAGAACGCTCCTCCGCACGCCGCGCACGTCAGCGGCTTAGCGTCCGCCTCAGCTTTCCGCTTCTTATTATTCAGCTCGCGCGTCGTCCTCTCGCGCTCTTCCGCGCACCTCCGACATAGCCTCTCCCCTGCTGCTTTGTGCTTCTTTTGAGCATCGGACATCTCCGCCTCCTCTGGGCACGCCGCCAGACAGTCATCGTTCGAACAAAGCACTTGGCCCACGCGTTTCCAATTATTCGACTCGCGCGTCGTCCTCTCACGTTCTTCCGCGCATTTCCGACGCAACCTCTCCCCTGCTGCTGCGTGCTTCTTCTGGGCTTCGGACATCTCCGCCTCCTCTGGGAATGACGCCAGACAGTCATCGCTCGAACAACGCACTTTGCCCACGCTCTCGGCCCATTTCGCGTTGCAACGGCGAGACTTCTGTTGCCCTTTGACACCGCTGCACTTGACACAGCACAAGGTCCGAATTATTCTCGCGTCGACCCCATCGCCAACACCTGCCACGCCCCCATCGCCGCCCTCCTGCACGCCTCCATCGCCCTGCGCTGTCGTTGCCCATCCGTCGCGCATCTTGCGCCATTTCTCGTCCCGGCTCTTCATCTCGGCGGTGCACTCTTTACAAAACGCCGGCCTCTCCTTCCGCTGGAACTCGCACTTCGTGAACGCCTCCGCCAGCAGCCGTCGTCGGCAACGCCCGCGCTGATCGCGCGGCATCAGCTTCGCCTCCCACTCCTCCCAGTCCACTTTATCCCCGCGAAGCGCCTGCAACAATTTCTGCGTGCCTGGCATCTCTCCCGCGTTGCACGGCTTCCTGTCGAAGGGCCTGAAAATCAGCAAGTTCTCCCGCCTCCGCGCGCGCGTGATGGCAACGTAACTGGACATCCAACTCACGCCGCGCCCTCTTTCGAGGTCTGCTATCACCGCTGCCATGGTTCGGCCCTGGGCAGAGTGCGCCGTCACTGCCAAAGCCGGGGTTGCCATAAATTGGGTGCGTTTCACAGTCAAGACTGGATGCTTCCGATACCCGTCCAAGAACCATTGCCGCCCTTTCGATGGGCAGATCGGATACAGCCCCGGCTCCCGCCCGGGCAGGTGCCACTCCTTCGTCTGGAAGTCCAACACAATCACTCGCGGCAGATGCAACACCACTTCCTCGTCTTCATCTCCCACGACCTCGTCCTCGTGCAGCACCCATCCATGGATCGTGGCCGTGCGCCCCCGCAGAAGCTGTTTCTTCGACCGATCCAAGTGATCCCCCAAAGCCACGGGCATCCCTTTGGCCAGCGGCAGCCACCCAGGCAAGCTCGCGCACTCCTTGTCGCGGTACCCGAGCCAACGTATCTTATCCTCCACCGTGTACGGTCGCCTCTGTTCCCCCTGGGGCTGTAGACGTTCTCCTTGCGCCGGACAGGACCCCCGAAAACCGACGGGGCGTGAAGACGATATCCCCTCCAAATGAATCCCTGGACCCCTACCAGAGCCCGCTTGACGCCGTGTCCTCATCCTCACCTTCCTCCATCTATTTATCTTTCCACTCCTCTGCCTCATCCCCCACAGAGGCACCCCCAGGACCCCCCAAGAGCCCCTGGGGAAGGGAAATACAAAAGAACTGATACCTGTGCGACCAAAGAATACAGGGGGTCGGCGGATGTGGCGTAAGCCTGTACAATCCACGTCCGGAAGTGACGTGTTGCCGGAGGCAGGTCCGCGGATGCTGTAATGCAATGGATCCAATGTGTCCAATGCTTGCATAATTCCTACATAGTGTATGTGGTGCGTTACATATTGAGAGTCTCCCCCCCTGAACGCCCTACCCCCCCCTGGAGTCGCGCCACTTCCATCGACCCTCAGGAGGAGGGCCCCTTCTGGGCCTCAAAATCTAGAAAAACCTATGGAAAACCGATGATTTGGGCACCTTGAGCCTTTTGGGGATCCAAGAGGGCCCCAAGACGGCTCCAGATGGCCCCAAGACGGCCCAAGACGGCCCTAAGACGGCCCGAGATGGCCCCAAGAGGGCCCAAACAGAACCCAAGACGGCCCAAGAGGGCTCCAAGAGCGCCCACAAGAGCGCCTCCAGAGGCGAAAAACATAGTTTTTCCTTACGTTTTTGAGAGATTTGAGCTTTCTCGCCTTTTTCGCCTCTCCGAAGCCCATGACGGCCCGAGCAGCCTCCAAGATGGCCCCAAGAAGGCCCAAGAAACACCCAAGGGGGCCCCAAGACGGCCCCAGAGGGCCACAAGACGGCCCAAAGAGGCCCCCAAGACGGCCCAAGAAACCCCTGAGACGGCCCAAGAGGACCCCAAGAGGGCCCCAAGGCGGCCGCGAGAGGCCCCCAAGAAGTCCTCCGAAGGGGCCAAACGGCGCGAAAGCGCCCCAAGACGGCCCAATACGCCCCCAAGAGCCTCACAAAGGCGTGCGCGCCGTGAGGCCCCCAAATTCCCCGAAAAAGTGCCCCCCAGTAGGACCTCCGAAAGCAGTCCCCAAGCAAGCTCCAAAGAGGCCCAAAGAGCCCACCAAAGGCCAGAAAAAAAAAAAAAAACGTAGCGACTGAGTGTAATATTAGTTTCGCCCCCCTGGAATAACTGCGCGCAGCGCCAGCCAGTGGAAGTTGGTTCACGGGCGGCGCGGCCATGATTAGAGCCAGCGCTGGAAGGGAAGATGGGGAGTGAGTCAAAAAAGGGGGGGAAGAGGCCAGAAGAAGTCCCCAAGAGGCCCAAAGAAGCTCCCAAGAGGCCTCCAGGAGGCCCCCAAGAGGCTCCCAGAAGGCCCCGCGACGTGACTGTACGTGCTCCGGACGTGCACCCCGCGAAGCGAGAGGAATCGTACATAAAGAAAGAAATGCGCCGACCCTGTCGGCGTGTGTGAGAGGCTTATCCGTTGGAATCGTCCTCGTCATCGCTCGCCGTCGTCGTCGTCGTCGTCGCTGTCGCCGTCACCGCTCCCCCCTGTCCCTGTCCGTGGACCCTCCTCAACAACGTCCCAGCCAAAGAGAAATCAAGCAAAGTCGCAATCGAGTCCAAAGGAACCCCTTCTCTTTGATTCCTTCCCCGCAGGGGGGGTCCCGGGGGGGGGGGGGGG
>CAUYUJ010019147.1:114383-186339 GCA_963575745.1 Prorocentrum cordatum
GATCCGGTTGTTTTGTTGTAATCCGTTTTCCCTTGCAAAAAACACTATAAAATGACATTTCTTGTTCTAATATAATCAAATTTCAAGAATCCCTTGCAAAAAATAAGGTAAAGTGGACATTCGCGCGCGCGCAAGACGAAATCCTTCCAAAAGCTTAGTGTTCGGAGCGATTTTAACATAAAAACATAAAAAACAATGGTTTTTCAACAAAAAAATGTCAAAATCTCATCCCGCGCGCTCTTGCGGATTCGTAGGAAACCCAACACTTTTTAACATTTCTGTCAAACGGGCTTTTGCGAGCAACTTTTTCGAACTTCTGCAACAACGGTTGCGCACCTGCCAGGGCCATCATCCCTGTCAAATAATACCATGCGGGACACATTCGTTTTTTCTTCGCGCGCGCACGCCGAAATCTCCAAAAACCATTGGGCTTCTTAAGAATTTTAGCACCGCGCATCATAAAATCACACGAATCGCATCGTAGGTCCTCGAAAAACACCTGCACGACTTTTCAAAATTTCCACCCGCGCGCGCTGTCCGAATCCTAAAACAACCAATGGTTTTCCAACATTTATGTTACATGAGCTCGCGCGAGCTACTTTCGCACGCTCTTGCAACGGGGTTCGCGCGCCTTCCAGGGGCCATAATCCCTTGCGGTTGCGCCATAGGTTGCGCCCTCGGCCGCCGAGACTAAAACGCCCCCCTATTGGTTGCGCCATAGGTTGCGCCCTCGGCCGCTGAGAATAAAACGTCCCCCTACTGGTTGCGCCATAGGTTGCCCCAGGAGGCCTTCAAGAGGCCCCAAGAGCCCGCCGTGAGGACCCAATAAGCCCCCAAGAGGCCCCAAGATGCTTCCAAGAAGCCCCCCCAAGCCCCTCAAGAGGACCCCAAGCGGCGCCAGGAGGCTTCCCCCCTTCCCCAAGAGGACCCCAAGCGGCCCCAGGAAGCCTCCGACTGATCACTGGCACATCCGTAGCCATCTCGGATCAAGGTATCGCCTGTGGTCTTGGATGGTCCATGGCTTTGACGGCGAAAGCCCTTGACGAGCAGTATGGCCCGGAGCTGTCGCGGCCTCCCTTGGCCGACTGCGAGAGCCCGTATTATTTGCATCAGGCGCTCGTTGCAAAGGGTATCCAGGTCAGTCACCAGGCGTGCAAGACTTGGTGGGGCAAATATCGGGTTGTGCCTGGCAAGGTTAGTATTTCTAGCGCCCAGGAGCTGGAGGAGCAGCACGGTTCTGCCATCCGCCACCTGGGCATCGAGTATAATGCACCTTTCAAATTATGCGGGGCGCTCCGACAGTTGGATCCACCACTGTATGTGACAGATCAGGTCGCAAAGATGTGGCTACTGCAGTATTCTTCCAAAGAGACGCTTGTCAAAGTGCAGAACGCTGGCCATCTGGAGACCTGGTATGGAGAACGTATTCGCAAAGACATGCCCGAGGGGACTACTGACGGGGCCGTGTTGAAGCAGTGGCTCCTGGGACATTTATCTGTACCTGCTGACGCCAGGGTATGCCAGAAGTGGCTCAGCACGGAGTGGGGCGCCAAGGGAGCATTGAATACTGCCCAAGCTGTGGAGGAATGTAAAGGCCAGCGTCTTCGACTCAATCAGTATCGGGAGAGCTTCGCCGATGAGGCCGCCGCGGAGGTCCTCTCGCAGCTTCTCTCGGAGAGCGACCCTCCCGTCGCTGTCAGCGGTATGGTGTTGAGGCAATGGTACGTGAAGTATCACCCTGACTCTGGACCTTTGCAGTATGACACGGCTGAAAAGCTCGACGCGGCACTTGGTGACCACATGCGCGCGGTATATCCAGGGCTGAAGTACCGCACCTTGCATGCCGCGTTGCGTATGCGACGGAAAGCTGTCTTGGTGTCCCGAGGAGTGTTGAGACAGTGGTGCGATGCGTATGCGTCGGTGATCTCTTCAGTGCAGGCGACGGCTTCATCCGCCCAGGCCGTCACCAGGCGTGTATTGAAGCGCCCGGCGGCGCAGGTCGCAGGCGTGGTATTGAAACGGCCAGCCGCCACGGGATCTGTCCGCGTGGGCAAACGGCCTGCCGCGGTCGACTGGGAGGAGCCCGTATCGAAGCAGCAGGCCACGGCAGCTTCTTCCTCCACAGATGTGGTTTGTATAAAGCTGCTGACGGGTGAGGCTGTAGAGGCGGCATGCGGCAAGCGGTATCGAGAGCAGGTCTCCGACTTGGGCCTTGGCCTCACTTACCAGAATATGCAGGTGCGTCTGAAGGCCTGGGGGTATGAGGCGGGTCCATATGCCTTGCGAGAGTGGCTTTGCAAGTATCGACTCGGAGACGGTGCCAAACATGGCAATTGCGCCGTCTACGCGTTGTCGCGCAGGGACCTCCAGTACTGGTATTTCGTAGAAGGCTTGAGGGGGCGAGCGCTGGTGGACAAGTATCGCGCGGAGACCGGGGTATTTGCAGGTTGGAAGGGCCTGGAGGTGTGGCTGAAGGCGCCCTCCCAGCAGCTGGCACTACTGGAGAATGCTGAGGATATACACCGCCACGATTGCGGGGAGCATGTCTTGGAGCAGCTGCAGAAGGGCGTCTCGGCCGAGGAGGTGAAAAAGCAGTTACTGGCGCAGTATCTCGTGGATTGCAGGACCACGCAGCGGCTCGTAGCGCATCGTCGCTATCGCGAGCAACGTGGCGAATACTGGACCAGCGACCACCTAGAGCAACAGGAGTGGGAGTTCTTGTATTCCTTGGTTTCTCTGGATAGCAAGCTCGGCCACAACTGGGAGGTTGCTTCGCGCCCCCTGCGCGCCCGGGCTAGATCTGGTTTGGAGGCTGTGCGTGTATCCTTATGTCAGCGCTTGGGGGTGGCGGAAGAGTTGGTGCCTTTGCACAATCTATCGGTATTTTTTGGTGCCCACGAACGGCATGCCAAGTTGGCACTCGAGTATCCAGATGCCTTCGTATGCAAGGATGTGCTGCCAGGTCCCGTGGTGGAGGCCTACGAGAAGACCTTCCAGGGCCAGGTGCTGCCGAGGACTGCACACGCGTGTATCTCCGACAAAGAGCACGGCTGGTATGCGAGAGCTCGCAGCGTGGCGACAGCTGACCGTTGCATAGTATTCCCGAAAATGGCGGCGGACGCTTGTCTTATTGCTGCGTATGCCATGTTAAAGTGCCAGGAGGTATTTCAGCGACAGTCTTGGTCCATGTCATTACTCGCCAGTATCCAAGCCACCTACACGAAGCAGTATAATCTGACAGACTTTGCGTTCTGGGTGTGCTACGGGAGTTGGTCCGCTTGCGAGGCCTGCGGTTCGTTCTTCTTCAATGACGAGTATTTCTCGAACCGTGTATATCAGGATCGTAGCACGTCGGAACAACCAGACATGCTGGCGGCGTATCGTCGGCAAGTACCGCAGGACCCGGTGGTGCACGCGTGTGGCCAAGTTGGTATATCTTCGAGATGGTGGTATAAGCCAGGCATGTACACGCCTGTGGTTGCCAGATGCCCTTGCTGTTCTGGTTCAGAGACTCCTCTCGAGAAGTTCAACCGCCGTATGCAGAACCACGGGAAGGCCCTCAAGGTTGCAAAGACGTCGGAGCTGTATAGGATCCCCTTGGCGACGAAGTCGGGCTACGAGGCAAAGGAGTGTATCACCTGGCCTCGATGCTCGTTTGGGGAGTTTTCGCTGGACCACAGCACTGGGCCCTGTATGCACGAGATGACCGTGGACGAATGTCGTGCTCTGAGCATCGTCGTCTTGAGGACCTCAGTACAGCAAGAGAGGTATGGCGCTGCGCACCAGTTCAACTGGAAGAAGGTGGGCCTCTCGCGCGCGTACTTCAAGAAGGACCTGGTCTGCGAAGCGAGTATGCCTACCGTCCGGTGCAAGGCTGCGTTTCATTTTTTGAGGGAGCACAGCAAGTATTACCGCGCCTTTCTGACGGAACAGAGGATCCTCCTCCTCCTCCGACGACGACGACGACGACGACGACGAGAGCGACGGCGACGACGACGACGACGACGACGGCGACGACGACGACGACGACGACGACGACGAGAGCGACGGCGACGTCGACGACCACGAGATTGACTAACAAAAAACAAACAAACCATAAAACACAAAAACAAAAAAAAGGCTAGCAAACAAAATAACAAAAACAATACAATCAACAACTATTCATTGGAATAGGGCGCATACCAAGTATGACAGTAGCTTTCTGACTCTCCTGAGGATCCGTATCGAGAACCGCAGCTCCTTGAATCTGTCCTCCTACGACCTCTTTGTTGTCCAGAAGGGTATCGAGTGTGCCATGTATCCCGTCTTGTACCCGACTACGGACTTCACTGATACGGGTATAATGGAGCACTACTATGCCCAGACCCAGGATAACACGAATCGTGTGGTATCCATCGGCCTGTCTTGGACTCGGAAGGTGCTGTCCAGTGCCCGCGTATATGGCGAGCAGCGGGACCTGCCGTTTTTCCTGTACGAGAAGCATCTGGCGAATAAGTATTTCAATGCACAAGTCCGTGCCAAGAGCCTCGGCGTCACGGGGGACGTTATGACTCGAGATTCGCAGGCCTCTACGGGGTATTGGGAGATTGTGCAAGACTCCCTCGCTGATCTGGTGCGTATCATGCTCGTGCGCTGCTGCGACGAGAAGAATTATGAGGCCCTGTATCAACGCTGCCGGAATCTCCGGGGACAGGTATGGCTGTGCGCGTTTCCGAATTTGTTTATCACCATCGCGCCCGCGGAGCGGAAGTTCCCGAGGCCGTATTTCATGGAGCCGTACCTTCGCTGTATTTTTGCTGGTGCCTATATGATGTCACTCCATATGTACTTCCTGGTTCGCTGTATCTGGTTGTTCTTGGCGAACCGCTGGGGCCACAGGTTCGTTTCTTGTGTAACACAAATCCAGGAATTGTTTTGCGAGTTTGTCTCATGTCATATGTATCCTGTACCCCATGTATCACATATAACAACTGGATGTGCTCCACAAACTGCCCCAAAAATGTGACCAACTCTTCTGCGAGTTTGTCTCATGTGTATCAGACGCATCATGTACCATATGTATCATGTCACCACAGTGTGCTTACATAAAGAACAGTGTCCAGGTACTTCATCGTTTACGAGTGGTGTATGAAGACCGAGTGCCAGGGCCGTGGCACCCCGCACTGGCACATCTGCGCGTGGGTTGTATGCTTTGGGCTGTTGCAGAATCTCCAAGGGCGCACTGGTACGGCTGTCGTGTCGGCATTCGTCAAGTTCCTCTCGCTGGTATTCTGCGCCGAGATAGATGTTCAGATAGGCAACGGCCGTCTGAACTACATTTCTGGGTATGTGGCGAAGGACCATGATGCCGTCGACGTCGGGCTCGGCGAGCATGTGCAGAAGAATGCAAACAGCTCCTGGCTGACCGCGTATCGCTTGCTTAGCAAGAGCAGCCCGTGCTTGCCGGAAGTGGCGATCCGTTTGGCGCAACTGTCGGAATTTGAGCGGTCCTACTCTCATGTATTGCTGTATCCACCGCAGCCGGCAGCCATGGTGAACTATGACGGGCGGCAAGGCAACTTTTCCTCGAGGATGTATGGCTTTTATCTGCAGGAGAAGAGGGAGCAGCTGGTCGCAGGGATTCACGTATCGGAGAGTTTCTTGGTATGGCACCGTGGCAGGGAGTATGACTCCTTCAACCACTGCGTTCATTTCCGCGGCGGCCGACGTAATCAAAGGTATGAACCTACGCAAGTGGTCGCCTGCAGGTACTGGTACGAGCTGACGGACGGGTATTGGGGCCAGCATTCACTGACTGTGCTGCCACATGTATACGCTGCACAATTACTCCCTCGGACGTTCAAACACCTGGACAGTATGAAGAATTTCGTGGGCATGATCGAGTATCTCATGTCCTGGAAGTGGTCGGGCTCTGTTGATATCGTGGAGACGTCGTGTGATCTGAAGTTCCATACTCATGCGCTTCCGATGCGAGTGGGTGATGACGGCCAGATACTTACATTCGGCTCTGAGTATACTGCCGGAGGCCCTGTATTTGCCAATGACAGGGCAGCATTCGAGTATCCGCTCTCGCTGGCCCGACGCGATCTGCAATTTCGCGGTATGCGCGATGAGCGTGTCGGCTGCTTCGAGCAGAAGCAACACGCGAATTTTCTGTTGTATATGCGTGTTGCTCAATGCGATAACGAGCCAGAGTACGAGTGCCTTCGGCAGGAGTGGGATACCTTGAACAGGCCGAAGTATGAGCAGCGCACGTGGAGCCCAGAGCAGGCTGACGCCATCGAACGGGTCAAGAAGGGTGCATCGCTGGAGGACGAGGAGGAGAAGCAGAACAGTAAGCGTTTCTTGTATATCTCTGGACCGCCCGGCAGTGGGAAGACGGCAGCATTGTTGGAGCTGGCCATTTGGGCATGTGAGTCTCTTCAGGTCTTGATCGTGTGCCCCACGGGGTATCTAGTGCACCAGTACAAGTCCAAGCTGCCGGACAGACCTGGCATTGAGAATATCCGAGTGGACACGATACAAGGAGTCTTGAAGTATAAGAGGGCCGGGAAGGACGGCAAGGTCCGCTGGGCTCCACCCTCGGCTTTGAGAAGTATTGATTTGATTCTTTGCGATGAAGGCAGCCAGTATGAAGACCAGGAATGGATGCGTTTTTTTGCCTCGGTGCGGGAGCAGCCGCACAAACCCTTCACTGGTATCGTCGCCGATTTTAAGCAGATGCAGCCAGTATTGAGCGGGGGCCAGTGCGAGCACTTCTGCAACCAAATGGACAAGGTTGATTTGAAGACCGTGTATCGCACCGCAGACAAGCAGCACTTGGTTTTCCTGAATCGCATACGCGAGGCTCAGCCAGATCGAGCGTGTTTGACGGAGTATTTTGTCGACCGCCATTGGCATCATGAGTCCTTGGAGGCTTGTGTTGAGCGCGGAATGGCGTTGGCGTCGGGAAAAGGCCAATCCGTTTTTCTTTGGCTCACGTTACGAACGCAGGCTCGTCGGAGGTAAATAGCAGAGGCGCTCGCATTACTCGGATTAGTGAGGCGATCTGCAAAGGGTGGTATTGCGACCCGACACGAATCACGACTACGTATTTTGGCAGGACCTGGGTATCGTCTTCGCCTCAGTCGAACTTCTACAAGCACGAGGCTTTGGAAATGGGGCCTTTGGCCACGGTGTGCGAGTCGCTCCGTGGAAACTCCGTGAATTACACCAGGCTGGTGGCACGGGAACATGGTATTGGTGCACCCGCATCGAAGGAGGATGGGGAGGTCTTCCTGCCCTGTCTGCTACGGGTATGCGAACCACGGTGCGTCGAGCCCAGGGTGGCGGATCTCGTTCAGCGGCTGTAATTGGACTTCGAGCGAAAAGAGAGTGGCTACGAGAGGGTATGGCTACGTTGCCTGCAGCCGCTTTAAGTCTCGCGAGGGCTGTTATGTATTCGGCAAGGTCCGCCGCAGTGACTTCCTCCCGGCTGGGCCTGAGCAGGCTGGCGAGGTGCTGGAGCGCGGCTACGACTCGGTATCGTCATCTGACGACGAGGGGAAAGGCCTCGAGTATGCCTGTGCAGATCAAGGGGAGTATGACGCGGACCCTGTTGTGTCCATGGACATGGGCAACAGTCTCGTGGACTTCCTTGTGAGCGCAGAGGATACGGCAGATGTATCCAAGACCGGCTGCCAACGTATCCTTGCAGACTTTGCTGCAGGTGCCGCTGCGGAGGCTGCCGGTGCGCCAGTGTATGAGGAGATGGGCGTATGCAGTGAGCTCCCAGTGAGGGAGGCAGAGTGGGGCGAAAATGGTGAGCTGCTCGTCTACGGCGGCACGGCCACGCCGGAATGATGTATGACGTATGGCGACGGGGACAAACAAAACAAACGTACACACGCGCATGTGGCCATGTCGGCCTAGTACCATATCTAATGTATGTATCCGGGCCCGCATGTGACCAACTGTTGTCTTTGGCGCATGCCTTTCATACGTATCACGTGCAATATGTATTATACGTAAGCTGTGCATGTGGGTCAAAATGTGCCCCAAAAATGTGACCAACTTTTGTCTCTGTCCCATGTCTCTTATACGTATCTTGTGCAATGTGTAATTATATAACAACTGCATGTGGGACAAAATTTGCCCCAAAAATGTGACCAAATTTTCTTTGTCTTCTGTTCTCTTACGTATCATGTGCAATATGTATCATACGTAACAACGGCATGTGTGGCAAAATTTGCCCCAAAAATGTGACCAACTTTTGTCTCTGTCTCATGGCTGTCTTTTTCTTGTGCAATGTGTACTTATGTAACAACTGCACGTGGGACAAAATTTGCCCCAAAAATGTGACCAACGTTTCTCTGTCTTCTGTCTCTCATACATATCATGCGCAATATGTATCATACGTAACAACTGCATGTGTGGCAAATGCCTCCAAAATGTGACCAACTTTTGCTTCTGTCTCATGGCTGTCATACGTATCTTGTGCAATACGTATTTATGTAACAACCGCATGTGTGACAAAATTTGCCCCAAACATGTGACCAACTTTTCTCTGTGTCCTGTCTCTCATACGTCTCATGCACACTATGTATCATACGTACGAAAGGCAGGTGTGGCAACATTTGCTCCAAAAAAGACCAACTTTTGTCTCTGTGTCATGGCTGCCATACCTTGTGCAATGTGTACTCATGTAACAACTGCACGTGGGACGAAACTTGCCCCAAAAATGTGACCAACTTTCTTTGTCTCATGATCTCATACGTATCATGTGCAGTATGTGTCATACGGAACAATTGCATGTGTGGCAAAATTTGCCCCAAAAATGTGACCAACTTTCGTCTCTCTCTCATGGCTGTCTTTTTCTTGTGCAATGTGTATTATGTAACAGAGAAAAATCTGCCCCACAAATGTGACCAACTCTTTGTCTCCGCGTTCATCTGTCTCACGTGCAATATGTATTATACGTAACCACTGCCTGTGGGTCAAAATATGCCCCAACAATGTGACCAACTGTTGTCTCCTGTCACATGCCTATCATACTTATCATGCGCACAAAGTGTTATATGTAACAACTGCATGCGTATCATACCTATCATACGTATCCTGAGCATACATACTCTACGTATCTTGGGGCCACCATAGGCTGTCTTGGGGCCACAATTTTCCCGGGGCCATCACGTTCTGCTTCATAGGCTGTCTCGGGGCCATCTGTGCTGGGGCCACATAGGCTGTCTTGGGGCCTGTTCGGGCTGAGCTGTTCTGCACGGCTGCGCCTCGCCGAGGGCTTGCCGACGGCCCATGACTTCACGCTGTCGTCAGCATCTTCTGTATCCGTAGCCAGTAGGCCCTCAGAGATACTTCCTATTGCCTTAAGGTTTTGCTACAGTATCCGAGGTTCCGCGTATTCGCGAGCCATGCTTGCCTCCCCTTCTCTGTATGACTGGGGCGCTGCGCAGGCTCTTGTATGGCGCAATGAGGTGGGCGAGGTATTTCCTGGATTGCATCGCCCCTATGGTATCATCGTTGTCGACTCGGGGGCTTTCGTATACGGCGACGAGCACTGGTCGGTGTATATGCAGGATGTGCTCCAAGCGGTGTATGAGAATACTGGCCAGCGCGGTATCCTTGTGGCTCGCGGTGGCGCATCGTTCAACCATTGGGATGTATCCCGCACGTATCAGCATGTATTTCAGTGTATCAAGGAGCGCTGCGAGGCGCCGCTGTTCATGGTATGGGTATCCCTTGGGAATGACCTGCATCCGCCTCGGGCCGACATGCGGAAGTATGAGGCCGGGGTACTCGCCGCGGTATCGTCACTTCTCACACAGGCTTTCGCGCATTGCCCTCAGCATTGCTTCCTGTATGGTGCTTCCAGTGAGGTGTGGCAGTATGCCAAGCACTTTGACTCCGCGGAGTGTCGCGAGTATGATCGCCTCGTCGGCGTTGTATGCGGACACATTCTGGCTTGCCGCAGCACGTATCCGGGGCTCGATGCCCGGGCCGGTGCAGAGCTCCTGCATGGAGTCGAGCTTGCCGACCGTATTGGCCACATCTCTTCCGGCAGTATCGGCATGCTGCGCCACTTCTACACAGAAATTGTGCAGTGGGGTATGATGTCGGGTATGAGCCGCTCGAGTCTGTGAACTGGTTTCCTTGTGCACTCAAAGAAAAAAATCGCATGTCCCTGAGATGGTCCCAAGAGCGCCCCAAGGCTCCCAAGAGCGCCCCCGAGGCTTCGACTCGACTCCGAGAGGTATTCACGGGGTCCCTGGCTCTTCTCATCGTTCTTATCCTCCTCCTCCTCGTCCTCGTCCTCCTCCTCAGCCTTCTCTTAATTCTCCTCCTCCTCTCATCGTCCTCCTCCTCCTCCTCCTCCTCCTCCTCCCCTCATCCTCACCATCACCATCACCACCATCACCAACACCCTCACCATCACCTCCATCATCATCATCACCATCATCATCATCGCCGGAATGATCTATGACGTATGGTGCCGGACTTTTGCCTCTGTGTCATGGCTGTCATACGTAAGAGCTGCAAGTGTGGCACAATCTGCCCCAAAAATGTGACCAACTTTTGCCTCTGTGTCATGGCTGTCATACGTATCTTGTGCAATACGTAAATACGAAACAACTGCATGTGGGACAAAATTTGCCCCAAAAATGTGACCAACTTTTCCCTGTCTTCTGTCTCTCATGCGTATCATGTGCAATATGTATCATATGTAAGAACTGCATGTGTGATCAAATTTGCCCCAAAAATGTGACCAACTCTTCTCTGTCTTCTTTCTCTCATACGTATCATGTGCAATATGTATCATACGTAAGAACTGCATGTGTGGCAAAATTTGCCCCAAAAATGTGACCAACTTTTGTCTCTGTCTCATGGCTGTCATACGTATCATGCGCGATATGTAATTTTGTGACAACTGCATGTGTGACCAAATTTGCCCGAAAAATGCGACCAACTTTTCTCTGTCCTCTGTCTCTCATACGTATCATGTGCCATATGAAAAAACTGCGTGTGTGTGGCAAAATCTGCCCCAAAAATGTGACCAACTCTTGTCTCTGTGTCATGGCTGTCATAAGTATCATGTGCCATGTGTATGATATGTAACAACTGCATGTGTGACCACATTTGCCCCAAAAATGTGACCAACTTTCCTCTGGCTTCTGTCTCTCATATGTGTCATGTGCAATATGTATCATACGTAAGAACTACAAGTGTGGCAGAATCTGCCCCAAAAATGTGACCAACTTTTGCCTCTTTGTCATGGCTGTCATACGTATGTTGTGCAATACGTAAATAGGAAACAACATGTGGGACAAAATTTGCCCCAAAAATGTGACCAACTTTTCCCTGTCTTCTGTCTCTCATGCCCATGTGCAATGTGTATCATATGTAAGAACTGCACGTGTGGCAAAATTTGCCCCAACAATGTGACCAACTTTTGTCTCTGTCTCATGGCTGTCATACGTATCATGTGCACTATGTAATTATGTGACAACTGCATGTGTGACCAATAGCCCAAAAATGTGACCAACTCTGTCTTCTGTCTCTCATACGTATCATGTGCCATATGTAAGAACTGCGTGTGTGTGGCAAAATCTGCCCCAAAAATGTGACCAACTTTTGTCTCTGTGTCATGGCTGTCATAAGTATCTTGTGCAATACGTAAATATGAAACAACTGCATGCTTGACCAAAGTTGCCCCACAAAATGTGACCAACTTTCCTCTGGCTTCTTTCTGTCATACGTATCATGTGCAATATGTATCATACGTAAGTGCTGCATGTGTGGCAAAATTTGCCCCAAAAATGTGACCAACTTTTGTCTCTGTCTCATGGCTGTCATACGTATCATGTGCAATATGTAATTATGTGACAACTGCATGTGTGCCTATTTGCCCCACAATGTGACCAACTTTTCTTTGTCTCTGTCTCTCAATACGTATCAATGTTCATTATGCAGGAAACTTGCGTGTGTGGCAAATCTGCCCCAACACTGGACCACTTTTGTCTCTGTTCATGGCTGTCATTAACGTTATCTGTGGCAATGCGTAAAATTATGAAACAACTGCAACTGCCATCAATCCACATCGCATCATCATCATCATCATCATCACCATCATCATCATTACGAGCAGCATCACCATCGTCATGTCTGTGCGTGTGTGCGTTGCTCATAGGCACTTTGGCTCAAGAGGGGGGTGTTCTTGGCCACGTATTGCCTTGGCATGCAGTCCGCAGGGTATCTGTTCGTGCTGTCCTTTGTATTACTGCGTTTCACCAGAGGCCAGGCAGGAGTACCTGTCGTATGTGACTACCTTTTGGATCAGTGGATTGTATTCGTCCAGGACTTCGATTCATTCTGTCGCGGTCTTGTCCGGCACTGCGAGGCTGTATGCAAAGAGAGAGGTGGCACGTATTTAGCCCATCGGGAAGGTTTGCACATCGCGTATTCTGGTCTGAATTTTATTCGCACTCTGCGCAGGGCTCGTATACGACGGCGCCTTGTTGCATTTGCGGAGAAGTGGTCGCACGTAGTATCGGGGCTTCTGCGTCCCCGTGTCAAGGGCGTCTCGGTAACGAGCCCTGACATCATGGCCATGGGGGGCAGTATCCCGGACTATGTGGCCGTGGCCGTTCAGAAGAACCAGGTGAAGATGGCAGGTAAGTATAACAGCATGGACTGTATGCGGTGTTTTGTTACCATTCTTGAGTTTTCCATGGGCTGCACGCCCGCGGAGTATACCGAGGAGCTTCATCAGTGGTTTCTGAAGCGGCAGCGTGGGAAGTGGAGACGCCATGCTGCGGCGGAGCTCGCGTATTTTGGTGTGCTTTCCTGCGACAGTCTGACCACGGCATTGGGGCGTATGAGGAGGGCTCTGAACACCACGTCTCAAGTGAGTGTCGCGACCATGTATGTATTGTTCTGCGAGACGCGGCAGTTTATCAACACGTATTCGCTGCGTGGTCTTTGGTACCTCATGGAGGTGTATGACAAGAGCAAGTCTGTGCGGGAAAACGTTTCGCGTATCCGAAATGGGCTAGCATATAGTGTATCGACGCTTTGTCACACAATTCAGGTTTTGGAGGGGATCCGCAGCTGTGTGGGTGTATCACTCGCTGTGCTGCGGAAGTTACCCTGCAAGCGCGCTGGCGGACCTTTGGAGGTGTCGTATCAGTTGGGTCGCCGCCGTCTGTGTCCCAAGGTGGAATTGGACGGTATTCCAGAGTTCCGCGTGCTGGCGAGTTCTCTGAGCGTTGTGACTCAGAAGGTCCAGACGTATGCGAGGCAGCATACACAGCAGTATCGCGGTTTGGTCAAGGCCGCAAAGGGTCTGGGTATCAAGTACGGGAAGTCGCATACTGTGAAGAAGCTCGCTGCGCTTGTGAAGCGAGGTATGCAGAAGCCTTCAGGCACGGGGGCGCGGAAGAGGAGTTACGAGGAGCTGGTGTCCGCAGTGCACGCTGACGGCGCCAGCGAGTGTCAAAGAATGAAAATTCGGGGTAGGTGGGTCACCAGACGTGTATCCAAAGTCAAGTTGGAAGCGTTGCTGTCTGAACCTTGAGGGCGGCGTTCATTTGTATAGTTGCATGTTGTCTGACGCAGGGGTCCACCAGAACTGTATGAAACAAGAGCATCCACCAGTAATGACACACACATACACATACACACACACACATGTAAACATACTAGTCCGACGCGTATAGCCATGCCTCTACACGCACACGTGCACATACACAGTCACATACACCTCTATACATATATGTATACATATGTAGATATACTCGTACGTCAACTTTGCCCCACAAATGTGACCAACTGTTGTGTCTGTCTCAGGTCTCTCACACGTATCATGTGCAATATGTATTATACGTAACCACTGCGTGTGTGGCAAAACTTGCCCCAAAAATTTGACCAACTGTGGTCTCTGTCGCATGTGTATCATACGGATGATTTGCCGTACGTATCATATGTAACATGCTGTCCGTCGTACGTATCATGTGCAATACGTATCCAAAAACTGCATGTGTGCCAGTAGTGCCATGTGTGCCAGTAGTAGGTATCCGGTTTCAAACTGCAGCCATATATTCCCAAAGTCGGCACGGCTGCACCAGGCTTCCCACTCGGAAGTGTATTCCCCGCGGTTCCGTATGACACTCGACCACTGCCCAGACTTCGCCCTGGCCGGGGCTGCGGCGCCGACGGGCGCCCCGGCCTCCGTGGAGAAGCCGAAGGACCAGAAGAAGCGGGAGTGGCTGAAGGTATACGAGACGTTGCCCGCGCAGTTGCTCAACGTGTATGGGCTTCGAAGTTCGGCGGGGGAAGTTAAGGACGCGCAGGTATGGCCCAGATGCATTAGCCGCTGAAGAAGCGGGGCCGTATTGGGATGTCGAGATTGTGCAGCAAGAGAAAAAAGAAAAAAACAAAACGAAAAGAGTAAATTAAAAAAGAAAGGAAAAAGGCCGTAAAGCGGAGGGGTGTCGGTATTAACAGTTTCATTCACGCGCTATGAGACCTTCGCGAGTATCAAAAGGATGCCCTCGGTAATGGCGGGAACAGGCGGTATTGAGGAGCAGATGTATAACATTTGTACAAAGAGATGATGAGATCCTGGCCGGCCTTGCGTATTTCCTGGCAACCAAAGCAGCCCTGAGAGAAGGGGGCTGGCTCTCCTCCGTGCGAGCGGTACGGACGACGCAGTGCTGGCGACCGCGAAGACGGGGCCGGAGATGGACAAGTATGCGAAGCAGGTCTATGACTGGCTCGACAAGACTAAACTGTCGCGAGTCCGTATGATGGCCAATTGGCAAAGTTGCGGGGGGGTGGCCTTTGTGGCTCAATGCCACCATCGGGCTACCACCTGTTTCAGGTATCACGGCAACAGCTTTCACGGAGCTGGTCCATCGCAGCACGAGGTATCACTTCAAGACTGCAGGGCCGCTGTGAGCTCCGCCACTCGTCCGGCCACAACCTGGAATTGACGTGAGGGGGTGACTCATGTCTTCCCGGCGTCAACGACTGGCGAAGGCTTCTGAGGTCAACCGGTGTATGAAGACAAAAAAAAAAAAAAAAAAAAAAAAAGGGCGATCTTCCAGAGTCGTGCGTGCACGCTGGTGAGCAGGTGCTGCATGCATTTTGACCAGAGTATCTCTTTTTCAGCCCTCGTGCGTATATATATGAAGTTTGGAAGTGCAAAAAAAAAAACACAAACACGTGAACACCTGCTTCGGGGGTCTATGCTCTCGCGTCCCTGGTGGCACAGTGGGCTGCCGCTCCCAGGTGGCATCGTGGGCTGCCGGCGACGGCGACGGCGACGGCGACGGCGACGGCGACGGCGACGGCGACGGCGACGGCGACGCAGACGGCGACGGCGAGGGTGACGGCGACGGCGGCGACGGCGACGGCGACGGTGACGGATCCCAGCCTCAGCCTCAGCCTCGGCCTGCCTCGGCAACAGCCTGCCTCAGCGTCGGCGTCGGCCTGCCCCAGCCTCAGCCTGCATCAGCCTCAGCCTCGGCCTCAGAGTGCTTCAGCTTCCTCTTCAGCTTCAGCCTCAGCCTCAGCCTCGGCCTCAGCCTGCCTCAGCGCCAAAAGTTGCCCCAATAATGTGACCAACTTTCTGCTGTCTTGGGGCACCACAGGCTTTCTAGGCCACCATGGCTGTCTTGGGCCGTCATAGGCTTTCTTGGGGTCACCATCGGCTGTCTTGGGGCCATCAAAGGCTGTCTTGGGGTCACCATGGGCTTTCTTGGGGCCACCATTTTCCTGGGGGGGGGGGCCTCCCAGGGCCCAATGGTTTTTATGTATTCTCTTTAGGCCTTTGGCCCGAGCCGCCAGACCTATCTGGGGATCTTGGGGGGCCTCCCAGGGCCCTGTTGTTATGTATTCTCTTTAGGCCTTCGGCCCGAGCCGCAAGACCTGTCTGGGGATCTTGGGGGGGGCCTCCCAGGGCTCAATGGTTTTACGTATTCTCTTAATGCCTTCGGCCCGAGCCGTCTTCCCTGGGCACTTCGGCCCGGGCCGCCGTTACATGGGGATCTAGGGGGGGAATCCATGAGGCCCGGGGCAAAAAAAAAAAACATGATGTCGGTATGCCTGCCTTGGTCGCATGTGCGGCGGCGGACGTCGCACGAATGGCATTTTGGCACATGTATGTGGTTCGTTTCTGTTCGTATGGGCTTGGCCACTTTGCCACATCAACATTCGCATGTATGCCGCAGCCATTTGTGCTCAAGGTGCATTTGCGTATCTTCGCATTTACGTATTTGCGTATCTTCGTATTCACGTATCTTCCATCTTACGTATCTCCTTTGTCATGGACGGGGACTGGGACGCCGCCGGAGAGTGTACTCCATCGCAACAGCAGGTCGCCCAGCGTATGTGGGACTGGAACGTCCCACGCGGCGGCGAGAATGCTGTATTCGTATGGCTGAAGATGCTTGCCGAGAGCAGATGGTTCGCTACGGGTATCTACTTCCCCGCGGTGTGGAATGGCTTCATGGGTGTATGCTCTGGACGTCAACGCTGCGTCCACGCGGTGTCGAAGCCACTCGAAGTCCGCCCTGCCCCAGACGGACCTAATCGGTATCGAGACGGCCTGAGGGGTTTCGCTTTCGACTTCTTCTTCTACGCTAAAGCACCTCTAATTCGGGAACCTCCACGGCTTTCGAGATCCAGAAGGGCGGGTACTGGGCACGCTCGCGTATGTGCTCGAGCAGCTCAGCGCCACCGCCGGCATACGTGACTGGACACGCGACGTATTCGTCCGGCACGGCGAGTGGATGTATGCCGGCCATCGCAGGATCTTGGATCGACTTCGTATTCGCGTTCACGCCGAGGTCGTATCGGGGCTTTCGTATAGGGCCTTGATGAGCTTGGACGTATTCATCGCCATTCACGCGCCATCCATGGGGTATGAGCCGCAGGGTATGGCACTGTGGGTTGCCGCGGGCGAGCCCGGGGTATACCCGACACTGGACCAATGGTGGCACCAGGACGTATACCGACCGTGGGGCCAGTCGCCGCATGGGAATCTAATGGACTACCGACTGGACCTCGGTATCACGGCGCAGGTCCCGGGCGTCTTGGCGGTATTTCCTCTCGCAGCCACGGGCCCGGCATCCGCGAGCAGGCGTATGAGCATCGTGCTCGGACACATCCCTGATGTCGCCATTGCGACGCGTATGGCCTCCGTGCTGCCACCTGTCCAGCCTCAGGTATCGCCGCGGATTGGCGCCATCGCGGACGGGACCCAGGAGGAGGGGCCTTCGCGTCTGTAGGCTGTATGCCGTTGGCCGCTCATGACAGTATGAGTGCCGTTCCGTATGCCGCATGCCCTTGGCCGCTCATGACAGTATGAGTGCGCTCTGGCAGTATGCTCCCTGTTCCCCCGCCGGCACTGTTCGCCGAGGCTGGGCGATAGAAAAAGAAAGTATGGCAGCATCGCGACAACCATCGGGACAACCATCGGGACAACCAACCGAACAACCATCGGGACAACCAGCGGGACAATCATGTGGACAACGATCGGGACAACCATAACCATCAGGACAACTATCGGGACAACCATGGGGACGACGATCGGGACAACCACGATCATCAGGTCAACCATCGGGACAACCATCGAGACAACCATCGGGAAAACCATATCGTCTCTCTCTCTCTCTCTCTCTCTCTCTCTCTTGTGTATTCCCACATCCCTCAGGAATTTGCCCTAAAGATGTGATCAACCATCTTGTGCGTACGTACCATGATCATGGTACGTACGCACAAGATGGTTGATCACATCTTTAGGGCAAATTCCTGAGGGATGTGGGAATACACAAGAGAGAGAGACGATATGGTTTTCCCGATGGTTGTCTCGATGGTTGTCCCGATGGTTGTCCTGATGATCGTGGTTGTCCCGATCGTCGTCCCCATGGTTGTCCCGATTGTTGTCCTGATGGTTATGGTTGTCCCGATCGTTGTCCACATGATTGTCCCGCTGGTTGTCCCGATGGTTGTTCGGATGGTTGTCCCGATGGTTGTCCCGATGGTTGTCGCGATGCTGCCATACTTTCTTTTTCTATCGCCCAGTCGGCGAACAGTGCCGGCGGGGCTGCCAGAGCGCACTCATACTGTCATGAGCGGCCAAGGGCATGCGGCATACGGAACGGCACTCATACTGTCATGAGCGGCCAACGGCATACAGCCTACAGACGCGAAGGCTCCTCCTCCTGGGTCCCGTCCGTGATGGCGCCAATCCGCGGCGACACCTGAGGCTGGACAGGTGGCAGCACGGAGGCCATACGCGTCGCAATGGCGACATCAGGGATGTGTCCGAGCACGATGCTCATACGCCTGCTCGCGGATGCCGGGCCCGTGGCTGCGAGAAGAGATACCGCCAAGACGCCCGGGACCTGCACCGTGATACCGAGGTCCAGTCGGTAGTCCATTAGATTCCCATGCGGCGACTGGCCCCACGGTCGGTATACGTCCTGGTGCCACCATTGGTCCTGTGTCGGGTATACCCCGGGCTCGCCCGCGGCAACCCACAGTGCCATACCCTGCGGCTCATGCCCCATGGATGGCGCGTGAATGGCGATGAATACGTCCAAGCTCATCAAGGCCCTATACGAAAGCCCCGATACGACCTCGGCGTGAACGCGAATACGAAGTCGATCCAAGATCCTGCGAAGGCCGGCATACATCCACTCGCCGTGCCGGACGAATACGTCGCGTGTCCAGTCACGTATGCCGGCGGTGGCGCTGAGCTGCTCGAGCACATACGCGAGCGTGCCCAGTACCCGCCCTTCTGGATCTCGAAAGCCGTGGAGGTTCCCGAATACGAGGTTCGCGTAGAAGAGACGTCGAACGCGAACCACTCAGGCGTCTCGATACCGCCCCTACGCTTCATGTTCTCGTCGACCTCCGAGTTGGCCTTCGATACTCGCGTGGACGCAGCCGTTGATACGCAGAGGCATACATACACCCATGACTCCATTCCACACCGCGGGGAAGTAGATACCCGTAGCGAACCATCTGCTCTCGGCAAGCATCTTCAGCCATACGAATGCAGCATTCTCGCCGCCGCGTGGGACGTTCCAGTCCCACATACGCTGGGCGACCTGCTGTTGCGATGGAGTATACTCTCCGGCGGCGTCCCAGTCCCCGTCCATGACAAAGGAGATACGTAAGATGGAAGATACGTGAATACGAAGATACGCAACTACGTAAATGCGAGGAGCAAATGCACCTTGAGCACAAATGGCTGCGGCATACATGCGAATGTTGATGCGGCAAAGTGGCCAAGCCCATACGAACAGAAACGAACCACATACATGTGCCAAAGTGCCATTCGTGCGACGTCCGCCGCCGCACATGCGACCAAGGCAGGCATACCGACATCATGTTTTTTTTTTTTTGCCCCGGGCCTCATGGATTCCCCCCTTAGATCCCCATGTAACGGCGGCCCGGGCCGAAGTGCCCAGGGAAGACGGCTCGGGCCGAAGGCATTAAGAGAATACGTAAAACCATTGAGCCCTGGGAGGCCCCCCCCAAGATCCCCAGACAGGTCTTGCGGCTCGGGCCGAAGGCCGAAAGAGATGACATAACAGACATGTCCCCTGGGAGCCCCCCCGAGATCCCCGATAGGTCTGGCGGCCTCGGGCCAAGGCCTAAGAGAATACATAAAAACATTGGCCCTCTGGAGACCCCCCCCCCCGAAATGGTGGCCCTCGGAAGCCCATGGTGACCCCACGACAGCCTTTGATGGCCCCAAGACAGCCGATGGTGACCCCAAGAAAGCCTATGACGGCCCCAAGACAGCCCATGGTGGCCCCAAGACAGCCTGTGGTGGCCCCAAGACAGCAGCCAGTTGGTCACATTATTGGGGCAACTTTTGGCGCTGAGGCAGGCTGAGGCCGAGGCTGAGGCTGAGGCTGAAGCTGAAGAGGAAGCTGAAGCACTCTGAGGCCGAGGCTGAGGCTGATGCAGGCTGAGGCTGGGGCAGGCTGGCGCCGACGCTGAGGCAGGCTGTTGCCGAGGCAGGCCGAGGCAGAGGCTGAGGCTGGGATCCGTCACCGTCGCCGTCGCCGTCGCCGTCGCCGTCGCCGCCGTCGCCGTCACCCTCGCCGTCGCCGTCTGCGTCGCCGTCGCCGTCGCCGTCGCCGTCGCCGTCGCCGTCGCCGTCGCCGTCGCCGGCAGCCCACGATGCCACCTGGGAGCGGCAGCCCACTGTGCCACCAGGGACGCGAGAGCATAGACCCCCGAACCAGGTGTTCACGTTTTTGTGTTTTTTTTTTTTTTGCCACTCCCAACTTCATATATATACGCCCGAGGTGCAGAAAAGAGATACTCTGGTCTAAATGCATGCAGCACCTGCCTCCCCAGCGTGCACGCACGACTCTGGAAGATTCGCCTCATACACCGTGCCCTCAGGAAGCCTTCCCGAAGTCGTTGACGCCGGAGACCTCGCTCACCCCCTCCACGCCCATACCGTTGTGGCCGACCGAGTGGCGGAGCTTCACAGCGGCCTGGAAGTCTTGAAGTGATACCTCGTGCTGCGATGGACCAGCTCCGTGAAAGCTGTTGCCGTGATACCTGAAACAGGTGGTAGCCCGATGGTGACATTGAGCCACAAAGGCCAACCCCCCGCAACTTTGCCAATTGGCCATCATACGGACTCGCGACAGTTTAGTCTTGTCGAGCCAGTCATAGACCTGCTTCGCATACTTGTCCAACTCCGGCCCCGTCTTCGCGGTCGCCAGCACTGCGTCGTCCGTGCCGCTCGCACGGAGGAGAGCAGCACCCTTCTTCTCAGGCTGCTTCTTGGGTGCCAGGCAATACTGCAAGGCCGGCAGGATCTCATCAATCTCTTTGTACAAATCGTTATACATCTGCTCCTTCAATACCGCCTTGTTCCCCGCCATTACCGAGGGATCCTTTTGATACTCGCAGAAGGTCTTCATCGCGTGAATGAAACGGTTAATACCGACACCCCTCCGCTCCGGCTCCTTGCTGCACATCTCCGACATCCATGCGGCCCCGCTCTTCAGCGGCTCCTGCATCTGGGTCCATACCTGCGCGTCCTTCAACTTCGCGAACTTCGAAGGCCCATGCACGTTGAGCAACTGCGCGGGCAACGTCTCGTATACCTTCAGCCACTCCCGCTTCTTCTGGTCCTTCGGCTTCTCCACGGAGGCCGGGGCGCCCGTCGGCGCCGCAGCCCCGGCCAGGGCGAAGTCTGGGCAGTGGTCGAGTGTCATGCGGAACCGCGGGGAATACACTTCCGAGTGGGAAGCCTGGTGCAGCCGTGCCGACTTCGGGAATATATGGCTGCAGTTTGAAACCGGATACCTACTACTGGCACACATGGCACTACTGGCGCACATGCAGTTTTTGGATACGTATTGCACATGATACGTACGACGGACAGCATGTTACATATGATACGTATGGCAAATCATCCGTATGATACACACGCGACAGAGACCACAGTTGGTCAAATTTTTGGGGCAAGTTTTGCCACACACGCAGTGGTTACGTATAATACATATTGCACATGATACGTGTGAGAGACCTGAGACAGACACAACAGTTGGTCACATTTTTGGGGCAAAGTTGACGTACGAGTATATCTACATATGTACACATATATGTATAGAGGTGTATGTGACTGTGTATGTGCACGTGTGCGTGTAGAGGCATGGCTATGCGCGTCGGACTAGTATGTTTACATGTGTGTGTGTATGTGTATGTGTATGTCATTACTGGTGTATGCTCTTGTTTCATACAGTTCTGGTGGACCCCTGCGTCAGACAACATGCAACTATACAAATGAACGCCGCCCTCAAGGTTCAGACAGCAACGCTTCCAACTTGACTTTGGATACACGTCTGGTGACCCACCTACCCTGAATTTTCATTCTTTGATACTCGCTGGCGCCGCGAGCGTGCACTGCGGATACCAGCTCCTCGTAACTCCTCTTCCGCGCCCCCGTGCCTGAAGGCTTCTGCATACCTCGCTTCGCAAGCGCAGCGAGCTTCTTCACAGTATGCGACTTCCCGTACTTGATACCCAGACCCTTTGCGGCCTTGACCAAGCCGCGATACTGCTGTGTATGCTGCCTCGCATACGTCTGGACCTTCTGAGTCACAGCGCTCAGAGAACTCGCCAGCACGCGGAACTCTGGAATACCGTCCAATTCCACCTTGGGACACAGACGGCGGCGACCCAACTGATACGCCACCTCCAAAGGTTGTTGGTTTTGTCTGCATGGTAACTTCCGCAGCGACGTGCTGATACAACCACACAGCTGCGGATCCCTCCAAAACCTGAATTGTGTGACAACGCGTGGATACACTGTATGCTAGCCCATTTCGGACACGCGAAACGTTTGCCCGCACAGACTTGCTCTTGTCATACAGCTCAATGAGGTACCAAATACCATGCAGCGAATACCTGTTGATAGCCTGCCGCGTCTCGCAGAACAATACATGCATGTCGCGACCTCACTGAGACGTGGTGTTTAGAGCCTTCCTCATACGACCCAATGCTGCGGTCATACTGTCGCAGGACACCACGCCAAAATACGCGAGCTCCGCCGCAGCATCGCGTCCATACTTCCGACACTGCCGCTTCAGAAACCACTGATGCAGCTCCTCGGTATACTCCGTTGGCGTGCAGCCCATGCAGAACTCAAGCATGTGCATAAAACACCGCATACAGTCCATGCTGTTATACTTACCTGCCATCTTCACCTGGTTCTTCTGAACAGCCACGGCCACATAGTCCGGAATACTGTCCCCGATGGCCATGATGTCAGCGCTCGCGACCGAGACGCCCTCCACACGGGGACGCTGAAGCCCCGATACTACGCGCGCCCACTTCTCCGCAAATGCAACAAGGCGCCGTCGTATACGAGCCCTGCGAAGAGTGCGAATGAAGTTCAAACCAGAATACGCAATGTGCAAACCTTCCCGATGGGCCAAATACGAGCACCCCCTCTCTTTGCATACTGCCTCGCAGTGCCGCACGAGTCCACAACAAAATGAATCGAAGTTCTCGACGAATACACTCCACTGGTCCAAAAGGTAGTCACATACGACAGGTACTCCTGCCTGACCTCTGGTGAAACGCAGCAATACAAAGGAGAGCAAGAAAAGATACCCTGCGGAGTCCATGCCAAGGCAATACGTTGCCAAGAATACCCCCCTCTTGAGCCAAAGTGCCTATGAGCAACGCACACGCACAGACATGACGATGATGATGCTGCTCGTCATGATGATGATGATGATGATGATGATGATGATGATGCTGATGTGGATGATGGCAGTTGCAGTTGTTTCATATTTACGCATTGCACAAGATACGTATGACAGTCCATGACACAGAGAACAGAATTTGGTACCAGTGTTGGGGCGCTTTTGCACACAAGCAGTTCCTGCATATGCACACATGATACTATGAGAGACAGAGGCAAAGAAAAGTTGGTCACATTTTTGGGGCAAATTTGGTCACACATGCAGTTTATGTCACATAATTACTATTGACATATACTATGACCATGAGACAAGAGACAAAAGTTGTCACATTTTTTGGGGCAATTTTGCCACCATTCAGTACTTACGTTGATACATATTCCCCTGATACGTTGACAGAAGACGCCGAGGAGTTTGGCACATTTTGTGGTGCCAACTATGGTCAAACATGCAGTTGTTTCATATTTACGTATTGCACAAGATACTTATGACAGCCATGACACAGAGACAAAAGTTGGTCACATTTTTGGGGCAGATTTTGCCACACAAGCAGTTCTTTCATATGGCACATGATACGTATGAGAGACAGAGGACAGAGAAAAGTTGGTCGCATTTTTCGGGCAAATTTGGTCACACATGCAGTTGTCACAAAATTACATATCGCGCATGATACGTATGACAGCCATGAGACAGAGACAAAAGTTGGTCACATTTTTGGGGGGAAATTTTGCCACACATGCAGTTCTTACATATGATACACATTGCACATGATACGTATGAGAGAACGAAGACAGAGAAGAGTTGGTCACATTTTTGGGGCAAATTTTCTTCCACAATGTTTTGTTTTCCTTTACGTATTGCCAACATGCGTATTAACAGCCTGACAACGATTCAATTTGGTCCCTCCATCCGTAGAGATTTTGCCCACACTTGTAATCAGATGCGACAACACAGCTTTTGCCCATGACACATAATGAGAGACAGAAGACAGGGAAAAGTTGGTCACATTTTTGGGGCAAATGTGGTCACACATGCAGTTGTTACATATCATACACATGGCACATGATACTTATGACAGCCATGACACAGAGACAAGAGTTGGTCACATTTTCGGGGCAGATTTTGCCACACAAGCAGTTCTTTCATATGGCACATGATACGTATGAGAGACAGAGGACAGAGAAAAGTTGGTCGCATTTTTCGGGCAAATTTGGTCACACATGCAGTTGTCACAAAATTACATATCGCGCATGATACGTATGACAGCCATGAGACAGAGACAAAAGTTGGTCACATTTTTGGGGCAAATTTGGCCACACATGCAGTTCTTACGTATGATACATATTGCACATGATACGTATGAGAGAAAGAAGACAGAGAAGAGTTGGTCACATTTATGGGGAGATCACACATGCAGTTCTTACATATGATACATATTGCACATGATACGTATGAGAGACAGAAGACAGGGAAAAGTTGGTCACATTTTTGGGGCAAATTTTGTCCCACATGCAGTTGTTTCGTATTTACGTATTGCACAAGATACGTATGACAGCCATGACACAGAGGCAAAGTTGGTCACATTTTTGGGGCAGATTGTGCCGCACTTGTAGCTCTTACGTATGACAGCCATGACACAGAGGCAAAAGTCCGGCACCATACGTCATAGATCATTCCGGCGATGATGATGATGGTGATGAATGATGATTGATGTGATGGTGAAGGGGTCGGTGACGCAGGGATGTGAGGAGTGAGGAATGAGGGGAGGAGGGAGGAGGAGGAGGAGGAGGAGGAGGACGATGAAGAAGAGAGAGATTCTTTGGAAGAGGCGGCACGGAGAGGAAGAGGAGGAGGAGGATAAGAACGATGAGAAGAGCCAGGGACCCCGTGAATACCTCTCGGAGTCGAGTCGAAGCCTCGGGGGCGCTCTTGGGAGCCTTGGGGCGCTCTTGGGACCATCTCAGGGACATGCGATTTTTTCTTTGAGTGCACAAGGAAACCAGTTCACAGACGCGAGCGGCTCATACCCGACATCATACCCCACTGCGCAATTTCTGTGTAGAAGTGGCGCAGCATGCCGATACTGCCGGAAGAGATGTGGCCAATACGGTCGGCAAGCTCGACTCCATGCAGGAGCTCTGCACCGGTCCGGGCATCGAGCCCCGGATACGTGCTGCGGCAAGCCAGAATGTGTCCGCATACAACGCCGACGAGGCGATCATACTCGCGACACTCCGCGGAGTCAAAGTGCTTGGCATACTGCCACACCTCACTGGAAGCACCATACAGGAAGCAATGCTGAGGGCAATGCGCGAAAGCCTGCGTGAGAAGTGACGATACCGCGGCGAGTACCCCGGCCTCGTACTTCCGCATGTCGGCCCGAGGCGGATACAGGTCATTCCCAAGGGATACCCATACCATGAACAGCGGCGCCTCGCAGCGCTCCTTGATACACTGAAATACATGCTGATACGTGCGGGATACATCCCAATGGTTGAACGATGCGCCACCGCGAGCCACAAGGATACAGCGCTGGCCAGTATTCTCATACACCGCTTGGAGCACATCCTGCATATACACCGACCAGTGCTCGTCGCCGTATACGAAAGCCCCCGAGTCGACAACGATGATACCATAGGGGCGATGCAATCCAGGAAATACCTCGCCCACCTCATTGCGCCATACAAGAGCCTGCGCAGCGCCCCAGTCATACAGAGAAGGGGAGGCAAGCATGGCTCGCGAATACGCGGAACCTCGGATACTGTAGCAAAACCTGAATGGGAAGTATCTCTGAGGGCCTACTGGCTACGGATACAGAAGATGCTGACGACAGCGTGAAGTCATGGGCCGTCGGCAAGCCCTCGGCGAGGCGCAGCCGTGCAGAACAGCTCAGCCCGAACAGGCCCCAAGACAGCCTATGTGGCCCCAGCACAGATGGTCCCAAGACAGCCGCCTATGAAGCAGAACGTGATGGCCCCGGGAAAATGGTGGCCCCAAGAAAGCCTATGGTGGCCCCAAGATACGTAGAGTATGTATGCTCAGGATACGTATGATAGGTATGATACGCATGCAGTTGTTACATATAACACTTTGTGCGCATGATAAGTATGATAGGCATGTGACAGGAGACAACAGTTGGTCACATTTTTGACGCATATTTTGACCCACAGGCACTGGTTACGTATAATACATATTGCACGTGAGACAGATGAACGCGGAGACAAAGAGTTGGTCACATTTTTGGGGCAGATTTTTCTCTGTTACATAATACACATTGCCCAAAAAAGACAGCAATGAGAGAGAGAGAGTTGGTCACATTTTTGTGCAAATTTCGGACACATGCAATTGTTCCCGTTGACACATACTGCACATGATGCGTATGAGATACATAGACAAGAAAGTTGGTCCACATTTTTGGGGCAATTTTCGTCCACGTGCAGTTGTTACAATGAGTTACACATTGCAAACAAGTTTGGCAGCCATGACACATATGACAAATTTTGGTCACTTTTTGGAGCAAATGTTTCGCTCAGCACCTGCTTTCGTACTATGATACATAGTGTTCATGAGACGTATGAGAGACAGGACACAGAGAAAAGTTGGTCACATTTTTGGGGCAAATTTTGTCACACATGCGGTTGTTACATAAATACGTATTGCACAAGATACGTATGACAGCCATGAGACAGAAGCAAAAGTTGGTCACATGTTGGAGGCATTTGCCACACATGCAGTTGTTACGTATGATACATATTGCGCATGATATGTATGAGAGACAGAAGACAGAGAAACGTTGGTCACATTTTTGGGGCAAATTTTGTCCCACGTGCAGTTGTTACATAAGTACACATTGCACAAGAAATAACCGCCATGAGACAGAGACACAAGTTGGTCACATTTTTGGGGCAAATTTTGCCACACATGCCGTTGTTACGTATGATACATATTGCACATGATACGTAAGAGAACAGAAGACAAAGAAAATTTGGTCACATTTTTGGGGCAAATTTTGTCCCACGTGCAGTTGTCGTATAATTGCACATTGCACAAGATACGTATAAGAGACATGGGACAGAGACAAAAGTTGGACGCATTGTTGGGGCACGTTTTGACCCACCTGCACAGCTTACGTATAATACATATTGCACGCGATACGTATGCAAGGCATGCGCCAAAGACAACAGGTGGTCACATGCAGGCCCGGATAAATGATATGATACTAGGCAGACATGGCCACATGCGCGTGTGTACGTTTTTTTGTGTTCGTCCCCGTCGCCATACGTCATACATCATTCCGGCGTGGCCGTGCCGCCGTAGACGAGCAGTTCACCATTTTCGCCCCACTCTGCCTCCCTCACTGGGAGCTCGCTGCATACGCCCATCTCCTCATACACTGGCGCATTGGCAGCCTCCGCAGCGGCACCTGCAGCAAAGTCTGCAAGGATACGTTGGCAGTCGGTCTTGGATACATCTGCCGTATCCTCGGCGCTCTCAAGGAAGTCCACGAGATTGTTGCCCATGTCCATGGACACAACAGGGTCCGCGTCATACTCCCCTTGATCTGCACAGGCATACTCGATGCCCTTCCCCTCGTCGTCAGATGACGATACCGAGTCGTAGCCGCGCTCCAGCACCTCGCCAGCCTGCTCAGGCCCAGCCGGGAGGAAGTCACTGCGGCGGACCTTGCCGAATACATAACAGCCCTCGCGAGACTTAAAGCGGCTGCAGGCAACGTAGCCATACCCCCTCGTAGCCACTCTCTTCTTCTGCTCGAAGTAAATACAGCCGTGAAAGAGATCCGCACCCTGGGCTCGACGCACCGTGGTCGCATACCCGTAGCAGCAGGGCAGGAAGACCTCCCCATTCTCCTCGATGGGGTGCACCAATACCATGTTTCCCGTGCCCACCAGCCTGGCTGTAATCACGGAGTTTCCACGAAGCGACTCGCATACCGTGGCCAACGCCCCATTCACAAAGCCTCGCTGCTTGTCGAAGTTCCGACTGAGGCGAATGACGATACCAGGTCTGGCCAAAATACGTAAGTCGGACTTCGTGGTCGGGTCGCAATGCCCACCCTTTTGCAGATCGGCCTCACTAATGCCGAGTAATGCCAGAGCCGCTCTGCATACCTCCGACGAGCCTGCGTTCGTACACGTGAGCCAAGAAAACGGATGGCCTTTCTCCGACGCCAACGCCATACCGCGCTCAACACAAGCCTCCAAGGACTCATGATGCCAGTGGCGGTCGCCAAAATACTCCGTCAAACGCGCTCGATCTGGCTGAGCCTCGCGTATGCGATTCAGGAAAACCAAGTGCTGCTTGTCTGCGGTGCGATACACGGTCTTCAAATCAACCTTGTCCATTTGGTTGCAGAAGTGCTCGCACTGGCCCCCGCTCAACACTGGCTGCAACTGCTTAAAATCGGCGACGATACCAGTGAAGGGTTTGTGCGGCTGCTCCCGCACCGAGGCAAAAAAAACGCATCCATTCCTGGTCTTCATACTGGCTGCCTTCATCGCAAAGAATCAAATCAATACTTCTCAAAGCCGAGGGTGGAGCCCAGCGGACCTTGCCGTCCTTCCCGGCCCTCTTATACTTCAAGACTCCTTGTATCGTGTCCACTCGGATATTCTCAATACCAGGTCTGTCCGGCAGCTTTGACTTGTACTGGTGCACGAGATACCCCGTGGGGCACACGATCAAGACCTGAAGAGACTCACATGCCCAAATGGCCAGCTCCAACAATACTGCCGTCTTCCCACTGCCGGGCGGTCCAGAGATATACAAGAAACGCTTGCTGTTCTGCTTCTCCTCCTCGTCCTCCAGCGATACAGCCTTCTTGACCCGCTCGATGGCATCAGCCTGCTCTGGGCTCCACGTGCGCTGCTGATACTTCGGCCTGTTCAAGGTATCCCACTCCTGCCGAAGGCACTCATACTCTGGCGCGTTATTGCATCGAGCAACACGCTGATACAACAGAAAATTCGCGTGTTGCTTCTGCTCAAAGCAGCCGACACGCTCATCGCGCATACCGCGAAATTGCAGATCGCGTCGGGCCAGCGAGAGCAGATACTCGAATGCTGCCCTGTCATTGGCAAATACAGGCTCTCCTGCAGTATACTCAGAGCCGAATGTGAGTATCTGGCCATCATCGCCCACGTGGAATTTGAGATCACACGACGTCTCCACGATACCAACAGTGCCGGACCAATTCCAGGACATGAGATACTCGATCATGCCCACGAAATTCTTCATACTGTCCAGGTGTTTGAACGTCCGAGGGAGAAATTGTGAAGCGTATACATGTGGCAGCATAGTCAGTGAATGCTGGCCCCAGTACCCGTCCGTCAGCTCGTACCAATACCTGCAGGCGACCACTTGCGTAGGTTCATACCTTTGATTATGTCGGCCGCCACGGAAATGCACGAAGTGGTTGCAGGAATCATACTCCCTGCCACGGTGCCATACCAAGAAACTGTCCGATACGGGAACCCCTGCGACCAGCTGCTCCCTCTTCTCCTGAAGGTACAAGCCATACATCCTCGAGGAAAAGTTACCCTGCCGCCCGTCGTAATTCACCATGGCTGCCGGCTGCGGTGGATACAGCAATACATGAGAGTAGGACCGCTCAAATTCCGACAGTTGCGCCAAACGGATCGCCACTTCCGGCAAGCACGGGCTGCTCTTGCTGAGCAAGCGATACGCGGTCAGCCAGGAACTGTTTGCATTCTTCTGCACATACTCGCCGAGCCCGACGTCGACGGCATCATGGTCCTTCGCCACATACCCAGAAATGTAGTTCAGACGGCCGTTGCCTATCTGAACATCTATCTCGGCGCAGAATACCAGCGAGAGGAACTTGACGAATGCCGACACCACAGCCGTCCCAGTGCGCCCCTGGAGATACTGCAACAGCCCAAAGCATACAACCCACGCGCAGATGTGCCAGTGCGGGGTGCCACGGCCTTGGTACTCGGTCTTCATACACCACTCGTAAACGATGAAGTACCTGGACACTGTTATTTATTTTGGCACACTGTTGTGACATGATACATATGGTACATGATGCGTATGATACACATGAGACAAACTCGCAGAAGAGTTGGTCACATTTTTGGGGCAAATTTTCGAACACATCCAGTTGTTATATGTGATACATGGGGTACATGATACATATGACACACATGAAAACTCGCAAAACAATTCCTGGAATTTTGTTATACAAGAAGACGAACCTGTGGCCCCAGCGGTTCGCCAAGAACATCCAGATACAGCGAACCAGGAAGTACATATGGAGTGACATCATATAGGCACCAGCAAAAATACAGCGCAGGTACGGCTCCATGAAATACGGCCTCGGGAACTTCCACTCCGCGGGGGCGATGGTGATGAACAGATTCGGGAACGCGCACAGCCATACCTGTCCCCGGAGATTCCGGCAGTGTTGATACAGGGCCTCATAATTCTTCTCGTCGTAACAGCGCACGAGCATGATGCGCACCAGATCAGCGAGGGAGTCTTGCACGATCTCCCAATACCCCGCAGACGCCTGCGAATCTCGAGCCATAACATCCCCCGTGACGCCGAGGCTCTTGGCACGGACTTGTGCATTGAAATACTTGTTCGCCAAATGCTTCTCGTACAGAAGAACGGCAGGTCCCGCTGCTCGCCATATGCGCGGGCACTGGACAAAAATGCGACCAACTTTTCTCTGTCCTCTGTCTCTCATACGTATCATGTGCCATATGAAAGAACTGCTTGTGTGGCAAAATCTGCCCCAAAAATGTGACCAACTCTTGTCTCTGTGTCATGGCTGTCATAAGTATCATCCATGTGTGTGATATGTAACAACTGCATGTGTGACCACATTTGCCCCAAAAATGTGACCAACTTTCCTCTGGCTTCTGTCTCTCATATGTGTCATGTGCAATATGTATCATACGTAAGAACTACAAGTGTGGCAAAATCTGCCCCAAAAATGTGACCAACGTTTGCCTCTTTGTCATGGCTGTCATACGTATGTTGTGCAATGCGTAAATAGGAAACAACATGTGGGACAAAATTTGCCCCAAAAATGTGACCAACTTTTCCCTGTCTTCTGTCTCTCATACTCATGTGCAATGTGTATCATATGTAAGAACTGCACGTGTGGCAAAATTTGCCCCAACAGTGTGACCAACTTTTGTCTCTGTCTCATGGCTGTCATACGTATCATGTGCACTATGTAATTATGCGACAACTGCACGTGTGACCAATAGCCCAGAAATGTGACCAACTCTGTCTTCTGTCTCTCATACGTATCATGTGCCATATGTAAGAATTGCGTGTGTGGCAAAATCTGCCCCAAAAATGTGACCAACTTTTGTTTCTGTGTCATGGCTGTCATAAGTATCTTGTGCAATACGTAAATATGAAACAACTGCATGTTTGACCAAAGTTGCCCCACAAAAAGTGACCAACTTTCCTCTGGCTTCTTTCTGTCATACGTATCATGTGCAATATGTATCATACGTAAGCTTCATGTGTGGCAAAATTTGCCCCAAACATGTGACCAACTTTTGTCTCTGTCTCAGGGCTGTCATATCATGTGCAATATGTAATTATGTGACAACTGCATGTGTGACCAAATTTGCCCCAAAAATGTGACCAACTTTTCTTTGTCTTCTGTCTCTCATACGTATCATGTGTCATATGCAGGAACTGCGTGTGTGGCAAAATCTGCCCCAACACTGTGACCAACTTTTGTCTCTGTGTCATGGCTGTCATACGTATCTTGTGCAATGCGTAAATATGAAACAACTGCAACTGCCATCATCCACATCGGCATCATCATCATCATCACCATCATCATCATTACGAGCAGCATCATCATCGTCATGTCTGTGCGTGTGTGCGTTGCTCATAGGCACTTTGGCTCAAGAGGGGGGTATTCTTGGCCACGTATTGCCTTGGCATGCAGTCCGCAGGGTATCTGTTCGTGCTGTTCTTTGTATTACTGCGTTTCACCAGAGGCCAGGCAGGAGTACGTGTCGTATGTGACTACCTTTTGGATCAGTGGATTGTATTCGTCCAGGACTTCGACTCATTCTGTTGCGGTCTTGTCCGGCACTGCGAGGCTGTATGCAAAGAGAGAGGTGGCACGAGCGCTGACATCATGGCCATGGGGGACAGTATCCCGGACTATGTGGCCGTGGCCGTTCAGAAGAACCAGGTGAAGATGGCAGGTAAGTATAACAGCATGGACTGTATGCGGTGTTTTGTTACCATTCTTGAGTTTTCCATGGGCTGCGCGCCGACGGAGTATACCGAGGAGCTGCATCAGTGGTTTCTGAAGCGGCAGTGTGGGAAGTGGAGACGCCATGCTGCGGCGGAGCTCGCGTATTTTGGTGTGCTTTCCTGCGACAGTATGACCACGGCATTGGGGCGTATGAGGAGGGCTCTGAACACCACGTCTCAAGTGAGTGTCGCGACCATGTATGTATTGTTCTGCGAGACGCGGCAGGCTATCAACACGTATTCGCTGCATGGTCTTTGGTACCTCATGGAGGCGTATGACAAGAGCAAGTCTGTGCGGGAAAACGTTTCGCGTATCCGAAATGGGCTAGCATATAGTGTATCGACGCTTTGTCACACAATTCAGGTTTTGGAGGGGATCCGCAGCTGTGTGGGTGTATCACTCGCTGTGCTGCGGAAGTTGCCCTGCAAGCGCGCTGGCGGACCTTTGGAGGTGGCGTATCAGTTGGGTCGCCGCCGTCTGTGTCCCAAGGTGGAATTGGACGGTATTCCAGAATTCCGCGTGCTGGCGAGTTCTCTGAGCGTTGTGACTCAGAAGGTCCAGACGTATGCGAGGCAGCATACACAGCAGTATCGCGGTTTGGTCAAGGCCGCAAAGGGTCTGGGTATCAAGTACGGGAAGTCGCATACTGTGAAGAAGCTCGCTGCGCTTGTGAAGCGAGGTATGCAGAAGCCTTCAGGCACGGGGGCGCGGAAGAGGAGTTACGAGGAGCTGGTATCCGCAGTGCGCGCTCGCGGCGCCAGCGAGTATCAAAGAATGAAAATTCAGGGTAGGTGGGTCACCAGACGTGTATCCAAAGTCAAGTTGGAAGCGTTGCTGTCTGAACCTTGAGGGCGGCGTTCATTTGTATAGTTGCATGTTGTCTGACGCAGGGGTCCACCAAAACTGTATGAAACAAGAGCATACACCAGTAATGACATACACATACACATACACACACACATGTAAACATACTAGTCCGACGCGCATAGCCATGCCTCTACACGCACACGTGCACATACACAGTCACATACACCTCTATACATATATGTATAATATGTAGATATACTCGTACGTCAACTTTGCCCCAAAAATGTGACCAACTGTTGTGTCTGTCTCAGGTCTCTCACACGTATCATGTGCAATATGTATTATACGTAACCACTGCGTGTGTGGCAAAACTTGCCCCAAAAATTTGACCAACTGTGGTCTCTGTCGCATGTGTATCATACGGATGATTTGCCATACGTATCATATGTAACATGCTGTCCGTCGTACGTATCATGTGCAATACGTATCCAAAAACTGCATGTGTGCCAGTAGTGCCATGTGTGCCAGTAGTAGGTATCCGGTTTCAAACTGCAGCCATATATTCCCAAAGTCGGCACGGCTGCACCAGGCTTCCCACTCGGAAGTGTATTCCCCGCGGTTCCGCATGACACTCGACCACTGCCCAGACTTCGCCCTGGCCGGGGCTGCGGCGCCGACGGGCGCCCCGGCCTCCGTGGAGAAGCCGAAGGACCAGAAGAAGCGGGAGTTGCTGAAGGTATACGAGACGTTGCCCGCGCAGTTGCTCAACGTGTATGGGCCTGCGAAGTTCGCGAAGTTGAAGGACGCGCAGGTATGGACCCAGATGCAGGAGCCGCTGAAGAGCGGGGCCGTATGGATGTCGGAGATGTGCAGCAAGGAGCCGGAGCGGAGGGGTGTCGGTATTAACCGTTTCATTCACGCGATGAAGACCTTCTGCGAGTATCAGAAGGATCCCTCGGTAATGGCGGGGACCAAGGCGGTATTGAAGGAGCAGATGTATAACGATTTGTACAAAGAGATTGATGAGATCCTGCCGGCCTTGCAGTATTGCCTGGCACCCAAGAAGCAGCCTGAGAAGAAGGGTGCTGCTCTCCTCCGTGCGAGCGGTACGGACGACGCAGTGCTGGCGACCGCGAAGACGGGGCCGGAGTTGGACAAGTATGCGAAGCAGGTCTATGACTGGCTCGACAAGACTAAACTGTCGCGAGTCCGTATGATGGCCAATTGGCAAAGTTGCGGGGGGTTGGCCTTTGTGGCTCAATGCCACCATCGGGCTACCACCTGTTTCAGGTATCACGGCAACAGCTTTCACGGAGCTGGTCCATCGCAGCACGAGGTATCACTACAAGACTTCCAGGCCGCTGTGAAGCTCCGCCACTCGGTCGGCCACAACGGTATGGACGTGGAGGGGGTGAGCGAGGTCTCCGGCGTCAACGACTTCTGGAAGGGCTTTCCCGAGGGCCGGTGTTGGAGGCGAAGTCTACTGAGTCGTGCGTGGCACGCTGGGGAGGCAGGTGCTGCATTGCTTTAGACCAGATTATTTCTTTTCTCACCTCGGGCGTATTATATGAATTGGGAGTGGCAGAAAAAAAAAACACAAAAACGTAACCCTGTTGCGGGGGTCTATGCTCTCGCGTCCGCGGTGGCATCGTGGGCTGCCGGCGACGGCGACGGCGACGGCGACGGCGACGGCGACGGCGACGGCGACGGCGACGGCGACGGCGACGGCGACGCAGACGGCGACGCAGACGGCGACGGCGACGGCGGCGACGGCGACGGCGACGGCGACGGTGACGGATCCCAGCCTCAGCCTCAGCCTCGGCCTGCCTCGGCAACAGCCTGCCTCAGCGTCGGCGCCAGCCTACCCCAGCCTCAGCCTGCATCAGCCTCAGCCTCGGCCTCAGAGTGCTTCAGCTTCCTCTTCAGCTTCAGCCTCAGCCTCAGCCTCGGCCTCAGCCTGCCTCAGCGCCAAAAGTTGCCCCAATAATGTGACCAACTGGCTGCTGTCTTGGGGCCACCGCAGGCTGTCTTGGGGCCACCATGGGCTGTCTTGGGGCCGTCATAGGCTTTCTTGGGGTCACCATCGGCTGTCTTGGGGCCATCAAAGGCTGTCTTGGGGTCACCATGGGCTTTCTTGGGGCCACCATTTTCCTGGGGGGGGGGGCCTCCCAGGGCCCAATGGTTTTTATGTATTCTCTTTAGGCCTTTGGCCCGAGCCGCCAGACCTATCTGGGGATCTTGGGGGGGCCTCCCAGGGCCCTGTTGTTATGTATTCTCTTTAGGCCTTCGGCCCGAGCCGCAAAACCTGTCTGGGGATCTTGGGGGGGGCCTCCCAGGGCTCAATGGTTTTACGTATTCTCTTAATGCCTTCGGCCCGAGCCGTCTTCCCTGGGCACTTCGGCCCGGGCCGCCGTTACATGGGGATCTAGGGGGGGAATCCATGAGGCCCGGGGCAAAAAAAAAACACATGATGTCGGTATGCCTGCCTTGGTCGCATGTGCGGCGGCGGACGTCGCACGAATGGCACTTTGGCACATGTATGTGGTTCGTTTCTGTTCGTATGGGCTTGGCCACTTTGCCGCATCAACATTCGCATGTATGCCGCAGCCATTTGTGCTCAAGGTGCATTTGCTCCTCGCATTTACGTAGTTGCGTATCTTCGTATTCACGTATCTTCCATCTTACGTATCTCCTTTGTCATGGACGGGGACTGGGACGCCGCCGGAGAGTATACTCCATCGCAACAGCAGGTCGCCCAGCGTATGTGGGATTGGAACGTCCCACGCGGCGGCGAGAATGCTGTATTCGTATGGCTGAAGATGCTTGCCGAGAGCAGATGGTTCGCTACGGGTATCTACTTCCCCGCGGTGTGGAATGGAGTCATGGGTGTATGCCTCTGCGTATCAACGGCTGCGTCCACGCGAGTATCGAAGGCCAACTCGGAGGTCGACGAGAACATGAATCGTAGGGGCGGTATCGAGACGCCTGAGTGGTTCGCGTTCGACGTCTTCTTCTACGCGAACCTCGTATTCGGGAACCTCCACGGCTTTCGAGATCCAGATGGCGGGTACTGGGCACGCTCGCGTATGTGCTCGAGCAGCTCAGCGCCACCGCCGGCATACGTGACTGGACACGCGACGTATTCGTCCGGCACGGCGAGTGGATTATGCCGGCTTCGCGATCTGGATCGCATCGTATTCGCGTTCCACGCCGAGGTCGTATCAGTGGGGACTTTCGTATAGGCCTTGATGAGCTTGGACTTATTCATCGCCATTCACGGGCGCCATCCATGGGGGTAATGAGCCGCAGGGTATGGCACTGGGGTTGCCGCGGGCGAAGCCCGGGGTATACCCACCAGGAACGATGGTGGCACCAGGACGTATACCGCCGTTTATTAATAGCTAGTTCAAAAGACTTGTTTAAAGGCCTGATTGGGGGGGCCAGTCGCCGCAATGTGGAATCTATGACTACCGACTGGATCCTACGGGAATCACGGTGCGGGTCCCGGGCGTCTTGCGTTATTCCTCTCGCATCCACGGCCCGGCCTCCGCGAGCTGCGGATAGAGCATCGTGCTCGGACACATCCCTGATGTCGCCATTGCGACGCGTATTGCCTCCGTGCTGCCACCTGTCCAGCCTCAGGTATCGCCGCGGATTGGCGCCATCACGGACGGGACCCAGGAGGAGGAGCCTTCGCGTCTGTAGGCTGTATGCCGTTGGCCGCTCATGACAGTATGAGTGCCGTTCCGTATGCCGCATGCCCTTGGCCGCTCATGACAGTATGAGTGCGCTCTGGCAGTATGCTCCCTGTTCCCCTGCCGGCACTGTTCGCCGAGGCTGGGCGATAGAAAAAGAAAGTATGGCAGCATCGCGACAACCATCGGGACAACCATCGGGACAACCATCCGAACAACCATCGGGACAACCAGCGGGACAATCATGTGGACAACGATCGGGACAACCATAACCAACAGGACAACTATCGGGACAACCATGGGGACGACGATCGGGACAACCACGATCATCAGGACAACCATCGGGACAACCATCGAGACAACCATCGGGAAAACCATATCGTCTCTCTCTCTCTCTCTTGTGTATTCCCACATCCCTCAGGAATTTGCCCTAAAAATGTGATCAACCATCTTGTGCGTACGTACCATGATCATGTGTACCATGTACCCTACGGGTCATATGCAACTGATGCCTTTGCGTATTCCCACTTCGGCACAGGAATTTGATTAAAAAATGTGACGAACTCCTCTCTCTCTGTCTCTCTCTCTTTGTCTCTCTCTCTCCCGCTCTCTTCCTCTGACTCGCCTTCTCTCTCTCAGTGTCTGTACCATGTCTAGCACTGGTAACAAAGGTATTTGTGTATCCCCACATCCGCCCAGGAATTCCACAAATGTGACCAACTATCTTGCGAGTACGTATCATCTCATGTGTGTCGTGCACACTATCAAATGTAACAGAGTTGTGTATTCCCATTATCCCAGGAACTTGACCCAAAAATGTGACCAACTCCGCTCTCTCTGTCTCTCTCTCTGTCTTCTCTCTGTCTCTCTCTCTGTCTCTCTGTAGTATGTATTGTATGGCACAATTGCACCATGCTGGGCACATGCGCGCCCCGAATAAGTGACCAAGTTCTGTGGGTGTGTACCCCACGCCAGTGTAGTAGCCACGGTCGTCCGCACGCCACGAAGTGAAGTGTCCCAACGTCATAGGGCGGGAAGCTGGTTTGGGTGGTCGCGAAGAGTCGTTTGGATATTTGGTAGAGCTTGTAATGCCCCCCCACGAAGTGGGGGTATTGCCTGGTGTCGTATGAAAACCCTGGCACTGGGGAGAACACCGCGCGTTCGGGTAAAATGATTGTTGTTGTTGTTGTTGTTGTTGTTGTTGTTGTTGTTGTTGTTGTTGTTTGTTTTGTTTGTCGTCGTCCACCCGCAACCCGCCCCGCGACCCACCCGCGACCCACCACCCGCGACCCACCCCGACCACCGCGACCGACCGCTAAACCCCACTGCTGACCCCCCCCGCTACCCACCCCCTCGACCCACCCGCGACCACATTGCGACCCACCCCGACCCACCCGCGACCACTCCGCGATCAACCCCGACCCACCCGCGACCCACCCGCGACCCACCCGCGACCCACCCCGCGACCCGCCCGCGGCCCACCCCGCGACCCACCCGCGACCCGCCCGCGACCCACCCGCGACCCACCCGCGACCCACCCGCGACTCACCCCGCGACCCACCCGCGACCCACCTTCGACCCAAACCACGTTCAAGGTACAAACCAACATTTTCGGCGCTTGCGGCGGGCTTTTTTTGCATTCCTTCCAGGTGGAGAGCCCGCGACCCACCCCGCGATCAACTCGCGACCAACCCGCGACCCAAACCACGTTCAGGGTACAAACCGCATTTTTCGGCGCCTGCGGCGGGCATCTTTTGAATCGTTCTAGGTGGAGAGACCGCGGCCCACCCGCGACCACGTTCAGGGTACAAACCAATTTTTCGGCGCCTGCGGCGAGCATCTTTTGCATTCGTTCCCGGTGGAAAACCCGCGGCCCACCCGCGACTCAAACCACGTTCAGTGTACAAACAAATTTTTCGGCGCCTGCGGCGGGCTGCTTTTGCAGGAGGACGAGGAGGGGAGGAGGAGGACGAGGAGGAGGAGGAGGAGGAGCAGCAGGAGGAGGAGGAGGAGCAGCAGGAGGAGGACGAGGAGGAGGAGGGAGGGGACGACGACGATGACGTCGACGACGACGACGACGACGAAAAGGAGGAGGGTGGAGGATTGGGAGGGGGGGAAGAGGAGGAGGACGACGAGGAGGAACATGACGACAATGGGAGGACGATGATGGAAGGACGAGGGGGGGAGAGGGAGGACGAGGAAAAAGCGGAGGAGGAGGACGAGGTGGAGGAGGAGGACGACGATGACGATGAGAACGAGGACGAGGAAGAGGAGGAGGAGTAGGAGGCGGAGAGGAGTAGTTAGGGCAACCAGGAGAGCTTGCATTTGCAACAAGCACACGCTGCAGACGAATGAATCAATGGGGACTCCACTCTCTGAACACGGACCTACTACTGACTTCAGCGGCAGGCAGTCATGCCAAAGCGGGGGGACCGAACACACCGAGCAGGGGCCGACCGAGGGGACGAGCGGGACAAGGCGACCGAGGGGCCAGGCCGAGCGACGAAAGGCGAGGGGAGAGGCGAAGACGGGAGCGGGCCCTAACCAGCAAACGAAATCTTAGCGTGTCCGCCGTCCACACCCTGGGTGATTCTGCTGGCCAGGTGCGCACGGCTGCGCTGCCCAAGCTCTACCGCTAGGGCACGGTGCGTGCACACATCAGAGACATAACAAACACACAACGCGGCGGCAGCAGCGGAGCGGTGCCTCCCTCAGGTAGCTCAGGTCGAGTCGCCCCTCTCGGAGATCGAGATAACCTCCTCCTCGCCCCTGAGCTGTACACCGTCAAAGCTATCCGCGTTCACGATTTGAGTGCATCTATCCACGCTGAAATCTCTTCCTCTAGGTAGCCGCTCGGGGCCATCCCTTGGGTAACCGTCGCCCCCGTAGCCTTGAAGCTGTCCAGGGCGAGTCGTTCTTTGGCTGGATCGTCCAAGGCGATCACTATCTTGATCATGTCGTCGTCCTTGCAAATCTCGAGGCGGCACAACCGAACGTAGTCTGGTGGCGTGTCTGTGAACGTCATCTTCAAGGCCTCTAGCGACCTGCGATTCACTGCTCCGACCTCTTTCGTGCTGAGGTTCTCCACCATCGCCGCGAACACCGCGGGCGTTGGCGGGCCCAGTGTCCGAAGCTGGTGTGACATCGCCTCGGCCTCCCCGTCGGCTTTCTTCTCGCGATCCTTGTCCTGGCCCTTGGCCTCTTTGGCCTCCTTCTTCAGCTCCGCGACCTTTGATCGGTAGTCCGCCGCCGCTGCTGAGAAGTCCCTCGACTCGCTCTGCATGGCCTGCGCGACTGAGTCTTTTTCCTCGATCAGAATGGTGCGTGTCGTGATGCCCCACATCGCCCTGGACTTCTGGGTCAGCTGCGCAACCTGCATCGAGAGCAAGAGGGGGAACTCCCTCAGGCCCGCGTCCTTCACTCCGAGCTTCCGCTCCTTCTGGGCCGCTCGGCGCCGCCCTCCTCGTCGGACTCGAGGTTTCGACGCGACTCCTTCGGAGCCTGCTGCGCCAGCCTGGACTCGTGCTCCGCCCGCTCCCTTCAACTGCTTGCGGTCCTGCTGGCTCTTCTCCTCGTCGTCTGGCTGCGAGCCTTTCCCGCCATTCGGCGACCGTGTCGAGGAGCCCTGTAGACGGACGGGGCGCCGGCTGCCTGCCTTCTCGACTTCCACGCACAGGAGCTGCAGGAACAAAGAGGCTGGCTGCACTGCGGAGTTCACTTCCACGGGGTCGAGCAGTCGGCGCAGGCGTCGAGGCGGCACGACGGCGTGGCCTCAGTATGGGCCGGGCAGGTGCTGGTCTCGGTTGCACTACTGGCATGGCGCGGCCCTCCTGCGTAGGTGGCAGGTGCGAGCACAAATGGCAGCGGAGGGAGTCGTACCTGGCAAACGTGATGTGGCACAGCGCGCACTCGTACGTGTTCATCTGCTTGAATGTGCATGGGTACACTGCGTTATTCATGATGCATCGTCCTGCGTGCCTTGATCGTGCTAGGTGCCTGACCGGCTCCCCCCTGCTCTGGAATATCGTGTTGCAGTTGATGCATGCGTTGCTCGGCGTGGGTATATTGAATATGCTTTGTCCCCCATGCCCTGGTTGTCGTGACTGAAAGACATGTGCTATAAGTGCAGCACGCGATCGAAAAACTTACCCACAAGACTGCCCATCTGGAGAAGCACGAATGGTACAGGTGTAGACTTCGGCATCCGTTTTTTTCCCACGTCTGGTCATCATCCTGGGACGCCGGCACAGTCTCCGCCAGCGATGGTGGCGAAGCCCACTGTACTGCAGAAAAAGGCACTGCGCAGGCACCGCGGATCGAAGGTGGTGAAGAAGTGATTCACCTCCTCATCCCATAGGAGGTCCAGCATCGCACCACTCCTCCACGCTTCCACGAAGGACTCCGCTTCGGGGCAGCTGCACATGACCTCCACGTCTCGGCGTAACTGGCGTGCCCAGGGATGGATGACCGCGTCGTTGTTCAGGGTGCCGTCGGCTCGCAGTGTGGGCGGGCAGCGATATTCGCAGGTCGCCTCCCACTGCATGACACCAAAGAAGATCGAAACCAGATGGGCGTGGTTATGTGGCGCACGCGCCACTGCTTGCCATGATCGCAGTCGTTGGACAGTCGCTTCGATTGCAAAGGGAACCAAATTCCAATGTCGATACACCTCACGAGTCGTCATCGTCTTCACATGCGTACCCCCAATCGTCGTCACCGCGCCCCCCATCATGGAGCGTAGTTTCCGAGCTAGGGTCCCGCAAAGTTGTCGGGTCTCGCTGTCCGTCCAGCAAAATGCCACCGTTCCAGACAGTGCCGCACCACGCACCAATGATAAGAACATGAGCCTCTTCACACGAAGTGGAGCTGCGGAGTGCCAGAAGCCCTGCACCATCATCCAGCCTTTGTTCACTGCAGCCAGTCTCGCCTGTAATTCATTCGCGTTGCTGTTCACCGCGTTGAACCAGGCTCCTAAGTGCTTGAGCTCGTAGCCGCTGCGACGCCCGCTCTGGCGGAGGTCTCGAATCGCTGCGCGCGCCAGCTGACGAGAGGGGCAGGTCGGCACCACGTCCTGCTTGGCACGGTTCTGGCCGTACCCTCGTGCGGCCAAGGCCTGGTCGAGACCCAGGTCGCTCCGCTGCGAAGCCGTCGCTATGTCGAAAGAAGTCTGGGCATGCTCGAGTAGTTGGGTCTTGAAAGTGTCATCCATGAAGGCACCGATGGAAGCGTCGATCACGGGATAGGGCGGCAGGCGGTAGCTCGTCTGTCCACCTCCGCCAACTTCAGTACTGCCACGTGGTAGTTTTGCATGAAAATCTCAGGCTCTCATGCGTCGCCCATGAAGCCGCCCGCCCCACTCTGCGCTGCGACCTCCCCATCGGATGCCGGCGCTATCACGGTGAGAGCAAGGCGACGCTGAAGGGGCAAATCCGCCACAAACGAAACGCCTGCGTCCTCCACATCCTCGTCCTCCTCCAGTCGTTGACGAACTCCCAGCTCCAAGTCCAGCTTCCTGCCGCGGCCGAATGCGTTGCTGGCGTCGCACGACTTGCAGAGCATAATCTCCCCCGCCTGGTGGCCCTTCCACGCGACAATGCTCGTCGTCATCATGAGGTGCCCCCGACGGCGGCCTCGGGCCGCAAATGCCCAAGGAGGGGGCCGAAACGGGATGCCAAGTAGAAGTCCTCCTCGGATAACTGCTCGCCAGTACGGGCGTGGAACATGGACCAATCGTCGTCCTGCTGCCCCCTCCTTGCCGTTCGTCTTGTCTGGGGTGAAGCCGCAGCTCAACGAGGCCTGCGCAGGGGGCCTTCGGACTCGTCGTATGTGAAGGGCGAGGCGAAAGAAGCGACGGCGAGCTTCCCCATGCTGTTCGAGGTGGCGCAGCTGACGGCGATCATAGGGGTCAGGCTGTCGAGGTTCGTCTTCGACGATCAATTCAGGTCGTGCACCCGCTCCCCAGTGTTGGTTGGCATAGAGGGTGGGGTTGCTGAGCCACGCTGGGTCCACGATTACCATGTATATCCCCGCCGACGCAGACCGCGCAGGTGCATATTTCCCGATGCGCGTGCGCCTCAAGGCCTTGATCGTCATCTTGAAATCCTGTGCGCCTCGCTTGACGATGTCCTCTGTATTGTCGAAGTTGTCGGGAATGGCATACCCATCGGTATTCTTCAGGTCAGTCAACCGCTCCGCCGCGAGGTTGTGGCATAAGGGAATCGTAACCACAGTGCCGTCCAGCCCGCCTGCCAGTGAGTCCCGCCCCAGGAAGTTGCTCCAGTCGGCGTTGGTCGCGGTGCAGGCTGGATGAGCCCTTTAGTTCCTGTTCTTCGCTCCGATGCCCGTGCGAGCGAGTGAGCGGGCCACCTTAGCTACCATCGCCATGTCACGGCGCTTCCAAGCTTCTCTCAGTTCGGTCTCGGTGAACGCCTGGCGCTCTCGGTCCCGTCGTCTTCGCCAGTAGTGCAGCGCCTTAGTGTAGTTGCGGATGGCGTCCCCCAGCTTCTTCGCGTCGGCCGAGAGGTCGTGCTCAGCCTGCTCAACGTCCTGCGCCGTCACCTCGGTGAGGAGCTGCTTTCTCTGTTTGAGTAGTTGCCACTTTCTTTCGTCCAGCTGGCGCTCGTTGTCGGGGCGGGTCGTGGCCCGGGAAAAAGCACTCGAGGGCGACTTCGCGCAGCGTGCCCAGGATGAGCGTCGCATGCCCTGTGGTTGTGTCTCTACTCTCCAGGATATCAAGCGATTGCTTGAGATCCTCGAAAGCCACCTCGATCCTGGCCAAGAACTCCTCCCTGCCCGAGCCGTTCATCACCAGGCCCGCCAGCTTCGGGCGGTCCCACCGCTCGCGCAGCGGGGTGAGGTTGACGGGGGCCACGACCTGCAGCTTCATAACCAGGGGGACGTGGTCCAGGACATTGACGAAGGCCCTCGTGGTCTCGGCCGTGCGTTTCTACTTCTGTACCCACTGTGCCAGGACCTGTGCACTCTATGGGAGGCATATGTAGTCGATCTGGGAGCTGGCGCCCTTCATGCCGAAGTAGGTGTCGCACAATGGGCGGGTCGCGTTGACGGCTCTCATCTTCGACGCCAGGAGCCAGTCGTATACCAGGCGAGACGCAACATTGGATGAGGGAGCTCCAAAGTCGCCAACCACTGGGTCCTCCACGTCCTTGGCTGTCAGTCCCGCGTTCAAGTCCATCAGGATGATTGGGGTGAACCTCTGTGGTACTTGCAGTAGTTGCTCTCTCGCCCATGTCACGAGTGCCCGACAAGTGTCTCGCCAAGCAGGGGCCGCGCCTGGAGTAGATGGCCTCGGAGGAAAATACAAAATAAGTGCAGCAATCATCAGCGGGCCCGAGGCAATGTACGCGACTCCCCCCCGACCGCGCAGGCCAAGAGGAGCGGGAATCAACTTCCTGATCGAATTAGGCCCAAAGAAGCGCTTGGACAGGAACAGGGCACACCCGCAGCTCTTTGTCACCAGTCTCGAACGTTCCCATCCAAAGTGCAGTCTTGGGGTGCGGCTCTGCCCACCACTGGCGGGCACACGTGCCTGGGAGGTCAACTATTCCCACTCCTCGCAGCGCCGCCGACACCTGCTCCAGGCGCCGCCGCCACTAGGTTCTGCGGGTTCCACACTCCCACGAAGGTGAACCTCGCCTCACTGACTCCCACCTGCAGCGACAGCAGCAGCAGCGCCCGCAGCAGGAACACAGGGCGCGCCCGCCTGCCCCCGCGGGGGGGGCACACTGGCCGTCATCGCCGCCCCGCGGGCGTGGCAGCCCCCATCACGGCCCGCGTTCCTTCTGAGGGGGCTCCACGGGAAAGGGGGGGCCCGCGCGGGAACGGAACCTGAGGAGGAGAAGGAGGAGGAGGAGGAGGAGGAGGAGGAGGAGGAGGAGGAGGAGGAGAGCGCCATCGACAAGGAAGGTGGGGGCCACGAGGTCCGCCGGCTTGACGACGCCCGTGTCGCCCGCGCCCGCCCCCTCACTCTTATCCGCAATTGCGGGGTGCTACGTTAAAACTCATGCGGCGGAGCTGCTGGGTCCAGGGTGAAACGCCGAATGGCCCCCCTCCCGCCTCCTCCGTCCTCTCTCCTCCACTCCTCAGTCCACGGCGGCAGTCGCAGATCCGACACTTGTTGGATGGATCTCTCAAGCTCTCCGCCGCCCAAAGCGGTGTGCATTCAGAGGAGAAACGCAGCAAAACCTATGGAAAACGTGGCATTGACAGTGTAGTCCCGCAGACGTGTTAAATGCTCCAGCGAGCAAGAACACAGCAACGTCCGAGGGCAACGAATGTGTGCAAGATGAAACAATTGCGTTGTCCCCTCTTGCTTCCTCTGATTCTGGTGCTCGCCTGCCCCTTTTCCGCTGGTCCTCAGCGCTGGAGCCCCGGCCCGACACCAGACAAGCAGCCGCCGTAGTTCGGCGGCGCCTGACCCAGCGGCCTCTGGGCCCCGGCCAGACCCCGTTTCCGCGGAGGCCGTCCGCTTGTGGGGCTTGCGGTCCGCCGTGCAGGCGCTGCAGCCTTGCTCAGAGGGGAATGTCTGAAGCTCCTCCTCGTTGACATCGCTCTGCGGCAGGGGGCCCCCGTGGTCGGCGTGGAGGGCAAACATGACGCCCGTGGTTGCATGCGTGCCAGCACACGCAACGAGTACCACGCAGAAGACGGTCGGGGTGAGGAACACCTTGGTCATCAACGCAAATGCGAGACGGAAGCTTATCCAGTCCCATGCCGCCAGCACGCATGCAGCAAGCATCACCAGTGACTTGACAGCGACCTGCATGACAAGAGCCCCAGGGCTTGCACGCTCCTCGCCCAGGAGGGCTACGGGGCTGGTGAAGAAAACGTGCGCGCCGACGCCTCCTGCGAACCCGAAAACCGACAGGATCCCCCGCGTGACTCCGTAGATGAAGCCGCTGGCCGCCGCCATCCCCGCTGCACGGCGTGTTTCGTCGGCGATGCCGGGGCTGTGGAGGTCGACGAGCAAATCGACGAACTCGCGATAGAGGGGCCCGGTGACTGCGCTCAGCTTGGGGGCGATTTCCTCGTTGACAATGACGTTAGCCCTTTCTCTGTCCCCTTCGCCTGTGAATCTGCGATACTCCTGGAGAGCCGATATTAGTTGCCCTGGAAGGTCGCCGTTGAGGACCGAGGGAAGCATCTCAATTCGCCGGCCCAACGGGCCAGAGGCGTGCTAAGATCTCCCGTAACTGGTTAACAATTCTTCTAGTTCGCGCGCGCGGGGCGGCCCCTGGGGGTCCCCCGGCGAAAAGTACCCCGACCGCAGCCCGGGAAGGTCTACTCAGAGATGGTTTAGAGGGCCTTTTTTTCGACACCCCTCACGAGGATTGTGGCCTACCCCGCCCCAAGAGGCCCCCAAGAGCCCCCCAAGAGGCCCAAGGGGGCCCCAAGACGCCGCCAAGGAGCCCCAAGAGACCCCCAAGAGGCCCCCAAGAGGCCCCTAGGAGGCCCCAAAGAGGCCCTCAAGAGGCTTCAAAGAGGCCCATAGAGCGCTCGAGGGCCGGCGGAATGAGCGAAGCGATTAAATAATCCAGTCCTTGAGCAGGGCGAGACGATGCTGCGATGGCATCACAAAGAAAACGAGCAAGAGACACCATATGGAAAGAACGGCGTCAAAGAACAGGTGGAGAAACAACGCCGCTGTAGTTATTGGTAGTACCTGACGGTGCTCGCGAGCATGGTTGCCGAGCCCTCGGCACGCATTCAGCAACTACAGTGCAGCAGTCCAGAATTTCCATGTCGTGTGTCGGCCCGAATAAATTGCGACAGAAACACCGAGCTGCTTTCTGTTCGATCTGCCCCACTGTACTTGCCAGTTATTGGTCTCTGCACGTCCAACCATTGCTTCCAGGCCACCCTTGGTCAGTCCTCCAAGCTTCGATAATGGGTACAAGCTGGATTTGCGAATTCCAGCCCAGGCAGAGTCAAACACATAGGGTCTCCAGCTCGCTTGAAAAGCAGAGTTGTACTCCATCTGGTGGACGTCTGCAGCGTCGACAGCGAGAACGCCATTCACAGCCAAATATCGATCGAAAGACGTTGACGGCTCGACAATCACGTTGGAGATCGGGCACCTGGAGTCCCCGAGTACTTTCTTCAAGTACTTGCCAAAATTCTCGTCGTAAGTAACCTTCCGTATCAAAGCCAACTGTTTACCGCTCGGGAATTGCGTCTCGAAGTCTCCGCGAAACTTCGGGTCACTCTGCAGTCTGGCAATGAGTGCAATTTGGCAGATGTCCTCTTGGGCGGTGACGCGGAGAGCGACGTACACGGACATGGCTGCGCAGGGGAGCCCGCGCCAGAGCGCGTTACGGCGACGAAGCCCCCTGAGGTCGGGCGCCCCCCCCTCGGCATACGCACGTCCTTGTGTTACAACGAGGACCGGCGTGTCCAGGTCGAGCGCGGCGACCACCGAGAGGAAGAGGCGACCGCTCTGATAGAAGTATCGGGCTCCAAGTACGTTGGTCACTGCGACTCCAACGAGGCCGATAAAGACGGTGACATGCCAAAACGGCGGCGCCGCCGCCTCGTTCCCCCACTCGAAGTGCGCCTCCGCCGCCCAGAAGACCTGAGTGAGGATCGAGCCCCATTGGCTTAGCCAGGCTCCAATCAGGAAAAGCAGGTCGAGGTAGCTCAGGAGAGCCGAGAGCATGGGCACGGAAACGCGCGCAGTACGCATTGACCTGGCCGAGTGGTAGCGAAAACGGACCAGATGCGTCACCTTGAGCCAAAATGGTTATGGAGCACCGCTGATGCATCTTTGGTTCTCTCTGGTCCTTCTCCACCTCCTTCTCCATCTGCTTTCCTTCCAGATGGCTCCTCCCTGTCGCACCCGAAGACGTGTCCGTAGGGCGGACAGGGCGTTTCGCCTGAGACCTCATTACAACTGATGCTCCCGAAATTCGAATTTTGAAACAATTTCATGGAAGGCGCGTCACTTTCAAAACGGAACTCTCGCCTCAGCGTTGCATACGTTCATCTTGCGAAAGTTCGCAGCAGTTTAAAATATGGACGGGGGGGGTCAAAAATGTGGCTCTCGCCTCCGCGCCGCGCGCATTCTTTTCGAAGAATCTGCGATAAAGAAATCACTTCCGGATGGTTCCGCCGGCCGGGGGGGAAAACGGAAACCCAAACCGGAAAACGGAAAGCGGAAGACGGAAAGCGGAAACCAAAAACTGAATAGCGGGAAGCCGCCCGCGCAGGGACCGAGAACGGAAATCGGAAACCGGATAGCGGAACAAAAACAATAACAGCAACTCCCCAAATCGGGACCGGAATTGGAAACCGGAAAACATAATAAAGAACAAACTGGGGAATCTGCGGACGAAAGCCCGAACCGGAAACTGGAAAACGGAAAATGGAAAGCAAGAAACGCTGGAACTTCTTGGGCAAAGACTGGAACCAAACAACCGGAAATCCGAAATCCCAAACCAGAAACCGGACAACAGAAACAAGAAACTGGAAACTGGAAACTTGAAACCGGAAAACGCAAAAGAGAAAACGGGAACCAGAAAACGGAAGCCCGAAACTGGAAAACGGAAGCCAGACAAGGAAGCCGCAAACTGATAACCAGAAAACCGAAAACAGAAGCCAGAAGTCGGAAGCAAAACAGGACCCATGGAGCCCGACTTTCCCCCAAAAATAGAAACAATTGAAGGTACGTCCAAGAAGGACCTACTGAATTGCACGCAACACAGCGTTCGAGGCGAGGCTCCTTGGGCAATGCGGGCGCAGCACCGCGCTGGATGCGTAATCAGCGGCTGGGGCAGCCAAGCGAAGACCCAATAATGCATCGCGCGGCGTTTGGATGCCCGCTCCGAACACAACTCCTCTCAGCTCCTCCCTCCTCGTCCCCCATTCTGCCTCCTCCTCCTCCCTCTCCTCCTCCTCCTCCTCCTCTTCCTCATTGGTCCTCCGCCCTACCTCTCATCCCTCCGCACCCCCCAGTCGTCCAACGCCTCCGGCTCCTCCTGCCGCCGCCTCCTCCCTCTACCCGCCCGAGGAGTGCGACCGCCTCGTCTCGTCGCTGCCGGAGGCCCGACTTGACTTTCTCCGGACTGGAGGTTTGTTCGCTATCCGGCTGCCGCGGCCCGTGCCGCAGGAGGAGGTTGCCGTCCGGTGGCATCTTGGCCCGCCAGACGAGAGCCGCACGGACTTCTGCTGGTACACGGACGTGTCCATGAAGTACGGTCCGCAATGGGAATTGCGGCGCACTGGTTGCGCCATCGTCGTCGTGTCGGCCGACGGGGACCTCGTCGCGTATGGCAGTGCTGTGCCTCCGCCGTGGATTCGGACCGCGGCAGCTGCCGAGCTCTGGGCCGTCCTCCTGGTGCTGTCTATCGCGATCGTGCCGCCGTCCATCCGCATGGACTGCCGCTCGATCTTGTCAGCGGCCATAGCTGGAACGGTGCAAGCTACCAAGCCCACGAGGCTGCTTGCCCAAGTCTGGTCACGGCTGGCCACCGTCCTTGATGGCGACGTCTCTGGGCTGATTATGTCAGGCAAGCTCACATGGATGCCAACACACGGCACGGCTGCTGTGGTCGGCACGGCTCGTCGATCCGATGGCATTGCGGTCACAACGGTGGACTGGAGGGCCAACCGGTTGGCCGATGCTGTGGCCAAGGCGGCTGCCGGCTGCCCGCCGCAGTGCGTCGCAGCTCAGCACCTTCTCCTGGGCGCGGAGAAGTTGATTGCGCACGAGGCCGCTGTCCTCGGGGCTGCGGCCCAATTCGGTGCCGCGAGCGTCTGCGGGCGCGCGCTACCCCGCGCCGCGCTGCTGCTCCGGGCGTCTCCTCCATGGGAAAAACGAACGCCAGCGCAAGGAACAGCTCCGCGACCAGGGCGACCGAGGCCTGCACCACTGCGAGCAGCCTCTCGAGTCAGGGGCTGCGTCGTGCCGCCATCTTGAGAGTCCTAACAAGGAAGCCGGGAAGAGGCCGTCCGACGGGTCTCTTACCCCGATGTCCGTGCACAGGGACGCGAAGTGTAGGGCATCGTATCCCAGGTGGGCCGCGTAAAGCTCTGTATCGGTTGGGTCCTCGCAGTCCGGTCTCTCCGCCTCGATGGCAAGGTCCTGGGTCAGGCTAGCGTAACGGAAAGCCAGCACCTGCACTGGGTCTGGGCCCACACCTCCCAGCCTCGCCTCGTAGTCGGAGCCTGGAATGGACCATGCGAGCCAGGAAAGGTCCAGCTGGGCCAGTGCCGGGCCGCTGGCGTAGTATCGGTGGGAGGTTCCTTGCTCGAGCTGGGCCCTCCGATTAGGTGCGGCACTGAGAGGATTCGGAGCACCCCCGGCGAGGTGGGTTCTGTGCGGACTCCGGGGTGCCAGGGGGGTGGCGGAGCCAGCAGAAGCTTACCAGGTTCTCGAGGCCCTGACTCATCGTTTGGTTGCGCACCGTTCGCCTGGGAAGGTCTCTCCATGGGCCCGCCCGAGGTTCGTGGTGTGCCACGAGCGCTGCTAGAGTGCCTCCTCTCTTGGTGCCCCTCGGATCGGCGACCCTTGGAGCCGAGAAGGGCACATCCGCGTCGCTGCTCCCGCATCGCCGTGGGTGGTATTGGAGCCTACTGGCACCTGGGCCGTAGCGGTAGTTAGGGGACCCCAGCCTAGCTGGCGAGCGTTCCCCGTCTGAGCTCCACGGGCGGTGCCGCCAGTGCTCCGGGTCGTCCGACTGCCCCTCCCGACTGCGTTGGCTTGGGCCTGGCGGTAGTGGCGAGGGGAGACCTGGGGGAGGGGCGATCGGGCGATCTCGGGCGGCAGGGTCCGATCTGTCCTCGATCGCGTTGGGGTCCCCCCAAGCGCTGAACGCGTCGCTATCGGTGGTGCTTCCATTGGACTCGCGAGCCTCGAGAAGTCACTCCTAATCGACTTCTTCCTGGGGCTGCCGTGGGCCTTCAGGCTCGATCGGGTGGAAGGGGGGCGCGGGGGAGATGGCGTGGTCCTGGCTGGGCGCGCGCGCCGCGCCTGCACCTGCCATGGGAGGGGGGGCCGGGAGCGAGTCAGGGGGGGGGCAGGGTGGGGGGGGGGGCGGACAGCGCTTCCCCTGAGCTGATGCGGCCCTGATCCAATGTGTTCCTGAGGTGGGCGCTCTCGTAGGCCTCGAGGCCCCTCGGAGCGTCCACCCTGGGTGTTCGCACGCACTGATCCTGAGTTGTGCGTTGAAGAGGGGTGCAGCTAATCGCCGCAGAATACTCTCTCTCATGGTGATGGGGGTGCAGCTAACCGCCGCTGAGTTCACTCTTCCATTCGCATTGGGGGTGCACCTAACCGCCGCTGGAGTCACTATTTGTTGGTGGTTGCCTCCGTCTCCGTCGCCAGATTGCACCTCGGGGGTGTGGCTCGCCACTGTCTGAGGAGATGCAGGCGCGTGCTCTCTGGGGGGGTGGGCAACGTCCTCCGCAGCTGCGAGCTGTTGCGCCCCCTCCTGGCGCCCCCTGGGGCCCACCTCATCTGATGCCTCTCGGAGCCCCCCTGGGCCGCCATTGTCAGCCTCAGGGAGTTGGATGGTCCCTACTGCTGGTGGCGAGGAATCCTGAGCGGCCCCGAGGCGGGGGGAGGGGGGGGGCGTGAGCGGGACAGGGATCGAGATGGGGTCTGGGGCGGGGATGGGGGGAGTCGAGACAGGACACTCCCGAACCTGGACATCCGTCTCCATGCCCCTTTCGTTCCCATCCAGTCCGCCGCTCTCGCCGAGGTGGCTCGAGGGCGTTCGAGGGGGTTCGAGAGCGTCCCTGGGGGTTTGTCGCCTCGCCTCGTCCCCTTCTGGATTGCCCCCGCGCCCCGAGGGGCGATGCATCTGGGCTGGTTCAGGATCGCTGCGCACCGCCGTTGGGGGCGCCGTGGTCGCCACTGGTGCTGGCTCCTGGTCTGCCCCGATGGGGGAGGGGGGCTGCTGTCTGTGGGGGATCTGAACCTGATTGGCGTCTGAGGGGGTTCGACCGTGGCCAGTGACTGGGCTCCCGCGCCCTGCACTGAGTGGTCCCCGCCCCCCTCGATATTGTCAGATCGATCTTTCCCCGCCCTCCATCTGGCCGAAGCGCCGAGGAGCCCGCCGGGGGGCGCAGCCTGCTGCAAGGGGGGCCAGCTGCGCCGCGGGCGGCGCGCCAGGGGGGCAGCTGCAATGGCGCGGGCGCTCCGCGGGCCCGGGCGTGGCGCAGCGTCGGGCGCCCCCTTGAGCACGGGAGACTGGCCCGGGGGGGCCAGGCCCGTGAGATGGCTCGAGCCAGGCAACGGAACGCTGGTGGGGAAACGCGCAGCGTCAGCAATTGTCGAGCTCTTTCTGGCCATTACAAAAAGTTTCCAGTGGGCATTTGCCCATCCAGGCCGCCCAGAAAAAATTGCCTCTGTCGGCTTTCCCGCTCAAGATGGCCCCAAGAAGGTCTCCAAGATGGCCGAGATGGCCCAATATGCCCCCAAAGCGCCCAAGATGGCTCTTATTGAGCTTCCATGGCGGCCCAACATGCCTTCCAAATTCCCCAACCAGGCTTGCCTAATGGGTTCTTATTTGGTTAAAAGTTGGTGCCCCCTACTGTTACTTTGCCCATTGCTCGGAGGTCCCCCTCGGGTTCCCCGCCCCCGGCGCCTCCTATTGTTACGTTGCCCGTTTCCTATAAGTTCCTCGGGTTCCCTAGGTTTTCACAGCCCCTGGTTGCCCCAAGTAATGCCAAGCAGTGCCAGGCAACGCCCAGCAATGCCCAACAATACCAAGCCATGCTAAGCAATGCCAAGCAATGCCGATCCATACCAAGCGCTGCCCCCAGCGATGCGCCCGTGCAATCAGTGTCCCTTAGTAGGGGTCGCACTGTGTTCATATTCAATACGGCCACAAAGCGGTCCAATATGCTTCCAAGACGGCTCAGGAGGGCTCCAAGAGGCCCTCCCGGAGGACCCAGAAAGGGCAGAATCAATTAGATATCTCAAAAGAGCGAGGGATAACATTGTCGCATTTTCCCGGGTCGGACGAGAGGGTGGGCGGGTGGGTGAGTAAAAGGGCAGTTCGCGAATGAGCCCACGTATGGCTGGTTTTCCCAGCGCCCCCTGTCGCCGGAGGCGCCAACGTGCCGACGAATGCGCCCGGCGGCAGGGCCGAAACTGGTTGCATGCAGCAGATTTCGTACCCCCCTCTATCGCTACGGCAAATTCGCGCGGCGTCGGCTCGCGCCAAGGTTTTCGACGCCGCGTCGATCGTTCAACCTTGAACCGATTGCGGCCCCGATCGTTCAAAGTTGAATTGCGTCGGGTTCAATGGCGTTACCGCGCCCCTCGGTGTTCCGCGCTGCAAGAGTTCAGCCTTGAACGCCTTCGCCGGCGTCGCCGGCTTTTGCGGGGCAGCGATAAGAGGGGACTGGCAAAGGGGGGAAACGTCGACCTGGAATCGGCGATGCACCGCCGATAGATCGGCGCTATGCCCCCGATAGCAAGTCCCCACGTTCCTGGGCGTGGGTGAAGCTATCAGACCCCCGTCGGCGATCCATGGACGATTGGGGATCGAAGCACCCCCCCATATTGCGCGGCAGCCCCCACGGAGCCGCGTTCCTTTTCAAAGCCGGGCTCTTAGGGGATGTTGTGCGCCTTCAGGTGCTGGCTCCCGCAGCCGATGTCGTCGCCGCCGACTCGACCAGCTCGTCGATCGTCGGCCTCGGGCCTCTTTATGCCCTGGATGGCCGCGCCGCTATCCTCGCCAGCCTGTTGGCCAGGTTCGCCTTCAGGCCTGTCGTGCTGAGGCCGCGCGCCCGCAGCGCTGCCCTCAGCTCGTCCACGTTGTAGCGCATCAGCTCGTCTCTGACGGCTATCTGCTCGCCGCTGAGTGGAACGCCGTGGGGCTCCTCGTGCTGACACTCCACGATCCTCGGTGCGACCTGTCGTCGCTGCCGAGGTCGTTCCTTGGTCGGCGCGGTGCCCCCCGCTGCCGATCCCTTGTCTGCGCTGGCCGAGGCTGGAGGCGGTGCTTCCCGCTCTCGTCCGCCCTGAGCGTCCGCGCTCGCTCTGGCTGGAGGTGGTGCTTCCCGCTCTCGTCCGCCCTGAGCGATCATGCGCACCAGCATGAACAGGAACAGCGGCATGACGATGCCTATCGGGCTGCAGTCGTACTGGTCGTCTCCCGTGGCTGCGGTAACCCCCGCTGCGCCACGCGCGCACTCTGTCGCCGAGACTACCTTCAGCATAGCCGCCGTGGAGTCGCTCGCATGGCCAGCCACGGGACCTCTCGTCGCTAGGCCCATGAGCTTCAGCAAGGCTTCAATCCTCGAGCCGTCCAGGTAATTCGTCCCGATGTCAGCTCGATTCACCGCCGTGTCTAACTTGATCACCTTCAGGTCCTTCGTCCGCACTCGCTCCTGTATCCACGGGTCCTGGATACGGAGATGTCGCACTCGGCCTGGCCCCGCTCGGTGGGCCATTCCCTTCGCTGCCGAGCTGTCCGTGCCAGCAGCTCCTCGTGTGGATGCCGCGCAACGCGAGGATCTGCTGCAACAGGATAGCGGAGGCACCCGCCCTGTTGAGAGCAAGGAACTCTGCCACCCCACTTGATGTCGCTACGTGGCCCCGCGTCGACGTAGCCACCTCCAGGCAATGGTCTCCGAACAACATCACCGTGCACTGCGTGGACTTCTCGTCGTCCGCTCCTGCCCAGTCGCTGTCGCCCTCGACGTCCGCCGTGACAGGGAGGTCCTGCAATGGGTAGTGCCACTCCGTCACTGGGCACCCCACCAGGTACCGTGCAGCACGCTTGAGCCTGACCTCAGCTAGCGGCGCAGGCCTCGACGCCTCCGCCATGACCATCTTCGCTGCGTGCTGCACCTGCGGCACGTCCTGGGACAGGTAGGTCAGCACTCCGACCGCCTTGGGCGCCAACCTCTTCAGCCGCTCGTCCACGACCGCCCCCTTGGGCACAGAGCCTCCCGTTGCCTTCGAGCCTGGGCTCGTCTGAGGCTTCGTCGCGTCGGCTGGCAGGTCCGAGAGCTCGAGTAGGTTGTCCACGTGCGAGTCATCTGCTCTCCACACGAAACGAGAAGACGGAGCCTCCCGCCACTCGATGTGTCGCTTGAGCAGCCTGCCGTGGCTACCGCCGGTGGCACCCGGCCCCACTCGACCCAGCTTCTTGATCTCGATGTGCTCCTCCAGCAACGCGTTGAGCACGTCGAGCTTCGCCGAGACCCCCTCGGCCGCGAAGTCGTCGCCGCTCACGCCCGGCGTTATGTCCAACGTCTCGTTGTAGAAGGCGCCAGGGCAAGGCGTGATCCGAGCCCGTGGCGGCTGACTCTTCTCGAAGACGTCGCCGACGCATGCCTGCCACAGCCCCGACGCAGGTCTCGTGCCGTAGAGCGCCTTGTGGAGCTGCCAGACCCGCCCAGGTCGACGCAGCCCAGGCGGTGGCATCAAACATAACCACTCGTCCATCTCCGCGCGGCCCCGATGGGGGCTTCGAGGCAGCCGCCGCTGGCCACAAGTAGAAGAGGTACGGCGAACCTGCCGCCACGTCGTCGCACTCGAACAGGTTGAAGTCCATGGCAAGGAGTCTCGACCTCACGAAGGGCGTCCCGTCTGGCCTGTATCGTAGTCCGTCAAGCCACTTGCTCCGTATGACCCTGCCCCCGCACTGATGTCGTCGGGCGCGCCCTCGTGCACCCCGAACGCGGCCGTCTGGTTGAGCTCCTGCTGGCGCCCCTGCACCGCGAGCTCCCTCGGCAACACCGCGCCCGAGCGGCTGTCGTGCACCGCCGCCTCTGGCGCGAAGTCGTGCGCCCATGCTGTCGGAGTCTCCCGATCACGCGCGGACGCCGCGAACAGCTGCAGCCGCTCGCAGTCCTCGGCGTCGAGTCCCAGATAGGCAGGTTCGCTCACGTCCACGGGCACCACGTGGTTGGCAACGCTGGGCGCCTTCGACAATGGCTCGCCGTCCGCGGAAGCTGCTGGTCGGCTCCTCGAGTCCACGCCCATTCCCGCGGAGTCGCCCGCTGGGCCACTCTCCGCAGGAGGTGGCTGGGCCGAACTCGCCGCTGCTGCTGCGCCACCTGCTGCTGCTGCCATCGCGGCTGCGGGGGCGACCGCTGCCGCATCCACCTCCATCTCGGGGGCTGCTACGGCGTCGCCTGGCAACGGTCGGACCGCTGCCTGCTGATTCGCCTCGCCCAAGACCTCCCCCTCCATGCGCGCCCCGCGCTCGTGAGAGTGCGCTGCCTCGCCTCCCCAGCACCTCGGGCAGTTCAAGGTGGGCCTGTAGGTCTGCACCATCCTCTTCGTCGCGTAGGTGGCCCGTCCGAGCCTCGGCTCGGGCAGGGGTGCTGGCGGAGCGTCCAGAGGTCCTGGAGGTGGTCGTGCTGGTTCTTCTGCCACTGGAGCTGCTGCTGCTGCTGCGCCGCTGCTGCTTGCTGGTGCCGATGGATGCGCCTCCTCGGCCTGGCGCTGCTGTGCCTGCGCCTGCCGCGCCCTCGCCGCGTTGTCTCCGTGGTGGGGCTCGGCGCCGCCCCGGGGCTGCCCTGCAGCGGTGTCTGCCCGCTCGGGCTTGGACTGGGGGCCCCGAGGCAGGCCCGCGAAACTGTTCAGCGCGTCCACGTTGAACCTCCGCTCGTTCGGCTGTGTCCTAAGCGCCCGATGCCGACTGGTCTGCCGCGGCCCGCCGGCCAAGTGCTCGTCGCTCTTCTCGGTCTTGCCCGGCCAGACTCCCAGGCGCCGCTGGGCCTCTGCCTGCTGCGTGCGGTCGCCCGGCACGCGGGCCCAGACAACTTCTCCGAGCGTGGCCACCTCCCCGCGGCACGGCTTGCCTCGATTGACGTGATAGGCCGTCTTGCCAGCGGCCTGCCTGACAGCAAACCGTGCGAGGTGCCATCCAGCGCGCCTGGCCACCCACGGCATCACCCTGTGGAACATGGGGATGCGCGCGCCCATGCCTGACTCGAGCTGAAGCCTGATCACGCGCGCCTGCTTGGCCACCTGGTCGTTCATGGCCTCAATGAAACCCGTCGACGCGTGGCTCCTGGCAGGCGCTGCCGCGAGCTGGCACTTGAAGCCCTTCAGCTTCCGCTCCTCGGAGATCTGCTCGGCCAGCGCCTGGAGCGCTGGCTCCTGGTCGGTGCGCAGGATGCACTCCGCGATGCCCCAGGCGTCCATGGCCGCACTCGCCGCAATGGACATGAAAGGATGCATGCCCTTCGGCCCCAGGACCGCGTGCAACGCGGCCGACTGGCGGTGCGCCGCAACCAGCGCGTTGAGCAGCACCTCCACGCCGTCGCCAGCGACTGGGTCCACCAGCTGCGGCATCAGGATGGCCTGGTCGATCTGCCGATCCGCTGGAGCCAACCAAGCCATGCTGTCGGCTGAGGCCGCCAGCTCCTCAGCTGTGACCACGGCGCCGAGCTGCAGGCAGTCCATCTGCACCTCGTCGATGCCGCCAGGCCCGCCGCACTGTCGGCGCGGGTCGTCTGCCGCCTTGGCGGGCGCGCACTTGTCGCGCCGACCTCGTGGTGGGAGGTGAGCGAGCTCGTGCTTGTCGACCTCCTCCTGGCTGGGAAACGGCGGCGCCCGCTTCGCCCTGACTGGCGCCCCGTCGGGCCCCGCCTCCGCCGGCGGCGCCTCCCCGTGTTGCGGCTGCTCGGCCGCCGCGGGAGCTGCTGCCGCGGGCGCCTCGGCCCCGACTGGGTTGAGACGCAGCGTCTCGGACGCCGTCGCGGTGCCTCCCGCGACGCGCCCTCGCACCCATAACAGGTTGTCCTGCCGCGCCAGGAGGCGCGTTGGCGATGCCCCCGGATAGGCTGAGCGCCGCGGGCGCGATGTGCGCGCCCGTCGGTGAGAACAGCGCAGAGTGGCCGTTCTCGCATGCCCCGGCTCCCCCCATGATGGGATGCGAGACGTCGGCGACCTGGTAGTCGATGCCCCCTCCGCGCGCGTCTGAGCTGTCCGGCAGGTCGTACTGCGCGCTCTTCTCGCCGCGGTGCTTCGCGCGCCTGTCGCCTGCAGCGCGGATGTCGTAGATCTGAGTAGGCTCGCGCATCGCCGCGCTCGGGGCGTGGCCGAGTGGGCGCGTCGTTCTGGAGGCCCCCGAGTCTACCATGATGTACTCCTCGCAGCTCTCGTCGTCGCCTCCTGAGCCGCCACCCACTGGGGCTCGCAGCATCGAGATCCGACTCGCGGGGTCCGCTGCCTGGGCCACCGGGCGCAGCGCCCGCTGGATGGCGGGCGCGGTGTCTCCTGCGGCCCCGCCGCCCGCTGAGCTGGCGCTGCCGCCGCTCGGAACGACAACCGGGCTCGCCGTTGACGGCTGCGCGGCGTTGGCCCGTGCCTGATTGGCGCTGCTCGGTGCCGCGGAAGGCGCGCTCGATGCTGTTGAGCTCGTCGCAGGCGTAAGTAGCTGAACCAAGTTCAACGCGTCCTTCAACTCGATCGTCTGGCTGGCTGTGCTGTTCACTCTCGTAGTCTGGTCAGGGCAGTCTCGCCGCGTGGCCCCTCTGATAGCACCTCCTGCACGTCCGTGCCTCGACGCGCTGTCCGTCATTGCCATCTCTGCCCTTGCCGTCCTTCTGCGTCTGGTGCTGCGATCTGGAGCCCGTCTTTCCGTCGTGGGGCTTCCCGTATCCCTTCTTGCCGCCGTCTTTTCCTTTGCTCTTCCCCTTCCCCTTGCCCTTGCCCTTCTTGATGGCGTAGATGGCCGTCGTAACCTCGGCTGGCGCCGCCCCTCCTGCTGCCGACGCCGTCGTCAGGGGCCCGATGTCCATCGGTGCTGGTCCGCTGTCGTCCGCCGCGGTGGCCCCCGCTGCGGTGCCTCCTTCAGCGTCCTTGCACGTCTCCCTGTTCGCCAGGTACGTCTTCGCGTGCTTGGCGATCCCGTCGTAATCCCCGAGGCGGTCGGCGTTGACCATCAGCCACTGCTGAAGGTCCCTGTCCTGGATCCCCGCAATGAGGATCGCCGCCTTGATGTCGCTGGGCACCGCGCTGCCGTGCCGCTCGTGCATCCCGACCGCCGCGTCGAACTCGTTCATGTCCGTCTCGATCGTCGCCGCTCCGAACGTCCGCCCCATCAGCTTCCTCATCCGCCCCAGAGCTGATGCTGGCTGGTCGGGCTCGAACTCCTTCGCGAACTTGCGCCGCACCAGCAGTCCTGTTCCCTTTGGGATCGGCCGCCGCATGGCGAACGCCTTGCCTTCGAGGGGCAGCGCGAGCATGTGGTGCAGCTTCCGAGACGGTCCAACGCCTCGTTGGTGACGTCTTCTTCGGCCTTCTGTCCGACCGCGATCATCTCCTGATGCAGCTCGTCGTCCAGCGTCGCGATGTACGCCAGCAGCTTGAACGACCACGCGGGCCACGCCGCCCTGGAACTGGGCTGGCTTCGCCATGTCGATGATGTCCCACTTCCGACGATCCTCGCTCCTCGCCAGCGCTGAGCTCGCCGCCGCGGCGCTCCCCGCGGTGGTCGGCAGCTGGAGCGCCTGCTGAAGCTGCTGAAGCTGAGCATTCTGCTGTCTGGCTGTCGTCTCTGCTCGCGCCTCCAGCTCCTGGGCTCGCTTCTCTAAAGCTTCCGCTCGAGCCGTCGCCGTCCGCAGCGCATCCAGAACCTGCTGAGCCGTCGGCCGCTGCTGCTGCTGCGGCAACGCTCCTGCTGCAGCTGCGGCCGCGGCTGCGGGGTCGCCCGCTGCCTGCTGCGCCGCTGCTGCTCGCTGCTCCTCCTCCATCCCTGAACCCCCACGCTACGAAAGCCGCGTAGGCCTCGCTCTCGTGGGGCATGAAGGAGTTGCCGCCCTCGTCCACGACGACGAGCGGCCACGCGTGACCAAGCTCCTTGTCGAAGACGACGTCCCCGAACACGCGGTGCGTGAACGTTGGCAGGTCGAGCTCACGCCCGACGATCTTCTCGACGAGGCTCAACGCCGACTCCAGCAGCCTGCAGACGTCTCCGCGTCGCTGCCGTCGCCAGGCGGCGTCCTCCGATCGCCGCCGCCCGCGCTGCTTCTTCTGTTTCTTCCGCCCCGTCGGTGCCGTGCCCGCCGAGGCTCCTGCCTCGGCCTGCAAGGGGTCTGGGCTGCCTTCCGCGCGCTTTCCGCGGTGCTTCCCGCTGGGCCGCTGGGCCGAGCTGCTGCCTTCTGCTGCCCGCGGAGGTCCCCGCTGGGCTGCTAGGCTGGGCGGCTGCCCTTCGCAGCCCGCGGAGGTCCCCGCTGGGCTGCTAGGCGGCCCTCCGCAGCCCGTGGTGCTTCCCGCTGGGCTGCTGGGCTGCACCTCCGACGCAGAACCCGTGCATCTCAGGCTACGGGCTCCGCTACCATGCGCGGCACCCCCCACGGAGCCGCGTTCCTTTTCAAACCGAGAGTGCTGCGGTTACAACACATCCCAAAACTATCCTCATAGTTCTGGCACGTATGCCTATGCCCACTATCGTTGCCCCTGATCTTCCCCTACAATGCGGACGCGGCCGCAAGACACCCTCGCAAAAAACCCAACCCTGAATCCGAACGCGCGAGATGCACACGGCGGGGAACACAAAGCACCATGAAGGCATATGCTCCTTCAGCGGCCGCGCGAAACGAAGAAACCCAAGGGCACCCTGACGAAAAACATCTGGTCTTTTGATGCGCGTCCGCACTGTTAGGGGAACGAACAATGGCATACACATAAAAACTCAGAGGTCCGCGCGGATTTCTTGGATCGGCGCTGGGGCACCCTGGCGGCGCCTCTGGCGCCGCGCAGGGGCGCGGAGCGAGGGAAAACCTACACTTCTGGGACATGGTCCAGACTTCCGGGGACCCCGTGTTGAAGAATCAGGGCGTCGCATGCTCGGGTATTGGCGGGGCGAGACGCAGGGGGGGGTGAGGAAAGGCACAGTTCTGTTGTGCGCCTTCGGGGCCACAGCGGGTGTCGTCTGGGGCCCAAGAGGTGCACGAAAGGCATATGTATCCATGGCCGCCCAACTCTTTTTTCAGCCGATCCTCCTCCTCCTCCTCCTCCTCCTCCACCTCCTCCTCCTCCTCCTCCTCCTCCTCCTCCTCTTCCTCTACCTCCTCCTCCTCCTCCTCCTCCTCCTCCTCCAGCACCTCCACCTCCACCTCCACCTCCACCTCCACCTCCATCTCCACCTCCTCCTCCTCCTCCTCCTCCTCCTCCTCCTCCCTCCCCTCCATCGACCCCACCCCCTCCAGGGCCTTCCCGCCCGCGCGGCGTGGCCCTTTTTCCCCCCGCGGGGCGCGGCGCGGCGCGGCCGGCGGCGGCGGGGGCGGCGCGGCAGCGAGCGGTGGGTGGGGCGGCTGCCGCGTCCTCCCACGGGAGCGCCTTGGCGCAGTGGGCCACGTGCTCCGAGTACGCTATCATGGCGCCCTTCGAGAAGATCTGGGCGCCGCCCGCCCCGAGATTTCCCTAGATGCCTCGCAGATGGGGTCCGAGTAGGTGGGTTTGAAGGATCGCGCCGCATCGCCAATGCATCGCCGATGTAGCGGCGTCCGAGTACGCCATCATGGCGCCCTTCGAGAAGATCTGGGCGCCGCCCGCCCCGAGATCGCTTCGCTTGGTGCCAACACCAATTATGGTGGCGGTCGCTACCTGGGGGGGGGGGGGGGGCTGGGGCCCCGCACAACGGTCACGCTCGGGCGGGGTGGGGCACTTCGGGGCGGGGGTGCGCTGCGATCGCCAGAGTAGGCGCGCGAACACCGACACGTGGAGGGGGGTCCAGGCCCCCGCTACCTGGGGTGGATTGGCCCGGGCATGGACCCGTTACGCGCCAGAGGATGAGCAACCAATAATCTCCCCAGGGAATCCCTCGGCAGGAGGAGCCCCATACCAAATCTCAGACGACACTATGATTATACTTATTATTCTAAACGCTAGTTCAATATATGTATGTGTGTATGTATGCATGTCTGTCTGTCTGTCTGTCTGTCTGTCTGTCTGTCTGTCTGTGTCTGTGTCTGTCTGTCTGTCTGTCTGTCTGTCTGTCTGTCTGTCTGTCTGTCTGTCTGTCTGTCTGTCTGTATGTGTGTATGCATGCATGCATGCATGCATGTATGTATGCATGTATGCACGTACGCATGTTTGCATGTCTGTATGTATGTGTATGCATGCATGCACACATGCATGTATTTATGCATGCATGTATGTATGCATGCATGCATGCATGCATGTATGTATGTATATGTGTATGTATGTATGTATGTATGTATGTATGTATGTATGTATGTATGTATGTATGTATGTATGTGCGTATGTGTGTATGCATGTATGCATGCGTGTATGTATGCATGTATGTATGTATGCATGCATGTGTGTATGTACGTATGTATGCATGCATGCATGTATGTATGTATGCATGTATGTATGTATGCATGCATGCATGTATGCATGTGTGTATGTATGTATATATGTATGTATGTATGTATGTATGTATGTATGTATGTATGTATGTATGTATGTATGTATGTATGTATGTATGTATGTATATATGCATGCATGCATGCATGCATGCATGCATGTATGTATGTATGTATGTATGTATGTATGTATGTATGTTTGTATATATATATACATATATGCATGCATGCATGCATGATTGTAGGTATATATGTATATGTATGTGTATTTATATATATATATCTATATAATATATATATATATATATAATATATATGCATGCATGCATATACGTATGTATGTGTATATCGATGCTTATATATACATATGCTAAAGACATGGATATCGGCCCCTGGGGGCCTTCATCCGACTCCAGGACCGTCAAAATTGTTCCCGGGAGAAACGTGGCCCTGGGGGAGGGGTCGAGACCTCCAGTTGGGGCCGCGGGTTGTAAAAACCAGAACGGCGGATGTCAGGGGACACTCGGGGATGGACAGAACCCCCTTCAGCACAACGTGGTTTGGCGAAAACGACCTCGGGCCCAAACCTGGCGGGCGCCAGCCTGGAAAATGACGACCGCGGCGCCCTCTCGAGAACCGAACACGGACGATTCTCACTAATCGACGTGTCAGGGTGGGGGTTCTGTCCGCCCCCGAGACACAAGCCCCCCCCCCCCTTCCTGGCCATCGCTCGGACGTCCATTTCCTGTTTTTTTTGGTTTCGTGCGTGGTTTTTTCGCCAAATGATCAAGGATGCTCCTCGATGGTCCTCGCCGAAGGAAAAACGCACACGTCCGAGCGATGCCAAGCTTCTGGTCGTGGGAAGATGGTGGCGGCAGGCTGTTGGCCGCCTGCGGCCTCCAGGGGGCCCTCGCCGTGCCGCCGAGCGTCATGGCCCAGGCTGCGATGCTCCTCTGAAGGGGCCCTGGGACACACAAAGAAATACACACAAACAACCACATCCCCCATATTTTCCCACATTTTCGGGTTTTTTGCCTTCCCCCCCACTTCCCACATTTTCCTATATTTTCGGGGGAATCGACGATTAATGGTGTCTGTGTGTGTGTGTGTGTGTGTGTGTGTGTGTGTGTGTGTGTTTTTTCCCCTCCTGACCATCACGTGCTCTCACGCCTCAGCCAGCACAGTGAGAGGCCTCGCACTGCCACTGCAAATCTTTACCCCTGGCCCAGGATGAGAAGCTGGCCCCGTGGAAGCGGCCCACACCTCCGTGGCTCCACGCGGGCGACGAGAACAACCAGGCCTTGCGTTAGGTCGGGCCTGTTCCCCTACAGGGGGATTTTGGATGAAAAAATACAAAACAAATGCTCAAACTATGCCCAAAAATATTCAAACAATAGTGCCCAGACTATCTACTATTTTTGAACATTTCCTCCTGCAGAGGGGCAGGCCCGACTTAAAAAGCCTTGCGCAAGGAGACGTCGCGACCTTCCGCCGCGGCTTGCGCGGGCCGCCGGCGCGGCACGCCGCGTGGAGGGGAGGGCGCCCGCGCGCCCTTGCGCGGTGGGGCCTTGCACGCGACCTGGCGCGGGAAGCCTGCGCGCGCATGCCCGCGCAGTCGACTCCACCATCCTTCCGTCGCTCAGGTGGCCCACCCCTCGCGCAGCCATCTGCAGGACTCGGAACTCGGATGCCCTCGAAAGTCTGCCAGGGGCGGCACTGCCGGGGGTGTGCAGGACGCGAGACCGCCCGCAGGCCAGCCATCTGCAGAGCAGGCAGGAGACGCGCGATCCTGCCGACGGGGCTTCTGATGCTGCCAACGAGGGCTTTGGAGATGAGGCCCCCGTGCTGCTCGATGCTGCTGGGCGGTTCCCGCTTCTGGCGAGAAGCTTCTTGCGTCAGAGAGGCGGCGGTGCGCAGGCGGACGACAATTGGGGGCCCAAAGAATATACACCACCACCACGTCGATTCCTCCTCTCTCCCCTGTCCAGCGAGAGGAGGGGGGGAGGGAGGTGGTGGTGGTGCATATCTTTGGGCCCCCGAACAGTGAGGACTGCTGCCCCCTCCTGGAGGGGGCAACAGCCCTCACTGTGGCCCCCCTCCCTGGAGGGAGTGGCCCTGGGGCGAGGAGCCCCCAGGGGCGCCATGGTTGTGGCCTCGGGCCGCCCACCCAAGCCAGCATGTCCACGTGGAGATGGCGATCGGGGGCCGCCCCGCACGTGCCTTTATAGTGTCGCCTATGCGCCAGTCGCTCCTGGAGGGGGCAGCAGCCCGGCGTGCCGAGCTGGCGGGGCCGCGCGTGGGAGCCGGCCGGCGGCGTCCGTCCGCCGTGGGCTGGGCGGCGCCGGCCGCCCGTCCCCCGCGCCAGTGATCGCTCTGCGGCAGCTCACGGGGCCTCCCGTGCAGTCCTGCTGGTGGCTCTTGCGAGAGGAGGAGGAGGAGGAGGAGGAGGAGGAGGAGGAGGAGGAGGAGAGGAGGAGGAGGAGGAGGAGGAGGAGGAGCAGGAGCAGGAGGAGGGGTAGGAGGAGGGGTAGGAGGAGGAGGGGGAGGAGGAGGAGGAGGAGGAGGAGGAGGAGGAGGAGGAGGAGAGGAGGAGGAGGAGGAGGGAGGAGGAGGAGGAGGAGGAAGAGGAGGAGGAGGAGGAGGAGGAGGAGGAGGAGGAGGAGGAGGAGGAGGAGGAGGAGGAGGACGACAAAAACGGTCACGTCGTCGTCGTCGTCCGTACGCTGGCCGACGGTGGCCGACGCTGGTCGAGGCCAAGTCGACGCCGAATGGGCGCCTTCTCGTCGGTCACGAGGCGCTGGCGCACGCTGGTGCAAGTCTGAAGGTGGGCGCTTCCTCTCCCAACCACCTGCTCCCCCATTGGGCAAGGGTCTACCCCTCCCCTGTCCCTTGCCCTTCCCGGGGCTCGCGGGTCGCTGGAGCTTCCCCCATTGGGCAAGGGTCTACCCCTCCCCTGTCCCTTCCCCTTCCCGGGGCTCGCGGGTCGCTGGAGCGTCCAAGAAGGCCTCAGCGGTAAGGCACAAACGTTCTTTTTGGAGCAGAATGTTTTTTGGCAACTTTTGGCCTCCTCGGGGGGCTAATTTAGGAAGGAGCGCCAAAAGATCCCCCTCCACTTGAAAAGAGGGGGTGTGCTCGCCCCCCCCCCCTCCCCCCCTTTCAAGGGGTTGAGAGTGTTATCGGACCCCCCACCCCCCTCCCCACTCCCTCTGAAAGGGGGGGTGGGGGCTTCGGACCCCCCCTCCCCGCGCTGCGCTGGAGGGGGGGGGGCCCGCTCCTCTCTTTGCTCCTGTTGGGGTGTTACGGTGGGGTTGGGGTTAGGGTGTTCGAGTTAGGGTGTTAGGGCTAGGATCTGGGCGGTAGGGTCGGGGTTCGGGTGTTAGGCAGATGGCGTTGGGGTTCGGGTGGTAGGATTATGGTGTTACGGTTAGGGTGTTGAGGCTAGGGTGTTAGGGTTAGTGTTAGGGCGGTAAGATTCCGGTTAGGGTAAGGGCGTTAGGGTGAGGGTGGTAAGGTTTTGGTGTTTTTTGTTAAGTAGGGTTCAAGGTTAGGGTGTTAAACTTAGCGTGTTAGGCTTAGGATGGTAGGGTTAGGGTATAGGGCTAGGGCGTCAGGGTCAGGGTGTTTGGGCTCGGGTGTCAGGGTTGGGGTGTTAGGGTATTGGTGTTAGGGTTCGTGTGTTACGCTTAGTGTGGTAGGGTTCGGGCTAGGGCGGCAGTGTTTGGGATAGGTTGTTAGGGCTAGGTAGGGGGTAGGGTGTTCGGGTTGAGGTGTCAGAGTTATCGCGGCAGGCTTCAGGTTCGAATGTTAGGGTTAGGGTGCCAGGGTCAGGGTGGTAGGGTTAGGGCTAGGGCAGGAGGGTTGGGGTTAGGGTTAGGGTGTTCGGGTTATGGTGTCAGGGTTTCGGTGTTTTTTGATGAGGGTTTAAGTCTACGGTGCTAGGCTTACTGTGGAGTTTCGGTGTTCCTGGATTCGGATTCAAGGTTGAGGTGTTAGGCTTACTGTGTTAGGGGGGAGTGTTAGGGTTAGGGTGCTAGGGCTAGGGTCTTAGGGTCAGAGTGTTAGGGTTAGGGTGTCAGGGTTGGGGTGAGGGTGTGAGGGTATAGGTGTTAGGGTCAGGGTGTTACGCTTCGGGTGGTAGGGTTCGGGTTGGGACGGTAGGGTTCGGTGTATGGGGGTTAGAGCCAGCTAGGGGTAGGTTGTTTGGGTCAGGGTTTTAGGGTTCGGGTTAGAATGTTAGGGTCAGGGTTAATGCGGCAAGGTTAGGGTTACGGTGTTAGGGTGTTCGGGTCAGGGTGTAGTGTTCTGGAGCCAGGGGGACGGCGTGGCCCAAGGGGGAGGTGGGAGGTCCGATTGATTTTCGAGCCCAAGGAGGGGAGGGAGGGGGGTGGGGCGGTCCACCCCCCTCACTTGAGAGCGGCGGAAGGGGGGGGTCTTGGACGACGGATCTTCAAAGGGGGGTGGGGAGGGCCCCAGGACGACAGACAAGGGAACAAGGGGAAAACGGGGGGGATCACGGACCCCCCTCCCGTTGGGGGGACCAGCGGCGCGACCTCCCAGTTTAGTCGTCCCCCCTTCTTTGATCGATCTTCTCCAAGATGGCCCCAATGTGGCCCCCAAGAGGCGCCCAGGAGGCCCCCAAAGGTCCCCGAGGTCTCCAAGAGGCTCCCAAGAGACCCCCAAGACGCCCCAAGATGCTTCCCAGAAAGGCCAAAGCCGCTCCAAGGTCCTCAGGACCGCTAAGAGGCCCCAAAGACGCCCCAAGAGGATTCCGAGAAGCTTACAAGAGGCATCCGAAGAGGCTCCGAGAGGCATCCAAGAGGCCTTGGGCCATTCTGCTCGCCCTCCTGCTCATCCTCCGACTGTTCCTCCTCCTCCCTCCTCACTTTTCCTCCTCCCCCTCCCCCTCCCCCCTCCCCCTCCCCCTCCTCCTCGTCCTCTTCCTCCTCCTCGTCCTTGTTTTTCTTCTTATTATTCTCCTCCTCCTCCTCCTCCGATTCCGCCTCCATCCTCCCCCTCTTGGGGTATGACGGATTCCCCAGCTCGGTATTCCACTGCATGCTCCTCCACATCCTTGGTCAAAACGACTCGCCTGGGCATCGTTTCTGGAAGGGCAAGCCGGGTTGCGCGAAACGATTATAAGTTCGATGACATCGAAGGCCCGTGAATTGCTGCCGTCCTCCACTTCCCTTTGCCTATACAGCGTGACGGCAGTGCAGATTCGTGGAACTGCAAATTCAGCGGCAACTCGCCATGCAGCAAGCACACGCGGTTGACCTTGACGTGGGGGACAGAACAACTGCACTTCCTCTTCTTCTTCGGTGCGCCCCTAGCCCCACCGTGACAGGCCTCTATGCAGGGGCCCTGGGACACATAATTAAATAGACACATATAACAGGATTCTCCATTTTTTAATAGTTTCTGGGTTTTTGTCTCCCCCCACTTCCTATAGTTTCCCATATTGTCAGGGGAATCGACGATTCGTTATGCCTGTGCTTTTTTGCTGACTCTATGCAAACGTTAAATATTGCGTTGAGCTCTGACGGATTGGCCAAGGCATCGAACTTACTGCGTCCCCCCCTCCTGGAGCCAGAGTTCCCCGCCCTTTCCGCTGCCAAGCTGCTCGCCATCCTCGTCCTACTCCTCCCTCTTCCCCCTCCCTCTTCCTCCTCTCCCCCTTGCCTCCTCCTCCTCCTCCCTCCTCCCTCCTTCCTCCCTCCTCCCTCCTCCCTCCTCCTCCTCCGCCCTCTCCTCCTCTCCTCCTCCTCCTCCTCCTCCTCCTCCTCCTCCTCCTCCTCCTCCTCCTCCCCCTCCTCCCTTCTCCTCTCCCTCTCCTCCCCTTCCCTCCCCTTCCCCTCCACCTTCTCCTCCCAGTTCCTGTCCCTGTTGTAGTCTTTCTGTTCCTCCCCCTCCTCCTTCTCCTCCTCCTCCTCCTCCTCCTCCTCCTTCTCCTCATTCCTCAGCCTTGTGAGATGGTGGCAAGAGAAGCCCTGCCTCGACGGAGCCGTACATCATCGGGAAGGAGTCCGAGTCCGGCCAGGCGTTGCAGTTCACGACGTAGAGTCTGCCTGCGCGGAGCAATGCGTGGGCATCCATCGTGGGGAAACAAGGGCTCCTCATCGTCGTGGTAGTCATCGTCGTCGTTCTCCTTCCATCCTCTTCCTCCTCCTCCTCCTCCTCCTCCTCCTCCTCCCACTCCTCCACCCCCTCCTCCTCCTCCTCCTCCTCCTTCTCCTCCTCCTCCTTTTCCTCCCCATCCTTTCTTCTCCACTGCCATGACTCCTCATTGTCACTCCCCCTCTTCCTACTCCCCTTGCTCACACACGCACACACCCTTTTCTGCGTCCTTCTTCCTCTCCTCCACGTCCCTGTCCTGACATTTTAGCTGGAGCTTTTTCTCCAACATAATTAATTGCGAATGGCCTCTCCTCCACCTCATCGCCATCCCTTTCCTGCTGCTGCTGTTGCTGCTGCTGCTGATGCTGCTTCTGCTGCCGCTCCTCCTCCTCCTCCTCTTCTGTCGCCTCCTCCTCATACTTCTCATACTCTTCCCCTCGCCCACCCTTGCGCGTGTTCCAGTGGTTGCTCGCGCTCTCGCGGCAAATTCGACTTTCCATCGGTCTTGTCGAATCGGATGGATACCATGGCCTCGGCTAAATGTTAAAAAAAACAGCCGCATCGGTCGCAAGAGCGTGCAACACGGCCCCCCCAAAAACCCAAAATTGACACGAAATGGCCAAAGAGGCCTCCATGAGGGGCCCGACGAATCCCCACGACGATCCCAACATGGGCCTCCAAGCGGGCTGCCGCTACGCCTGTGGACACCAGACCCTGCGGCATGATCCCAAGACCCCTGGGAGACCCCACCGGAGCCCCAGGACTCCCCGAAACGCACCCAAACTGGGCCACAAAGGCTACCAGAAATGCTCCACGAAGCCTCAGAATGCTCTCCAGGCCTCTGGACCTCGACCCGGCCACAGCGTCAAGGTGGGCCGACGGCCACCAGATCTTCGCATTCGCATGAAGACCGCCACTGTCCCTCGACTCCATCCCACTCGGCGTCTTGTGCTCAAGCTGTCCTCTTCTCAAGGCAGGCGGAATCGGCGGCAAAGCCTTTGCAGGCAAGGCCCGTGGCGATGTTGTGCGCAGAAACGCAGAGGTTTCAAAGCCCCTGGTCCACATCCGATCCAACGTTCGGGAAACATCCCTGTTCTTCCGCTGGAAAGGGGAGGCGCCGTGTACGCCAGGCTGACGTCGTTGGTGTGAAGCGCGAGGTGGCCGTCCAGCCCTCCCCTCCTCTCCCTGCGTTCCCTCCATCCGCCCGTTCCACCCTCCCCTCCAGTCCCTCCACCCCCTCAATTCCCTCCACTCCCTTCAGTCCCTCCGTTCCCTCCACTACCTCCACTCCCCCCACTCCATCCAATTCCTCTGCTCCCTCCTCTCCCTCCTCTCCATCCGCTCTTGTCTCCCTCAACTCCCTCCCCTCTCTTTCTCTCCTTCCCTCCACCCCCTCCCCCCCCCGCCCACTCCTCCTTTTTTAATGTCGCTTTCCTCGTCGAATCGCCTTGGACAGTCCTTCTCGGTCCTCGCCTAAAACTACGATGTCGCCAAGCATCAATCCCCAAGCCGTCGAACCCAAATCTGTGCCAAATGCAGGGCAGTGATGTGTTGCCTAGAATGCAAGGCGGACCTGCTCCACGAGTACACCCACGTTAGCCGACACTGTCCACGGGCATCTTCCTCCTCCTCCTCCTCCTGCTCCTGCTCCTGCTCCTGCTCCTGCTCCTGCTCCTGCTCCTGCTCCTCCCCTCCCTCCCTCCCTCCCTCCTTCCCTCCTCCCTCCCTCCCTCCTCCCTCCCTCCCTCCTCCTCCTCCTCCTCCTCCTCTTCCTCCTCCTCCTCCTCCTCCTCTGACCCCCCAGCCCACAGCAGGAGGGGGGGTTCACGGGCGGCTGCCGTCGTGCTCGCCGTTGTTCGTGTGGGGCGCGAGGTGGTCGCCCAACTTCCACGGCAACAACACCGCGTCCGGGTCCATCTGGCCAGCGGCGCCCGCGAGGGCGCGGGGTCGTCGTCGTCGTCGTCGTCGTCGTCGTCGTCGTCGTCGTCGTCGTCGTCGTCGTCGTCGTCGTCGGCGTCGCATCGGCGTCGGCGTCGGCGTCGGCGGGGTCGTCGTCGTCGTCGTCGTCGTCGTCGTCGTCGTCGTCGCCGTCGTCGTCGTCCTCGCGGGGACGTTGTCATCGTCGGCGTCGTGTCGTCGTCGTCGTCGGCGTGTTGTCGTCGTCGTCGTCGTCGTCGTCGTCGGCGTCGTCGTCGTCTCGTCGTCTCGTAGTTTCGTCGTCGTGTCGTCGTCGTCGTCGTCGTCGTCGTCGTCGCCGTCGTCATGTCGTCGTCGTCGTCGTCGTCGTCGTCGTCGTCGTTGTCGTCTCATCGTCGTCGTCGTCGTCATCGTGGTCGTGTCGTCGTCGCAGTCGTCGTCGTCACCGTCGTCGTTGTCGTCGTGTCGTCGTCGTCGCCGTCGCCGTCGTCGTCGTCGCTGTCGTCGTCGTCGTCGTCGTCGTCGTCGTCGTCGTCGTCATCGTCGTCGTGTCGTCGTCGTCGTCGTCGTCGTCGTCGTCGTCGTCGTCGTCGTCGTCGTCGTCGTGCCGTCGTCGTCGTCGTCGCGTCGTCGTCGTCGTCGTCGTCGTTGTCGTCGTCGTCGTCGTCGTCGTCGTTTCGTCGTCGAGACGCGCGCGCTTCCGACGCGCGCGAATGGCCCGCGTGGAATTATTGGACACGGATCGTGCCCCCCGCCCCAGCACGCGCGCAAGGACGTTCGGATGGGCTCGACATGCGGCGCGAGAGGCCCGCTTGGCAGAATTGGATGACCATGTTGCAAAACCATAGTGTTCTGAAGGATTCGCAACAAATCGTCAACCTTACAAAATGCAGCAACAATTTTTTGGGGTTCGGGATACTCGTTTTTGAAACCCTAACGAAAACGGCGTTATCTTTGATAGATGTTGGCACGCGCGCGCGACGACGCGCGCGCGTGCACTCAATCCCTTGTTTTGCAAAGGACTCTTGCGACAGCACGTGCGCTGGGCATTCGAACGATGTCGACATGCGCGCGCGAGAGGCCAGTTTGGTAGCATTTTATGAACAGGTTGAAAAACCGATGCTTGTTTTGGAGCGCCACTTTTTGCAGTTGAAGACTCGTGTTGCGAATCCAAGTGTTTTCATATGTTTGTCGTGACACTGGAGTGTGCGACGTTTACGAACACGAAGGTTTTTTGCAAGATTCCGGCGTGCGCGCGCGTGCACCTCGTGTCTTTTTTCCAGACGATTTTTCCCCAAACAGCTTGCTGAACGGGGTGCTGTTGTGATAGAAGCTAATTCCGGCCGAGGGAAAGCTAAGCAGAGACATCCTCAAACAAATGTGGTGGTCCGGCCCGTTTCGCCTGAGACATCCTCACAACTCTCGTTTCTGAGTTGTCCGGGATTGAGCGTTTCGCCCGAGACATCCTCCTAAATCTGAGCTCTGAGAGGCCGCGCGAGAGGTGGTCCGGGCCGTTTCGCTTGAGACATCCTCGAAACTCTGAGCTCCCAGATGCCGCGCGAGAGGTGGTCCGGGCCGTTTCGCCTGAGACATACTCG